>OZ005742.1:260366115-260966115 GCA_963930735.1 Dioctria linearis | reverse complement strand
CAATGTTCAATTCTTCTCATTCCTCTAACGTACCCGGGTCTCACTCTCAAAGTCCTTGAGTTTTTGTTTGTTCTTTTTTTTTTCTTTTACGTAGAGATCACATCTAATTTCAAAGTTTTAACTAAAAGTTCTGTTTCGTATAATACCATTTCCTGGCATTCATCCCCCCCCCCCCCTCGCATTTAAATTACTCTTTCGGTTAGTGGGAATATACTAAAACACAGCAGGGAAAGAATTCAGTTTGGAAAGTCATACTGGCAGGAAGTGAGATAAGAGTCCGACGATGGATATTAAGTTGCTTTTCGCACTATCGTTGGTAGATGAAACAACAAAATGCAGTCCTTCTGATAGGATGAGTTTTGCAAAATAATTTAATAGGTTTCTTGACTTGCTCATATTATCTTCATATAAACACTTAAATGCGTTCCTCCTGGGTTTAGAGTTAAATGGCCCAAAAAAAAATTGTTCTACAAAAAAAATTCCAGGAGAACATCTTCACCACTAGCTCTTCAAATGTGCCTCGATAAAATCTTTCTGTAGTATTTTGTCTTATTTTACGAATTTTGGTATATGATTTCCCTGATTTAAATAAGGATTTTGACACTATATATAACTTAAGATTACTTGAGGAAAAATTGAAGAATGCTGATCTGCCAAGCCTAGAGTAATACATAAAAGAACAGAATCCAATAACTAACGAAGACTTCCACAGGTCTTGGTTTTGAGCATATTGGTATCTACCAATAGTTGAAATTAAAAATTAAAATCAAACAAAGCACTAGAGGCCCAATTGGTAGGAATAGGAACACAAAAATTATAAATGCAAAATCTTGCAGGTAGCGGTCACATAATTTTTTCCGACTTTAAAAATGTGGTGGCTCAAGCGGGATGGAGAAGAGTATTAAAAACGTAAATACAGACATTTGATCGCAGATTCTCCATGAGAAGTTAAAGTAAAGCGAGAGTCTGATAAAACGTCTGTGGCCTAGTTAGTAAGGGCATTAAAATTATAAATGCAAAATATTGGGGTTCGAATCTCGGCATTAGCCAAATGTCCAAATCCTAAAAATTATGTCGAATAAATTCTAGAAGTATACGGAATAAACTCGATGAGTTTATTCTGTTTTTCACGCAGGCGATCACGGCATTATCAGTAGGAAAACCATGTACACATGTCTAAAAGCAAAACAATTCCTGAATATACTGCTTTATTAGGGTTATATAAATAAATGAAATTTGGGAACGAATAATATTATTATGGTTGAATTTCGTAGGTAGTATTTATCGTTACGTATGGATATATCTGAATGTTTGGATTGGCTCTAATAACATCCAGCATCCAGTCAAAGTTGTTGAAATCAGACCCAAAACCATACTGCAAATATTTTCCAACTTAAAATTACTTTGAAAAGCTATTTCCGGAGGAGAAGAGGGAAGGGAATCAGATTATTTTGCTATGCAATATACAAGAAAAAATTATTACTACTGTAGTCGGCAGCAATCTGGATTTACAGACAGAAGGGAGGGGGGGGGGGGGGGGCAATCCTGGGTTGAGTGATCTTAAGCAAGAATTGTTTGGCTGTTCCAACGTAGATCCAGGATTTCAATAAGAATTTCTATTGTCGACGGCTTGTTAGTGCACTATATAAATACAAACTCTAATAGCATAAAATGGTGACCTAAACGATTACTCAAATAAACATTCAATTAATTATTAACGGGAAAAAAAGGGAAAAAGTAGTCATCTGAAAAGAGATTGGGCAGTATCATCACAAGATATGGATAAAAAAATAAAATTTTTGAAAGCTACCTGAAGAAAAAATCAGATTTTATGAAAAAAAAAATTCGGTCAACTCATTTTATATACCTAAGTAAAAACAAAAAATGACAAAAAAATTTCAGTTGCAGACTACTTTTGCTACCCAGACCTGTAAAATTCCAAGTACAAGTACCAGTACAGTACCAGTACCTGGACTTGAAATATTTTAAGTACAAGTACAAGTCCAGGTACTGGTACAAGTACAAGTCCCGGTACTGGTACTTACAAATTTTTCAAGTACAAGTCCCGGTACTGGTACTTTAAAAATTTTCAAGTACAAGTCCAGGTACTGGTACTGTTACTTGTACTTAAGTACTTTACAGGTCTGTTGCTACCACAATGGTAGTGTATAATTGTTGAATCAGGTGACCAGCTACCAGTATGAAACGGTATGAAAAGTAAAAATAAAAACAACTTCAGCTATTAAGGTCCAACGTTAAGTCTATGCCGCTATATGGCTTGAGAAGGTATGTAAGGTGGTTACTCAATCCATAACACATCATTTGCAAAAAATTTTGTAAATAGCTATCGGCGTCAAAGCTAAAATCTTGTACATTTTTATAAAAATTTTACATTAAAGCTCAAAAATTTCCCAAATCGGGTAACTAGGGTTGCCATATTGAAATTTCGTTGAATACTGATTGAGAACGCACAGACAAAGAGACCTCAAGTTTTGAGAGAAATAGGTATTTATAAATTTGAGGTGAAATTTCAAAAATTCCAGAGGAAACAGTTCTTCTAAATATAAAACCCTATCAAATCGGTTATAGCCATTTTTACCATCCAACTAAGTGTAAGTAACTCTTTTCCTGCAGTATTCGAAGACGATAGTACAAAATTGCAGTAATCTCTTGTTTTTATTTTTCAGATTACCACCCTCAATTCCTATAGTTTTTATGCCAACAAATGCTGAAATATACATTCAACCAACTAAGGAGTACTACCTGTATGTATGTAAGTTCGTGTTCGTCTCAATCTAAACCATCAATTCAATTACCATATTTCATGACGACGACATTTCTATCACACACAGCGAATTTACGCCATTTATAATAATTCTATCCACGAAACCAAAATCAAGCTAGGCAACACGCAATTTTCGTGCTTTTATCCAATCTAGCTAGAGATGGCTAGCAAGTTAGCTAACACCGTTCTGGTAATCGAACCTACCCTACCAGAATATAACGAGGTTATTATTCCCAGTAAATAATATTTGGTTGAGACAAATATGATCAATAGGACAAGTACAACAGGGCCACATTAGGTTAATGGCGGCGACTACTTTGGTGTCATTTATATACCTAATAAACGGCATCACAGCTCATCAGTTATAATACGGGCTTCCTTCAACCCGAGAATATTGCGGAAAATTTAAGCAGCGAATCACGTCTCATCGGGGTGAGAAATGTGACACTAAAAAGATTTTTTAGTGTCCTTGATGTCGTTATTGACTTATGATGATGGCTGATGTATGGGACGCAATAAAGGAAGTTGTGACAAATGGGATGGGCGTGTTGGATGGATATGAATGGAGAACTAAAGAGGGAAAATCAATACCCCAACAGAGAGATATGGTTGCCTCACCTGGGCTGGTTAAGAAAAAAAAAAAAAAAGATGAAGAATTCACACAGTGCTGACGTAGTAGGTTCGTATATTTCGTCCTAGTTCAGATTGTGTATTTTTTTTTTTTTATCTATGAAATAACTTGGGAGATACCTTTTAGAAGACACTCCTTATACATACATATATACATACATATGTCCCTACGAAGGAAAGTTTCTTCTTGATTTTTTTATGGATTGGATAAAAGAGGGATATTGCCGAAAATGTTTGCTGATTTGATACCAAGGAGTTTTATTTCTTTGCCATTTATTTTCATTGCTGTTTAGAAAATATCAAAGCCAGGGAAATGAAGTGGGGGTGGGGGCGGGAGAAGTAGATATATTGTTGATTGATGATGGATGAAAGATGAAGTTTTCGGATATTTTGAAAGAAGTACAGATTTTGATTTATACTTATTTATCTACAAAACAAACACATTACGATTCATATCTTCGAAAAATTGAGATCTGTAAAAAGAAATTTGCGTTTTGAGAAAAAAAAATATTTGTCAAAAGTATAAATAATAAATTAAGCTTTTAACGGTTAAATTATAAAATTTTGGTTTCTTCAAATTTTAATTATAATTTTTTCCACTGTGCCACTTTTACACAAAAAAAAAATAACAAAAACTTAATATCTTACACGAACGCATTGTAAATCCTGCACTGTTCTTATATACCTATATATATATTTATATTTATTTGTTTTTACATACCTATATATATTAAATAAATGGCGTCGGTTGCCATGACACCGAAAACCTTCCATTTTGTTTTTTTCAAACTGAACGAATTAAAATATTATAAACACACACATACACATCTATGAGAAATAACACTTTACACAACAACAAAATTATCCCGTTTTAAATGATGAAATACATCCTTAACTTTGAATATTTTCTCGGAAAAACTAAGAGAAAATGGAAATTCTCACAAATCAAGGGAAATTTCTGCGAAATGTTTACAAATCAATTAAAATTTCAACAAATTTCTGAGAAATATTAAACTTATTCAATAGAATTGCAATTAAATTCACTTTCACTTTACAATGAACGAACAACCCGCAGCAGACGACACTGAACACGACGACGCGACACCCCGAATGAAATGTTTGGTAATGACATCTGCCGGTTGGCTAGTGTGGGATGGGTGGGTATGGGGACCTGATGCTACGATCAGATTATGAATTGGAATGGGAGATGGAACGCTAATAAAAAGATCGATAATTAAAATCGATTATTTTTTCTCGATATTTTAAAAGAATCGATATGAGCATGACGCATGATGGGTATTAAAACGAAAAGAAAAAAATGATTTTTAAAATTTAAATTTTGCTTATGATTTTGCTAATTAAAATAGACAAATTTTTATACTATCGGAGAAATAATAAAATTAACTTAAATGGTTGATAAGGCTTGACGGATCTTGATAGAGAAAACTATGACAGTATTAAAAAAATCGGATTGAACCGTGTGTTTCTTCAATTAGATGAGTGTGTTCGTTTGGACAAAGCTTCCAGTAGATACCTACTTCCCAGTTCCCAAGCTATATTAAGCAGAAATTCATACATCTTTTTTTATTTTTTTTATGCAGTGGACGAGAGATCCCAAGCATGGGGGCCAGAAGGGATCATTATGCTAACCTGCAATTGAAACCCTTTCACCAAAACCTTCCAGTCCTCTTAGTGAAGAGTATAAGGTGCTGGTGAGGTATATTTTCAGTTCATCCACAGATAGGAGGGCAGACCCAGCCTGTTTCGGGCAAACGACAGACAAGAAAAAGTTTGTGCACCAGCAAATGCTCAGGTTCGCTCATCCCTGCTGAGGTTTCATACGAACATCCCCTTTGATGAGAGACCCGATAACCGAGGTGCCAATGCGTACAAGGGTTCCGGTCCAAGCAACGAAAAGCCCTGGCCAGACATGGCTAGATGGTCAGCCCTTTCATTCCCCATGATCCAATGAGACCAGGAATCTACTGAGGTCACATCTTGTTGCGTATACACAACTTATTCACGGACGATCTGAAGTCCGCCAGTAACTTAGTTGTTATTCAAGAGCCACTCAGAATTATCAAGGTTGCCCGACTATCGGAAAGGATAGCAAGCCTTTCCCTTGATGGAGGGCTATTTTTGCTGCGATGCGACGGCTAACAGTTCAGCCTGGAAGACAGTGGTGTGCCTTCTAACTCAATGTCAGGTTCAAGAAAGTAAACACCCGCACCAGCTCCCTCATAGTGAGAGAGCCGATAGTGGAAAGTTTTAGAGCGGACCGCGGAAAACTCGATAAGATTTCCTTCAACCCACGACTCCCTTTCAGAAAACTCACATTAAAGTGGCGCCCAAGACTCTGGTACCATCGCATCTGTCATGTTAGACAGAGAGTTTTATATGTCAATGAGCAATGGGAGAATCAGTTCAGCCGTCCTCCCAATATCCCCATGAACGCAATCTACACACAGCCTTTTTGGCATCTGCCTGAATGACAAGATCCGGGGGTGACATATTAAGTAAAACCTCAAGCGCCACAGTAGCCGTAGATCGTATGGAACCTGTAATTCCTAGGCAAGTAAACCTTTGCAAACCCGCCATCTTCCGGAACGCAGTCCTACTTGAATCCTCGGCTACTATACTATAGACAAGAGGCATATGTGAACATGGGTCTTACGAACGAGGTGTACATACAGTGTACAACAGTCGATCTTATCCGCCATGTGTAGCCAAAGATTCTCCTGAATTGAGCGAAGACCCTCATAGCCGCATTAAATTTATCCTCTACATGCAATCGCCATGACAGCTTCGAGTCAAGGTATACTCCGAGGTGCTTAACATGGAGAGATAGTTGCAGAGTGTGTCCAAAGAACTTTGGAAGAACAAAGTACCCAAGCTTACGTCTTCTGGAAAGAGCACCAAGTTGGTCTCTGTAGGGTTCACTGTCATATGAGCATACATCTTAGTGCTAACTTCTTCA
The DNA here is from genome assembly GCA_963930735.1 of Dioctria linearis. Lineage (NCBI taxonomy): Eukaryota > Metazoa > Arthropoda > Insecta > Diptera > Asilidae > Dioctria > Dioctria linearis. The sequence goes on along the minus strand of OZ005742.1, from coordinate 260,959,723 downwards.
ACGTTACTCTTATTGTTTCTTAGGGAAAGGCAACAACCGATTAAAATGTAAATCGGCATATTTCCCAAACTGTAAATTAGTTAACAAAATTATTAAGTATTTTTATTTCATCCAATGACAATGACAATTTCACCGCAAAAATGTAAAAACATAACACCTGGACTATGCAACGTACAACAATTCTTAACAAGAAGCAGTGCGTTTTTTTTCTAGTTCAGGTTGAATCTGTTTCATTCCATGTCGTTTTTTTTCTCGGGCCGAACGGTTTGGTTTCAATCTGTTATCACTTTTTTAGCCATCTGACTGGCTCTGAGTTTATCCCGGATTCAAGCAGAATGATTTTCGTGAATGTAATGTTTATACATTTTGGCCGAGATAATAGTTGCGAATTAGTTCTAAATTATAACATCGTTCTGTCGATTCACACAGATTCATTCAGAATGAGAAAAGGAACGCAACAACAGATTCTTTCAGGACGAGAAAATGAACGCAGCAAAAGCTTAATATATGATTCAGAAAACGAAAAATCCCTGCTGACCACGGCTGATACTTATCTCATTCTGATCCCCACTTAAAGAATTCTGATTGGATCCACCGAAAGATTTTCAATACATTAATAGCCGCCTCAATCGTTCTAGGCACTAATGATCAATTGTACGGATATGCTATAGGCATTTGAGGTAACAATGACTACTAATCTTGTCCTTTGGCGGGAAAAATCTTTCCTTAATTTCTCGGTACATTACAATCGTTGTTCATTGACGTAAGTGAGACGGTGCAGAACATTCATTTGGCAAAATGCTCTCTGTTCTTGTATTGGTGGAAATTACTGACCTGGCTATGATGTCAAACAGACCATATGCTGGCGAGACCCTCATCATTTCAATTATCCAATATATGTAGTATTGAAGGATCAAGAAACCTGCAATTTTCCGACTATCTCCAGTAGAGGAATCGTCTGGTACACGGATCGGTCCAAAATTGATATTGGTGTCGGGGGCGGGATGCAGAGCGCTGTACTTAGGTTTGAGACATTATTAAGCAGGGGAATCACACTAAGCTATTCCATTCAAAAATACCTATGAAAATCTAAAGAAAGAGAGAAAGAATAGGATCTTTAACTTCTCCGACATATCTCTCTCCATACCGTTCATGACAAACTGAGTAGATAGAGAATCGATATGAAATTTTCTTAGATTGCTGCCAAGAATACAACTTGAGAATTTAGTGACAAACACAAAAAAAAATCTTAAAAAAAGGGCATAAGTGGATATGTATATGGGGGCAGCTTGATTCGTCTGTTGCGTCTACGGCAGGCAGAAACCAAGCCGTACTGAAGAGTATAGATAAGGTTGTTACTGATAACAAACCCATTTTTTTAAGAAATTTGTTTTTTTAAGATTTTTCTTATTTAAAGGGTTTTTGTCAAACTGACTAGATCCAATCAGGTTAACCTGGTCTGAATCCAAGGCCATCAAGAATACGCTGGCAACGAAAAAACTGATGAACTTGCTAGATAAGGTTCAGCTTTTTCCCTGGTCAGTACGAGTTTCCCCTGTGCACGGCAAAGGAAGTCACTCACAAAAACGCGGAAATGATATCAGTGGCGACAGCGTTTAATAGCTTCTCATCTCCTTCTTAACCAACCCAGATAAATTAGAAATTACATACAAAATTTTTTTTACTATGTAATTAGATCTCACATGAAATCACACACATTTCCAAAAGTTCCCTTAATAAAACACTTTGAAAAACATTGCTAAGAAGAAACTTTATCTTCAGAAAACATTTCAGAGTTGATTTGATGATGGTTTTGTACTCGTACTTCAACATTTCTTACAAACCCCAGAACAAGGTAGGGGGGCGAAGAAATTTTCTTAATATCTATTGACGGTGCGGTTTTATTTTTCATTCCTTGTTTATTTAACAAAGAACAAAATCCCAATAAATCAAACCTGTGAATTTAATTTGCAAGTATCGAAGTAATTTTGAGGGTTCCCATTGAAATTAGATTCAAAGTAATTCAGCAGTACCCAAAATTGAGTTCAAACAAACCTCAAACCCACTTCATCCAAACTCTCAAACTCTTCTGTCCTTCGACAAAATTTTCAGCAACAGTGTCAGAGTGGTTGAAAGCACGGGGGAGTGGGGGGTGGTGGTAATCTTAGCAAGCAACAGAACTAATTAGCGTAAAATCTTTTCTCATTGAATTGAGTTTAAGAGCGATGTCCTTATGTAGGTAGCATTGGTAGCACAGAAGCGATAACATGAAGGTCTTAAAACCGCGTAAAAAATAATAAAAAAAAATAATTTCCAAACATTTTAAAACCTTATCTCGTTTTGATTTTTTCCAAAAGTAAGCTTTCTTCTATGTGAGACGTGCAATTTTTTTCTTATTCCTTTTTGGGTTGGCAATAATTCCAAAAATTTGTTTTGTAAAAAATAAAAGAATAATCGTTGAATCTCGGTAAAATGTTGCAGAAATGGGACGCTTGGTTCTTATGGAGGCAGCAAAAGAAAATTACTTAAGAATTTTCCCAACTGAGATCAGACCACTCCTTCTGGAGACGTCTCTAATATTTTTGATACAATCAGATGCCATTTAGGCCGTACCCACAACCGGTTGTACCGTTCATTATCCTTTACTGTTTTAAGGTTTATAGGTATACATAGGTATTATATAGGTCCGCGGTGAATCCAAAATGAAATATACCTCCACAAACTTTATCCTTTCATCCTCAAAACAGATACCTGGAAATGGGCCAAATAATCTTTGCGGAGGCACAACAGCGCGCGGTTTCAGGTTTTTGTATTTGAATTCGACGAAATGCTTTTGTTGATGATAATTTCAATTAAGCCCTATGCTTTCAGTACGATGGCGTCTTCAGTTATAGTCATCTTCCTTCATGGTATTCAAAGCATACGTCTTCATAGTGTCATGGTAACTCTTAGCTTTGTACTAACATCCTCCTCCTCCTGGTCTTCCTTCTCCACCTCCACCACCTCATTATCCTCATCATCGTCCTTTTCCTCATCTTCGTCCTTCTTCTACAATTAAATCCCATCTACACCAATTTCTCTTTGGATGCCATTACTTTGATTAGTTTTTTTTTTCAAAACATTTAATTTACGAAAACGAACCTACCTCAGAGTGTACATTTGAAACGACAACGGTAATTTTTTTTAATAAATAGGAGAGGGGGAAATTTGTGGCTTAAAAATGAAATTACTTAATGTTTGGGTTTAAGACTTTTGTTGTTGTTTTTTTTTCAATATTAGATTTTGGACTATAATTTTTGTCTGAGACAGAGACACTTTGCCCCAAGTACTAAATCGCTCTAATAAATAATAAATGAATCTAAATGAATATAAATTTTATTTTGTGGCCTACGAAAATATACGTGGCTAAAAGTGGGTTTAATGCCTTAATAAATTTTCACTTTTTTGGTAGATATTTCTGGGAGGGAGGGGGCTTTACAAAAAAACTAAAAACTAAAACTATTTTAAGGAATGAATGGTGGTAGGTAGGTACTACTGCAAAGTAAAAGCACGGCTTATATTTTGAGCTCTGTAGGCAATTTTCATATCTGCTCTTCCATCAAATAAATTTAAAACTCACATAATTTCTGTGGAATACTAAATACTTATTTAGCGTCGTTCTTTTTATAGTAATCTGGATTAGTAGGCACGTAAAATATTTGAAGGGGTATAATGTTCCGGTTTTACTCATCATGGCGACCGTGCGTTAGCTTCGAAAAGTTTAGAAAATTAATTTTGTTTGGTTATGGATTTTTACAGCTTTACGGTCTTGACTGTCTTCACCAAAATTGGCAGGTCTTTAATTGAACTAATCTAAATCTAATCTACTATATATGCTAAGAGGAGTAGGACCGACTAGGCTACTAGGAACCGCGAACAGAATTAATCAATTGTGTCCTCCCCCAAAGTATTTAAGCTAAATCTAACCTCTTAACGTACTCGATTATTACTTTAGGGTTAGATTGAAAACTTGATTTGAAATGAGAAGGACTCCTCCAGTGACTTGTATCCTTAAAGCTACAAGCGCTATGATATGTTTGGAGGTTTCCTCTCCCTGTTGTTTCTATACTCATAATTCACTGTTTGATTTACATAATAAATAGCTGGAGCGATTATTTGCTAAGACCAATTAAGTGGAGTAATTGGAGTGGAGGAGAGGGTGGAAAAAATTTCTTCGTTTGCCTCATACCAGGTGCGCTACGCCAGAGGAGGTTCTGTAACCTGTCTTCACATTTTTGTACTTTCTTCCCTCCTTCCCCTCTAAAGTGGATTTTTGTTAGGCCAAATGTTATAGGTCTATTGTCTCCGGTTTTAGCCAGATCGTTTTCTTTTTCATTTCTGTAAACTCCTTCATGTCCAGGGATTAAAAACAAGATTACTTTGTTGTTCGTAAACAGTATATGGAGTTTCGTGTGGCAGGTTCAGAATACTTTCGACTCAAAGCTTGGCTGTCTGATCAAATATAGATGTTGCGGCGTTCTTGTAGCTCCTATTGCTAAGTTGTTGAAACCTCTATAACGTAGACTTTCGCCTGTTTTGTTATTCTTTTTGAATCCGTCAGTTACCAAATATTAGTCCGTTACGGAAATAGAAGATCTCTTTCTAATATATATCTGGTTTCGGTTGTTAATGGTAAATGTTTCTCCCGAAGAAAAATCTTTTACCCATAACATCCGCTGAAGCTTGTTGGTATTACTTATATATAATATGGTAATATGGACCTGCACACCGAAAGAAAGGTGATCATCAATAACGTTTTCCTTAAAAACATGCTTACTAGTCGCTACTTCCCTCTGGATAGAGATGTAGAGTGACTATAAACTAAGAACGGGAAATACTAACAAAACATGGAGTGAACCGATCTCTTAAAAATTGGATTACACACTTGTTGCATAATAGAACAGTCTTTGCTGATCTTGGCGGAGCAAACATAGTTAAAAAAGTTCACAGGGGTACCCCTCAAGGCGGTATTCTATCACCTTTGCTATGGGTGGGGTACAAAGCAGTATGTTACGCGGACGACTTGACAATTTTAGTCACCGGGAGTTATGAACCTGTACTATGTGGACTCTGTGGATTGGTGCAAGACGCGATCCAACTAGTCATGCGCTGGGTCACGGATTACGGGCTGAGCATCAATCCATTGAAAACTGACTTATGACTATTCACCATGAAAAGGAATTTCCCCAGTTTAAACCTGCCCCACACGCTTGGAATTAAAGGAAAGGGTGAAATACCTAGGTACTATTCTAGACAAAAAGTTAAACTGGAAACCACACCTCGAAGACAGAACGAACAAAGCTCTTAGAGTGTTTGCAATGTGCCGTAGAGTAGTAGGGAAGAAGTGGGGACTCAAACCGTGGATGATTCTATGGATATACACTAGTGTCATTCGACCCATGTTAACCTACGGTTCAGCGGTGTGGTGGAAAGCAATGGACTTCGCCAACCATCGCAAGATCCTGGAGAAGATGTAAAGGCTGTGCCTTCTCAGCGCAAGCGGCGCTTTTAATTCAACTAGCACCCGGGCTCTGGAGGTTATCCTCAATATACACCCGGTGCAAATACATATCAAGCAGAGGGCGTCGACTAAAGCGCTAAGGCTGCATCTTAACCTGGGCTGGCTTCATGGGGGGGAACAAGAGTTCCAGATGAATCCATTTATGAGTTCGTGCAGTCTATCGCACCTAGCATTGACAGAGATAGCGACCACCTCTTCGAGACCATGCTGGAAAGCATTTTTGAATATAGAATTCCATCCAGGGCAGAATGGGAATCACATTCCGTGTTTCAACCATTGACAAACCCAATTATAATATATACTGATGGTTCTAAGTCCGCTGAAGGCACCGGAGCGGGAGTTTTCTCTCAGGAGCCTGAAATTAAGTTCTCCATGCACCTTGAAAGCCACTCCACGGTTTTCCAGGCAGAAGTCAAGACCATCCTGGAAGCGGGAAGACACCCCCTTAACTCAGACACTGAGAATAAGGAGATAGCTATCTGCTCGGATAGCCAAGCAGCTGTCAAAGCTTTGTCTAAACCCTTTATAACCTCCAAATTATTAATGGAGTGCAAAACCTCCCTGAATTCCCTTTCTCGGAATAACAGGGTGATAGTGCAGTGGGTGCCGGGGCACAGCAACATCAGCGGGAATGAAAGGGCAGACAAACTTGCTCGTCTTGGAGCAGCCTCAGAGTAACCTGCCTCTACAGTCGGGATTGCACCAAAAGACTTGTCTCAATCATTTACCGCCAACATAGTCGCCTTTGGTTAGAAGATCCCACGGGTAGGACAACAAAGGAACTGTTGGGTACACCAAACTTAAATCAAACGAATAAGCTCCTAAAACTCAACAAGCCAATCCTGAAAACTCTGGTGTCCATTCTCACTGGGCATTCCTCTCTCAGGGGCCACCTTCACAGGAGGAGACGTGTTGATGATCCTATATGCAGGGGTTGCGGAGAGGAGTCCGAAACAGTGACCCACTTTCTATGCCACTGCCCGGCACTCTCAGGAATACGTTACAGAATTCTTGGTTCACACCTCCTGGAAGAGTTACATGATGCCGGCAAGGAGGGCTGGGAGCCAATACTGAAATTTATAAAAGCGTCCGGTTGGGACCTATGAGCGATCGCTCATGGGTCTAGAGGGTGAACAATGGGCCTTGACTTGGCCTTCGTTCGGGGGACCTGAAAAAGGTCCCAAACCTCTTAAATCAATCAATCATAAACTAAGAACGGTTTCTAGTGCTTGTTAAGGAGACGATCTGTAGGCCCCAATGGCCTCTAAGCAGGTCATCCTTTGTACCTTAGCAAATGTCTTCTTAGTGGCTGGAAGAAAATATGGGGCCAGAAGATAATTTTAGGACTCCGACCCAACCTTATCCCGAAAAGCCTTTGACATGAGCCAAATACGCAAAGGCTATAATTTTGAGATGGAAATTCCAGGTAGCTCATAAATATCTAGGGTTTTCGGAATATTCTAGTATAAGACCACTAACCTAGGAGCTTGTCACTGGAGGATCGTTTTCCTAGTAATCTGACGCTTGGGTATATTGAAAGTATCGTATTTTGGCACCGTCTAGTAAAAGTTTTAAAGGCCATTAGCCTGGGTCTTAAAGCCAGCCATTTTACCTAACAGTAATTTCATAAGTATACAAGTTAGTTCGTTGTACACAATCCTCTCAAATTTAAACTTAAGCTGCCCAATCCCTCGAATATAAGGTTTATATTAAATTGAATAGCCCCAAGCCATTTGTTTGCTTGTCAAAATTTTGTATAAATAGAATATACAAATTTAGGGTTTCTGAGCGTCCAAACAAAATATTTATCTTTTATACAGACAAATACAATTTTGTTACCGTTTTATTTGGTTAATAATCCAACAATGAAAATGTAATACTGTTGTTGAATAGCTGAACTGTACTAAAACATTTAACTGCTGTTAAGTTCTGATAAATTTATTTGCCAATCTAATCCTACATTTCCACACAGCCAATTAAATCAACTTTTTCCATACATACAACAAGTGGAAATTGGCCATAATCACTCCAATATCAAAAGTATATTTAGCCTCCACAAAGAACAAATTAGCATATCATTAACAGTTGAAATAAGAATTGACCTTCATAAAACCATGATACTGGTTTTTCTGGACTTTTCAGAAAATTATATAAGCGCTTTTTTATTGAAATCTATTTTCTTGTCGATCAGCAACATTTGAGATCGAATTACATCCAAGTGACCCCCTATTATAGGACCTTTGGGTGTTCCTCAAGGTTCCATTCTGGTACCAGTTCTGTTTCCACTCTTTATAAATAACTCTCTTATACTTATGTAGGCATTTATGTGATGTTTATATATCCATACATATCACTTCCCTGCAATTCTTCAGACTCTTAAGGTGCCTATGAGAGTGACACTAAAAATTATTAGCGCGGATTAGATATAATATATGAGAATATAGCGATATAGCATCTTTATTTATTAGAAAGTCATGAGCTGCAAACCTAAATCTTCAGTTTAACTCTTACTAAAAGGTTTATGAAAACACAAAATTTAATTCAAATACAATTACACCGAGAGCATGTAACACAAACAGTGTTATTTTGAAATATTCGACGAATAGTACTAAATGAGTTTGGCCTTCCACATTCCAAGGAACTATGACAGAACAATCTTATACTTTTGAGTATTTCTATCAACTAAATATTTCAACTCCTGTATTCAGTTACAGTCTCTTTATTTACACAAAAAAAAAAGAAAAAAAGTAAAAACCTTCAGAATTCTTTTCAAATGTCCGAATATTTCGGTAAGAAATCACATTCCAAAAAATTCTGATATCAAAAAGAAAAACGATTTCCATGAAAGTTCAAACCATCAAAACGGTTGGTCAAAAAGACGATAGCAAATGAATAACAATAAAATGCCAACATGAAGGTCAGATGTGTCCAATCATCTTGTCAAATAATATTAAACAATTTCCCCGAACTCGAGGAAGGTTGTTCTTCTGACAGGATTCACATTTCAATTGTGTTGCCGTCAGCAAGTAATGTCAGTTAAGCCAACTGACAGCAACTAAGCTCGTTCATGTATAACGTCACCCTGAGTGACGTTAAGATTTCCTAACGAATTCATGTTCCTCGTACATACACAGTAGGAAGATTATTTTTAGGAAATACTTTTATAATTTAAAACACTTTTAAATGGGTATATGAGAGCTTGATGTAAGTATAGGACACAAGTTTATAAGAACACACAGACACAACCAAAACAATGGATCTCATGATAATTTTGGAAATATCTAGATAAAATATTTGAGATTCCTCTAAATACTTTGATCACAACATCAACAACAATAACAACAACTCTGCACATGAATATCTACGCAATTTGATATATCCACAAACTTAGTAGAGAAGTGCTATGGAATCTCATCGCCGCCGTCCCACCCTCTCGTTTGGGTAATTTTATCTATAAAGGAAGATGACTCTGGAGAGGAGAGGGAAATCTGGAAGATTCTTGAATTGGATTAGATACCTAAAATAGAAGTTAAGAAATGAATTAATTATGAAGCAACATAAAATAACGTTTATATACTCTCTACTCTCCTGGTGTTAAGCTAGAAAATGAAGTCACAGTCACTGAGGTTAATTGGATGGATTCAATAAATTCTATAGAGATTTCTGGAGGACGAGTAAGTGAATGAGACTAGATTTACTACGCGAAATTGGATTGAAATTAATTTCACTGGCGTAACATATTTGAATTGGAAGCTTCTGTAGTAGTATAGTGATGAAAGGATTTTAGAGGATTTAACAGGTTTTTCGAAAATTAATTGAATTCGAGTTTAACAAAATCTACTTAGAAAGTATATAGTAAATCTACTATCTGTGATAATTTGTATATACTCCTTGCACCTATATATGTATGTAACGGATGTAAGTGCTTACTTCAGATGAGACATTATTTATTCAAGAATTACTGGAGCTGTTTTGAACTATTCAGGATAACGTCTTTAGGGTTTTGACCTAGTTTTACGGTGGCAGCAAATCGTCTCAATTAGTACGTCCTCAATAGGTTGTAGAAAACCAAGATCTGAAAATTAAATCCGGGAACGGATTCACCGAATCGCTTGACCTAGTAACGATCAAATCCGTGACTACTTAATCAGCCTGACTATATTAGGGATCAAATCAAGCCGTCCATATAACAGCTGGATGTGGTTGGATTGGTTGCAATGAGAACCGCTGCAAATGTAAGTACGCGCATCGTCAGTCTAAGCTGTCCCTGTACTAGTCTGCAATTGGTACTAAAATTGGAGGAAGACTGGATCTTGATACCAATTCAACCTTATGTCGACTTGACGATAGGCCTGAAGTTACAGCAACGTTGATTCAGACTACTAGCCTTGATTCTCCAGCACCCGTTCGCCCGACGGTCAATTCGTTGCAAACCTAAACAGTGCTGTCTTTGAAAAATCATCAATCGGTTCAAGTGCTGTAAGATTCCTCTTAAGTTAATTTTCTTAGTATATCCGGGTTGTACTTTTTAATACCTGATTGTAGAATTGTAGGCAATATTAAGTTTTCTTGCATTATTATAGTCTAGTTTATCAAAAAATGTCCCAGCAATTTGTTATTACCAGGTACCTACTACATAGTAAAACACGAACATTGATATTGATGTAAAGTAGTTAGATTGTCCGAAGTCTGCCATTAATTTTTGTGATAACAGAATTATGTTATATCAAGTAAAAATGCTATTAAACATGACACCAAGACGCTTAACGACGAAGTCTTCAGTTACACATCATCTGCCTAAAGATGTAAATCACAAAAGTTAACTTGAACAAATATGTCATTGATAACCATGGGGAATAATAAGGGACCAAGGATCGAACTTTGAGGCACACCATAGTACATCAGTAAAAAGGTAACGTTCATATGACAATTGCCTGTGATCTGCCACCCCCCCCCCCACGAAATTTCTAGATCCAGCACTGGTAAGTTGAAGTAGAACTTAGTGCAGAAATATATGGTCTTTAAGAATCGCGTGGAAGGTAGTAACCTTATATAATAACAATCTATTGCAATCGCTTAAATTCCCAGCATTTTCTATTTTGACCATTAGTTGTTCTCGTTTAGGCGCCTTTTTGTAAAACCTCAAAAGGGTTCCATTTCAGTAAATGGAGATTCTATTCAACTTAGTCAGGCAGTACTGAATTGAATTGGACCATGGTTAATGTGCTTTTTAAGCTTTTTAAACAGAAAATCTTAAATCATAAACACACTGTCAAAACTTATATTTTACATGACATGACACTAGGTATATTCCAAGTATACAATATAATCGGAAAATCAATTATATTGTGCGACATAACAACTCTTATCAAGTCATCAAAACTCAAAACAAAAACAAGGAACAAATGAAATTATCAACATCAGATTTTTTCACAATTACATTTTGTTAAACAACTCTAATTTGACAATTTATAAAGATTTTTTTTTTTTGAATTTCAAATCAGAAAAATTAAAATTAAATGATAAGAACAGAAGAAAAAAAAATTTTTCCCAACAGTTGTTGTAGCAGGTACTTAACCTCCTCCTCGAAATTATTTTTTTTGTTCATAATCGCGCAATTCAAGAGGTGTGTAAAATCAGGAAATGTTTGTTGTAATCGATCAAAGTGTTTTCGAAGGTGATGAGATATTCAAGTTTTCATTTTATTATCAAATCGTTCATCGTTTTCCGCGATAAAGTTAATATGAATAGCGTAAGATAAGACCATTGACTTCACCTGGCCGTAGAAACCTTGGCTGAGATTTAACGAAATACAAGAGGCCACTCGACTGTATAATTGATAATAAATAAATGAAAAAAAAAAACATTTTACGGGTAAGGGAATTTGTTGACAAAATATTTTTATACAATGTCTAGGTATAAAGGTAAATTACGTTTTAAATAAGATTTTTATTCGGTTATTTCGTTTTTTTTTGCTATAGTTAGAATACTTTATTTCATCTTGGTAGAGTCGAACGACATGTAGCTAACAAACTAGTGGAGTACATCGAATCTAATAAATAATTAGCTGAAGAATAGTCAGGTTTTAGAGGTGGGACAATCAATGTGGAACCGATCTAACGGTAATGCTGTTACAGTTTTATTTATCGATCTTAAACATGCTTTTTAGACCTTAGACATATAAATTTTATTACAGAAGTTTTCAATGTCCATACATTGAAAGTTCTGTAATACAATTTGTCTGTCTAAGGTCTCAAAAGCACTGGAAGCATTGAAAGCTGCTGTAATAAAATTTGTCTGTCTACAGAGCTCAAAATCACGTTTAAGATCGAAGAATACATAATAGAGGAAGTGGAATATATGTAAATGGTTTGAATCCTATCTATCAGAACGATCACAGAGAATTAAGGTGAATAATATACTCTCAGAGTCAGTCAAAGTAAATCTTGGTGTACCACAGGGTTCAGTTCTGGGCGTTATTCTATTTCAATTATATATTAATGATGTTAAGAATGTGATTAGTTATAGTAAATTGTCGTTAATCGCGAATAACACTTTAATATTTATTAAGTGGTAAGAATATTCACAGTATGTGTACTAATTTAAATGCACACTTAGAAAGCGTTGATAACTGCTTAACGATGAATATATTGGTTAAATCTTAAAATGTCTAAGTTTTTAATTGTGTTGATTACATTTCTGTACATATAGATAGAATAATGGATAATCTTAAACATCTCGGTATTGTATTTATTTAAGCAACATGCAGAATAAATATGTGGTAAAATCGCAAAAAAATTATCAGGTTTTTATGAAGAATAAAAAGTATGTTAATTATTAGTTTTACCACAATTGCAATATTGTTCAAAACTCTTATAAGCGAGCTTGAACGAAATAAAGAAATGTCTTCAATTATTACAAAACAAAGTTATGCGCATGTTTTTAAATTGTAATTTGTACACGCCAATCCGGAAACCCTAAAGTGGATGAATGTTAAGCAGCGGTTAACTTACTGCAATCGTTTTCATCTTTAAAATCAAATATACTACTTCCGGCCGTACAATTTAACGCAAAATAATAACTTGAGGCTAAGACGATGGAACAAAAACCGCCCACAAAATTCTTTGATGTACAGGAGACTACAGTACTTCAATAATTTTCCAATCGAATTGAAAGCAGAGCAGAGAATACAAGAAGTAGAAGGAAGGAAAGAGTCCCTGAACTTAAAAAAAGCAGCTGCTCCTGGTACTGATAGATTAACAATTCGGGACATAAAAGTTAGAAATAACAGCAAAGTCTCTACTAAAGTACTAGAAACGGGAGTCTTCCCTGACGGTCTAATAGAAGTACATACTTTATACAAACAGTCCAACAAGCCAATTTTCCTTCTAAATAAATTCAGAAAAATATGTGAAAGAGATATATATTACATGAGTTTTTGATAAACGTCCATTCGAATTTGGTAAAATTAACAGTATGTAATCACATGATAATTTCTGTAATCATAGATAATTTCTGCAGATATCTATCTACCCTAGATTCTCCTCTACTGCTGTTCAGTTAATTGAAAGTATCTTATCAGACAGATATCAACAAGAAAAGGTAAACAACACTTTCTCAGACCTGTTTCTACTGTCTTGTGGTATTCCGCAGGGATCAATATTGGGATCCTTGCTCTTCAGTATCTTCATAAATTATCTGCCTGAAAGAGTAGGGGATGATAACATTCACTACTGATTTATCAATCCTTGGTAAGATTTATATAGGGCTCAGGCAACTGTGGCTAAGCGCCTTGATTATGTCTAAACGGCTACTGTCAAAATTGGTGAAAACTCTTTTTTACTTCATTTAACATGTTTAAATATGATATATCTAAATATATAGACAGTACCTACTCCTGTAAACTTAACGTCGCATACAATAATCACATTAGATTTATATGTATATACTATTATAAATATTGGTGTCACTCAAGGATCTATTCTGGGACCAACATTATATCTACCATACTATAAACAATACATAATGAGGAAGGCAAACAATTTGGAAGATTTTAGTAAAAAATCAAGATCTTAAAAAATTTCACAAATTGTCATAATAATATTAAAGTAGAAAAATAAGCAGTCCCTAAATCCTCTGACAATTGGCCCATATGTCTCCAAACAAGAGATAATAAAATGCAATTCCAGTAGATTATCCAGAAAACAGGACTGTGGACATTATTATTATTATTTTTTTATTATTATTAAACCATTCCCAAGAGATAGCCTGTGATGCAAAGCACACCAAGCTTTCGCAGATTGCACGCCCGAGAAAAGATAGAAGATGGTACACTGTTCCACATTCGCAGAGTTCCGGATAAAAAGACAACACGGAATTTTACTATACCGCCGAAAGTATTTTGAAGGATGAAAGGATATGCGCGACTTTTATCGCAAGTATTGCATGCAGGAATTAATCTAGACTAGATATTTTATCGAAACATTGGCCATGCATGTAGCAATAAAGGATCGAAAAGAATCCGATATTGAGGCTGTACTCTAGCGAATCGATATGGCAAATTATTGCGTCATCGCTAATGAGTTTGTAGGCCACATTTTGGACTGTATATAATGAAGCTAAGATGTGCAACCAGCCCCGTCCCAGCACTAAATTCGATGGCCTGGAGTATATTTCTTAAACCATTTCAGAAATCGATGCTTCTTGGGCAACAGGAAAGATTTGATCTTTCCAGCTGAACTTACTGGAAATATTAATGTCAAGAATGTTTAGTGACGATGTAACGGCAATTAATGCTCTATCAAAAGAAACGGAAGTAATATAAAATTATGATTTGAAATAGATGAGACAGATTTGGGTCGTATTAAATTCAATGCAATTCGCTATGCCTCAAGTGACGATTTTGTCAAGACTGTTGTTCAATAATCAAATCAAGCAATCTCATTTGTCACATGGAATTGGAAAAGGATTACTTGGATTGAAAGTAAAGGAAACCAGATTATTAGTGAAATTAAGATGATAGATGGATATATATCAGAGCCCTAGGGAACACCAGCATAAGACAAGTTGAGGCTCAGATATAACGCCAGCTAATACAACCCGTATAAGATGATCAAATAAAAAAAATTCAATCCATAATAGAAAAGGAGGTAAAAGAACAAAAGTCTAATACAACACGGATTAAGCGACCAGATTGAAAACTTTAAATTCATAATAGAAGAGGAGGGGGGTTGGAGAGTGCTTTGGGTGTGGTTGAAAAATCAGGATGCCAGTTTTTATAAAAGACCTTTGAGATATCTACGGCAATGTTTTTGGAATCACCAAAATTTACCAACGTTCCCTAAGAAAAGTTAGCAAGTCTCCTTCCAGATGAGCATTCAAACCGGAGTTGACAAGTTGATTAGTTTCTAGAAATGTACTTCATTCATTTGAAGGTTAATGATAGATTCAAAAATCTTCAAAAAAGATAGAAATGATTTGTTTATGCAAAATTCTTTCAACTTTCATATTATTAGATATTATTTCATTCCTTTATCAACTATTTATCCAAGTCAGCAAATAGAATTGACATTTTTTAAAAGTAAATTTTCCTTCTTTGTACAGCACTAAAGGTAGGTAGCCTATACATAAATAAATTAATTGCAAAGCTGCTGCAAAGCCCGCAATGAAAGAACCTCTAATTCCTGTCCTCCCTCCTTCATTCACAATTTATTTAAAATAAAAGAAAACATTTTGCTGAAAATAATGCGAGCTTTGTTAATCCTTACAACAATCTAGTTGAAATCTAGAGCATGCTTCTAGGTCAGCTGTGTCTACCACACCAACCTTCTTCTTTCACTGAAGTAAAAACTCATATAAAAACAAAAAAAAAAAACAAAAAAAAACTTTTCCAATTCTGTGAATAGGTTGCTGAAATAAAAACCTAATTGCAGTAGAATTGTGCTCATCATCATCTTAACAAAATTTCTTGGTTGCCTAGGTACTATTTATGTATGTTGTACCTATCTAGAAACCCTGGGAGAAAACCCTGTCACCATAGTCCAGTATTCAACTCATATGAGTAGGGTGAACCAAGCATATAACTACTGAAACTGCATATTTCATTTCGAAATTCTCACAAATTTCCTAGCTAAAGGAAGAGTAGTGGTTTAGTTCACATCAAGGACATGAAATTGCCATGATATATAGATCTAAAATATGCACATCCTGTCCTCTGTCCGGACTTCCGAGCTTCCCGGAAGTGAGTCTATCGCATAAAGAGAGTCGTCCTTCTAATGTACACATCGCACATCAGTTTTCATTATTATTACCAGTAGCTGCAATGTAGGTTATAAAAGTATGTAAATCACCGAGACCGAGAATATACGCGGTTGGGCTTGATTCGAACGAATCCCCAAGTAATACACCTACATGAACTGCTTTGTTGCACTGCAACAAGTCCTCTCTAGCCTCTGTGTATAAATCGTAGGGAGACAGGTTATTCTTAGTAAAGTTAATTTAAGTCCAGTGGCCTACGAAATGGATTGTGTGTGTGTGTTATTTAAAGACTAAGTATGCATGGCTAAGACTTAGACTAGGAGATTTGAAAAATTTACGGCATAGTGTAATCGCAATGAAACTAGTTTTACAGGACTCCAGGAAAGCAAGCACACACGATTTATGCAAATTTCACTTTGCAATGAATTTTTTATTCCCCACGAGGCGAGGTATGAAATTACCGACAGACACGAAAATATTAATTCAATTACGTTCTTATCCGCTTTTAAGGTAAATGTTGAACGTTTTTTGTTTTTCTTCTTTTTTTCTGTGTGTTTCTGGGCATAGAAAATTTATGCAAAAAGCTTATTCTCTGTTGGGAAATTATTTCTTTATCTGACTAAATTTCCCTTTATATCTGACAGACTTACAATGTACACATAATTCCGAGGGGAGGGGTTTCAAAAAATAAGATGCTTTCCTTAAGATAGGTGTGTGGAGTATATGTCATCATGAGTATTAAGGTAAAGCGTATGTGGTGTGCGTGTGTGCTTAATCTTCAACGGACTGTACTAATGGCAGCCGTTTATATCTTCAGGTCCTAAGATGGAAATTATTGACGTTAGTAATATCCTGGGACCTATTAAAATGCTATATTATTTTTTTTCCTTATTTTTCACTATTTCTCATATTTTTTATCACCTTCGTGACGTCATACATTTGCACTCTTGAGACCGAAGTACATTTTTGAAGGTCTGGTTGGAAGCAACAGGGTAGGCACTACTGACCGGATACAAGTCATATTATAGTGTTGCAGCTATTTATCAACCTCACAAATTGTTCAATTTACCTCATTGTGGGGTAGTCCATTGTAACCGTCTAGAAAACATTGTGAAATTTTGACGATCTTAATTTTGCGATTACGAGCACGAATTTGTTTTGGAATATTAAAACCGTTCGGATGAACGATATAAAATAAGTAAAAAACGAGTTTTCAAACAAAACTGAGGCCAAGCCGCATGAAAAAGTAGAAAATAAACTTTTCTTCACACACAGAGCTGGACTCAGTTTTTTTGATTCGGACATTTCTCTTGAATATTCTTTCTCTTCATGAATCAAATCACTTATTACCTCTGATTGATCATACTGAAATATATCGGTGATTGTCAGCGAATAAAATCTGAGTCCACCTCTGTGTGTGAAGAAAAGTTTATTTTCTACTTTTTCATGCGGCTTGGCCTCAGTTTTGTTTGAAAACTCGTTTTTTAATTATTTTATTTTCTGCCTTTTTCACGTTAACTAAATTGTTATTACGTGCTGCATGGAGATATTTTAAAACAATTTTATGACGGCTGAAAAGACACTGATTTACTGAATTTTCTCAATTTTCCATGTTTTCCAGAGACTTTTCTTATTACTATGAATTTTTTTAAAAATTTACATGAATTTTCCTCGATTTTTCATGCAAGTTTTCATGATTGTTGAAAAGAAAGTATTGATGCCAGTAGGACGGAAAAAATGATTCCGCATAGCTCATAAAACTTTTTTGTCGGAAAATTTTCCGGAAAAGTCGGAAAATTCCGGAAATTCCAGAAAAATTGGAAAATCCTGCACTTTTCCTGAAACAGATTTATCACTAATCATATCGATGAGAATTTTTCCGATGATTTTTCCGCTTTTCCATGGAATTTTCCACAAAAGCCACTTTATGCAACTCATTTCGTTCTACAACTTTGTCTTAGGTTGCAAAACGCTCAAACACTTCCTTGGTCGGAAAAACCGCGGAAAAGCGTTTTACATGAATTTTCCTCGATTTTTTCTGCAAGTTTTCGCCATTGTCGGAGAAAAAGTAATGATGCCAGTTGATAGGGAACTTGATCCTGCATAATTTAGAAAACTTTTTTACCGGAAAATTTTCCGGAAAAGTCGGAAAATTCCGGAAACTTTTTTCGGAAAAATCGGAAAACTTTGCATTTTTCCTGAAACGGATTTATCACTAATCAAATTTGTACCAAATTTTCAAATGATTTTACCCGATTTTCCGTGTTTTCCATGGAAATTTCCGGTTCAAATTTTGACAAATTCAATTGTCACGCGACATGAACTTGTGTGCCAAATTTCAGCTCGCTGTGATGACGAAAAGTGGGTCTACGAGAGTGTCGAAAATAGTAAAAAAGAAATATGCAGACAAATTCGTGTACGAGTTAAAGGGAATGGAGTCAAAAATGAAAGCCAGACATGGAGAGCTCCACACTATTCGCACTCGTAGTTGCATACATTTGTTCAGGGCGAAGTATGTATACGTTTTCATGTACAAGCCTCTCCCTACATATATATATATATAATAAATGACCGCAAAAAGGATACTAAGGACGATATCTACAATATATTATACCAAAAGCGCTGTTTCATTCTATCTCAAGAGGTGACTGAAATACTCCAATAAGCCCCAAATGAAACCAGCCTTGAAGATGTGATCGAAAGATGAAATATGAACTAAGTCAGGATGCCGAAAAAGAACTGGGAATTATGAAAATCCATCATCTATCGTAGAGCAACGGTAAAACGGTTGGAATAGATAATAGAAGCTATCAAAATCATATTCACCCTAGACAGCAGATATACACTTCCAGAAATTCGAGAATGCTTATGGAAGACCTCGGCAGATTAGGTGGAAGGTATTATCGTCATGCTTCCAAAACAAGGGAGACCTGACTGATTTTATAATAAGCGCTATTATCTGACTTGATCGTACGATTCCGCAATCTTGGGTTGCACTCTGTATGTGCGTGTGTGTGTGTGTGTGTGTGCATGTGTGCATACATTCATATGTGTGGGGGAGTGTTGCTCTCTACGTCAACGTGTTCTCAACCAGTGCCCAAATATTTAGTGAAACACGAAATTTTTTGTATGGCAAGGAATTGCCCGATTGGTCCCATTTTCGAACATTAATTTCCCTTTTTTTAAAAAGGCCTATGTACAACATTTCAGCTCTCCACGTCGACGCGGTATGCAGTGTCCAAATATATAGTGAAAAACGAAAGTTTGAACTTCCTGTCCTGCAGGACGCTCACACTAAGTTCAGTCAGTGTGTGCGGTCATACAGTGGGCTCCCGCAGGTCAGTTCACTCAGGCCTCCTCTCTTCAACATCTACACTAGAAAGCTTCATGAGATCGCTAGTGAAGAGGTTAGTATGATCTAGTTCGCTCATGACTTTCTCCTGATCTCATCTGGAAAAACCTTCGGTGATGCTCTAGCAAAACTAGGAGCAGCGGTACAATATTTCTCGGAGGCCGCGTCTCATCTAAACCTGCAAATATACAGAGACAAGCTGGTCATGATGCCAATTCGCTATAACAGGCTCTCGTTTCTATTTTTCTTCAAACCTGACTCTGGGTTGTCAGATTGAACACGTATCAAAATCCTCCTCATATTACCTTTACACCCTCAGATTGATCACTACCAGAAGCTACCCCATCCACCCTAAGTCAGCACTTAAGACCAACGACTGGGCTGTATACGCCTTGGATGCGTCCTTCAATCAACCGGACACATGTGTATGTGCGGTTGAATTTCCATCTTTACAACACCGTCACAAAGAGATATAATGTACTAAGATCATCCAAGTCAGGTGAGCTACTTGCCATCAGACTGGCCGTTGAGCTGAAAACTTCATCTTCTCGAACAAAATCTCTCATCATCACGAACTCAAAAGCTGCGTGCTTAGCCTTAACTAAAGAAACATCAAACCACTATGCGAAATCAATATTCGACCTAATAGCTCAGAACCATTCTCGCGCCTTTCGCATCCTCTGGCTTCCGGGGCACAGAGGCCTAGCTCTTAATGCGTTGGCGGACAAGAAAGCTAAGCAAACTGTAGTATCAGATCAGGTCTCTGAGACCTTTCTTTCCGTTGAGGACGCCCTACTAGCCATAAACAGCTCCAAACACAAAGACTGGGATGAAGAACTCACCCGCATGGCTGCCTCCTCTGGGTCCTTCTACAAAAATTGTTTCCCTCTCCCCCGAAAACCCCTCTGGCTCGACTGAAAGTTCTCTCCCAAAGAGACCAGATTCATTAGCAGACTCTATGCTGGTCACAGGTACGACGCCAAACTTTTTGAGATTATAAGTGAAACTGACTTAGTCAATTGCAAAACATGTAGTACATCATATTTTATAGAGCACAGCATTCTGGTTTGCACCCAGTTCAGTTCTATCAGAAGTGACTTTCGCACTATTCTAGACGCCAGTTCTCTGAAGAGCCTGGTGGAGCCCTGTGAGTTCGGTGCGCTCAAGGAAATAACACGCTTTGCTGCAGTTGCTGGACTGCTGCAGGTGGAAATGAGTTTTTAACTCAGGTTATCAATTAAGTCAATCTATTTCCCTCAAAAATTCACTGATTCCTTCTAATAGCAAACTGCCAATAGACCTTCCTACTGGCCCCCACCCCCTTGTGTTGTGAAGTACATCCCTGAATGTTATATGTTCTTCTTTGTAGATGTCTTTTGTGTTTTGTCCATCACTGCTTGAACATTAACCAAAACGTTCATAAACCACTGAGAACATCAAATATCAGTAAGAACAGCATCAGCAACAATTTATAGTAATCAACCAAGCCGGTCATGGCAATGAACTACCCCATAGGGTCAAGCCATTGTGAAGGAGTCCAGCTCGCTTGTCGAGCCACCGCTAACTCTGGATCACAACCAAAAAAATAAGAAGAAGAGAACACCGCGTACGAAATTTCAGCTCTCTCTCTCTCTCTCGTGTACTCGTTGTCAGGCAGTGTTCAAACATATACTAAAAAACGAAATATTTGTATGGCAATCCTACGTAGGAGTTGCCCGATTTAGTCCACTTTTGAACATGTATTTTCAATTTTTATGAAAACCCTGTGTACAAAATTTCAGCTTTCCACATCTACGCGTTGTCAGGCAGTTTTTTACGTCTCGACAACAGCGCCATCTATCGGTTGGGCGGTTTCGGAGATTAGCGTGTACAAGGCCAGTGGCACTGGATTTTTATATATTAAGAAGAATATCGAGTGTCAAACGAAGAACTGTGGAGATGATCGGGACAGGATAGGATCAATGAAAAAAAAAACATAATGAAATTGAATTTTTCACACTCACACCATATGACAGAAACAGCACTACCCAGCAATCTTTCACTTGGGATCGTGAAGGAAGCTATCGCATTGGAAAACCAACAACCGTCCAAGAATAGAATCCTGAATCTACTAGTGTATTGAAATGTATTCCATTTAACCATAGATTGCACAAAAACTAGATGTCGCATGGCATACTAAAGCAGAGTATACAAATTGTGAAATGCGTGGTGCATTCTAGAATGGACCACAACATGTTTTAGAGCGTACCGAAAGCAAATGTTTTTATAATAGCAGTTTTGTATAAATTTGATCGACTTCCTCAACACTTCAGATACGAAAAAATATGAATCACTCGACGTATGCATCATTTCAAATGTTGTGGTCCATTCCGGAATGGACCACCCAGCTTTTGTATACTTTTTTTGGTACTGCATGCGACATCTAGTTCTTGTGCCATCTATGATTTAACACAGAGTCCAGTGGACAGCAACCGTTTCCGCCCTATATCCCTCCTCTCTGTTTTGTATACTTTTTTTGGTACTGCATGCGACATCTAGTTCTTGTGCCATCTATGATTTAACACAGAGTCCAGTGGACAGCAACCGTTTCCGCCCTATATCCCTCCTCTCTGTACAGAGAATGATCTATAGATGAATGCAGAAGATATCAATTTTCATTAAGAGTTATGGGACGGGGGCGAGAAAGATAACATTTGAAATAAGTGTCAAATTCAAGAAAAATTCTTAACCACTTTGAGTTACTTCCATGAATTGTAAATTTCGCCTTCAATCAATTTCGCAATTATATTTCTAAGAAACCAAAATCTTCCAAATTGATAAGCAGTTATTTCTCTCCTCGCGCATTCTTCCGCGTAAAAAAAACTGAATTCACTGTATACAAAATACAATAAACCAACTCCATTCGAGGTAGAAATATAGACAACCCCAGTAGTAACTAGTAATCTGATTCGCAACCTTATTGAGTCTTACCTTGGCCAGCAATGGATTTAAAATCAATCTCGCAAACAGAGTCTAAATTTGATTTTCCACCAACGATAAAAGAAAACTTTTTGGCACAGCTGTTGTTATCGATTTACGTCTAAAGCTAAGAGTTATAGCGTTAGCTTTTTTTTCTAAAAAAGAAAATCTCTTTCCTTTTTTTTTCCTTTTTTTTCCTGAAGCAATGCACACACAGACAACAAGCTGTTTTATGGTAGCAGTATGAAATGCATCCAGATCCATTTTAAACTCAAGTCCTTGGCTCGGGATCTGAACGTTTACCATAAATTGTGCAACCAACAACCTCAATATTCTCAAGCCAATAAATTTTCTGCAATAAGCTACATAAAGGATGAGCGGGAGGATGCTCTATCATCATCTGCCTGGACCTGATCCTTTTGGGTGGTACTATAATGAATATATAACCAGGTGGTGAAGTCATAAATCTCAGACGACGAGTATAATCTGATTTCCACTATTAAATCTTTCATTTAAAAATTTTTGTATCTTAGCGCGGGGTTAAGTGCGTGAAAGACTGAAAGATTACCCCTATCTAGAGATGTGTGTCTTTTTCGTTATCTTGTATCACGACGAGCTTTAGTATTAAAGATTGTTGAATCACAAGGGGGCAGGTGCAAGATACCTAGCACGATGAACTTCTTCCCTCTTTTGCATCACAGGTAAAATCAATAAATCTTTTTTCCCCGGACCAAATGCGACGCAAGCTTTGTATCTAATTTATTACACAAAATTTCTACGTGTAAAGATTGCTTGATGTTCGGTGGAATTCAAAACTGATAAAACTCCATGGTAAGAAAATTTATTAGAAAATTCGCGATTTCATTACTTTCTTTAAAAGTTGATGTTGTTGGTTTTGTTGTTGTTGTTGTTGTTGTTGGTGGAATAGATGTACACGACCCCATGAATAATCGATGGATATGAAAAAGAATTTTATCTGTTGTAAAGATTTAATTAAAAAGTGAACATTGACAATTTATGGCATGTATTTCATCTATGTGAGATCTTTTCAATATTATTTTTAGTAAAGGATTTAAACCAGCCAACAGGGGTTCAAAACTTACACAATACGCGCTAGTTTCATGCAGTTCTTTATCGGAGTTACTACATTCACTTTCGGATTATTAATG
Organism: Dioctria linearis; assembly: GCA_963930735.1. Classification (NCBI taxonomy): domain Eukaryota; kingdom Metazoa; phylum Arthropoda; class Insecta; order Diptera; family Asilidae; genus Dioctria; species Dioctria linearis. Next base: position 260,936,427 of record OZ005742.1, on the reverse strand, counting down.
AAATTTCGAATGGAATTAAATGGCAATATTGCTTATGTGGTCAATTTATTGCACCTATAATGGTCGTCGGAAAACAAAACAAAAGCAGAATGGAAAGCTTAAACAGTTCTATAGTCCTAATATTTTTTACAGTGTATGCACATAGTTAGGTTAGGTTAGGTTAGGTTAGAATGGTAGCCATCGCACCTGCCATCAGCCTCACTTAGATCATTTGCGGTCCATTGTGATACCACCTTAGTGGGACCCTAAATGGGAAAGATACCTCAAATTAGGGGGAGCGCTTAAGACAGCCATAAGAGTTAATGAACCTTACTAGGTCCGCCAGCTCTTTGTCTGCTAGCTCCCCCAATTCGTCGAAAAAGTAGCTGCCGAGCGCATTCCTCCCGCAAGATTAGAGCAATCACATAGTAGGTGGTGGATGCTCTCAACCTCTTCCTTATCCATACACATTCTGCAGAAGTCATTGTATGGAGCTTGTATGGAGCTTGCATGCGATTTGCATGTTTTTCGAAGAGACAGTGCCCCGTAATAACTGCGATAAGGTTACACACATTACGGTTCCTCCTCAGCAGAGATTCAGTCCTCCTAGGACAAACCCCGGGCCACAGCTGTCTTGAAATCGCGCATGTGGTCAATTCTCCCCATCTGCGATTTGCCAGCTTACAGGCCTGTACGTCTAGACTCCTCTTCACCGATTCTAGAGGCCGATCTATGGGTTCCTCCGTGTGGTTAGCACCCAATATCCCAAGCTCACAGCGACACCGTTATACAAGGCGCAATCTACTAATGGTGTTCGAGTTCAGGGCCTTAATGGCAGCTTATCTATCAATACAAACCCTGATAGCACGATCGCTGGGTATATCAGATGTTGTTGCCAGCAGGGCACCTGCTGTACTGATAGCAAGAACCTCCGCACGGAACACACTACAGGATTTCGGTAGGCGGTATTATTCCCGCATTTGAGGGAATACTAAGTACACCGAGGCTCCCACTCCCACATTCATTTTCGAGCCGTCTGTGAAGATATATACATCGGAGTCTTTTACCACGAGATTATCATCCCATTCTTCTCTACTAGGAATGCTAGTTGAGAATGATTTCCCGAAGTCTAGTCTAGGGATGATATAATCCGTGACTCCCCGTGTACAGTCCTCAGGACAGAACTTCAGTATATTACTGTGACCACGGTCTGCTGTTGTCCAGCAGCCTGACTCTCTAAGTCTTAGTGCATTTTTTGCAGCCATACATTTCCCATGGAGATCAAGGGACAGGAGTTGAAGTATGATCTCCATTGCTGCCGTTAGTGTCGTGCGAAGAGCCCCTATAACAATTAAACAGGCAGCTCTTTGTATTTTTGTAAGACTCTTCAGGTGCGTTGCTTTTTCTAGAGCGTTCCACCACACCAAGATTCCATAGGTGAGGATATTTAACTTGAAGTCTAGTATCACTCCTAGGTATTTGGCTTCAGTTCTAAATTCAAAAGCAGTGCTACTCATTTTTGGGGAAGCAAAAGTCGGAATAATTCTCCTCCGTGTAAAGAGGACTAGTTCAGTCTTTACGGGGTTGAGCTCCAGACCACAACTCTCAGCCCAGTTAAGAAACTTTTGCAATGCTCTTTGGGTTAGTTCACTAATCGTCGATAGGAACTTAACCGAGACCAGGATGACTAGATCATCAGCATATGAAACCACTTTTATTCCCTCCCTCTGCAAAGAGCCGATAATTCCATATACGACCAATAGCCACAGTTTAGATGAAAGAACTCCTTCTTGTGGAGTACCTCTGGACACCATCCTCTTGCTGACTTAATCGCTGCAGAGTTCTGCGTATATTTGGCGGTTATTGAGTTAATCATGTATATCGTTAAAACCTAATGAATAGTAGACACTTCAAGATCTCTTGAATACCCCCGCCTACCCACACCATTCAAGTATTTTTTTTTTATAGACAGGGGGACGAGGGATCCCAAGCACGGGGGCCAGGAAACTTGTCACCTCTGAAAAATAACGAATAGCACAAAGCTCACTTTGTTGGTGGACATGTAATAACTTCATCTCTAAAACAAATTCTTGCAGGTGAATAGAATGAGTACACTAAGACTCATTCTATTTACCTGCAATTCAAGTCTCGGTAGGACGAAAAGATTCCGTGTAATTTCAAACCGCCAAGGAACACATTCGATCCGGTAGGATTTCTCTAAAATTTATAAAAAAAAAAAATTAGGAAAAACTAAAATTGGTCTATGACCGCATCTTATGATATCCTAGATGAATGCCCGTATGTAATTTCATATGTTCCCCACTCTGTGCCAGTTTGATTTTTGATGTGGTTTTTCGCATTAATTTCTAGAATGGTTCGTCCAACAATAAAAATGATTATAACCATTAACCAATTTCCTAATCCTAAAGAACTTTTCAGTACAATAAAAATATCTAGGACTAATCGCTTTCACAGTAGGTACCTATATGAAAAAACCCTAAATGTTTGTATGGCAACACCAAGAAGTTGCCCGATTTAGTCTATTTTTTATATTATATTTTCTATTTTTATGAAAAACGCCCCGAAAAAAAGTTCACCTCTCAACGTCGACGTCCTTATACTTATATAGAGAAAAAACAAAATGTTTGAATGGCAACCCTACGAAGAAGTTACCCGATTTGTTAATTAAATCTGCAATTTTTTTAAAAAGGCCATGTGAAAAATGTCAGCTTTCTAAGTAAATGCATTCTCGAGCTATCGCGCTGACAGATAGGCTCTACCAGCAATATTTCTATGTATTTCTATGCGTTATAAATGGTATGACCAACTTCATCATCTAGGGTAGGTTAGGTTAGGTTAGGTAAGAGGGGTGCCGCTAGACAACCAGCCAGCCTCACTTAGACCTCCAACGGGTCCATTGTGCCCCTAGACCTCATGGGATAACCCTTCAAGCCGCGGATTTATCCTTCTTTCCTTGGGTAACTCAGGATATATCCAAGACCTTTAACCTAGATCCATCCTGCCTCACTCAGAAAACTCAGAATGTCTCTGAACTTTATACTTTGAAGCTCCCCCAGACTTGAAAAGAAGTAGCTACCTAGTAGCCTACCTCTTTTATTCATCAGAGCGGGGCATTCGCAAAGCACATGCTTGACGGATTCAATTTCCTCCGAGTCCCTACAACTCCTGCAGAAATCGTTCGCCGCCATTCCCAGTCTTCTAGCATGGTCCCCTATGGCCCAATGACCCCTCATGACCCCTACTAGATTCCTGGTATTTGCTCTGCTGCTGTTAAGCAGTTCCCTTGTCCTTTTCATATGCATATGCATATGTCCTTGTCATATGCAGGCCACAATTGCCTCGCAATACGACAGGTATCCTTGCTGGTCCATCGGAGGCCTGCCTTTAAATAGACGTCCCTGATGATTTCCTCTTTTAAAGCTCCGATTGGGATCCTAACGTAAGCTACAGCTGCGGAGGTATCCAATTCGGAGCCCTTTTTGGCCAACTCATCAGCCATCTCCATGCCTGAGATATCCTTATGGCCAGGTACCCAGCTTAGGGTCACCTTGTGCCTTACAGTCAATTCCTCAAGCCTGGTTTTGCATAACTGCACCAATTTTGATTTTACCAGCCCAGCATCCAGCACCCTGATGGCTGCCTGGCTATCAGTATATATGCAGATGTGCCGTGCGGGCTCTCTGCACATGGATACCAATGTTGCCGCCTGATAAATCGCTGTGAGCTCTGCCTGAAAAACACTGCATTTGTCAGGCAGTCAATAAGTCTCGTGCCAGTGGAGATCTCTAGAGTACATTCCAGCCCCTGTGCCCGCACTCGTCTTGGAGCCATCCGTAAATATAGAAATATCGGGTGTAACGACCACCTCCTTCCCCTCCCAGCCACTCCTGGTGAGTATCGTTGCATGGATATCCCCACCAAAAGTCAGGATGGGTACTTGATAGTCTGTTTCTACCCTGCAGTCCCTACAGTCTACCTTCTGGAGTGTATTAACCCCTCTCCGTCCACCAGCCCCCCGCTCTCAGCCTGACAGCACTAGTTGCCGCCACACCCTTACAATAAAGGTCCAGCAGCAATAGGTCCAGCATGACCTCCAATGCCGCCGTGGGCGTGGTGCACAGACACCCAGTTATACCCATACAGGCGGCTCTCTGGATTTTTGACAGCACATCAAGGTTACAGTTCCTCGTCAGTGCCGTCCACCAGACCGTAGAGCCGTAGCAGAGGATGGGCCGAACTATGGCTGTGTACATCCAGTGTACCACCCTGGGTTTTAATCCCCCGTTTCCGCCAAATATTCTCTTGCACGTGTAGAAGGCCACACTGGCCTTCTTCACGCGTTCTTGTAGATTAGCCTTCCAGTTCAATTTGGAATCGAGGACGACACCCAAATACTTCGCTTCACTGGAGAGAGTAAGCTCCTCTCATCCCAGCGTTGGAAGTCTGAAATCTTGCACCCGCCTCCTTCTAGTAAAAAGGATTAGTTTCGTCTTCGAGGGGTTCACCCTCAATCCGCTATTATTGGCCCAGCTATCCAGCTTAAGCAGCGCGCACTCGAGCCTTTCGCTAATAGTAGAGAGAAATTTGCCAGTTACCAGAACGCATATGTCATCCGAGTAGGCAACTACCTTGAAGCCCTATCTCTCTAACTTGATGAGGATTTTATCCATTACTAGTAGCCACAGGAGTGGTATTAGCACCCCCCCCCCCCCTGTGGTGTACCTCTATAGACTGCTCTTCTGACAATAGCGTCACCTGAGCAGGAGGAGTGAGGCACCAAGTGGATTGTAAAGTTCCTCTTCTAGACCGATCACCCCATCATTCCTAGATCAGTCAGTATACCAGAGATGGTCCCGTTGCGTGAATAGCTTCTTGTTAGCTTCCACCTTGCTCAGATGGTAATATGTAACCGCACAACGTATTAACATTATTGAAAACCCTTTCCACATCTAGGAAAAAATCCAGTGTGTATTCTTTCCAGGGACCTTTCAATTACTGATGACACCACTGTGTTCAGCACAGACTCTACTTAATTTGGTACTTCAGGAGTAAATAAAATCAAGACAAGAGCTGCATTAGTGTCTTTGATACAGTTTTAAGGAAATTTTAAAAATTTTCAGTTATTTTATAAAGAAACTTGGGTCACTTGTGTCCGTTATAATAAGTATGATTGCTCCTTCCTCAAAAGTTTTCTAAAGAATCAGCCACAGAATATACATCTACCATAGAATATGCCTCAAAACAGAAAATAATCTGCACAACGTCATCTTCGCCTCCTTGTTGGTATCACACTTAACAAAAATATGGTGATAGTTATCGTTCTGCTATATAACAAAGAGAAAAGGACCAACAATGCAACAATAGGCCATGCCATGCCATGGTGGTCGTATGATTTTCTATCTCTTAGTAAACTTTTATCTCTCTGCAACATGGGAACATGGTTACAAAAGCACCGCATACCACCTGCGCTATACCAATTCAAAGCAAAATGCAATTAACAAGAGTCCTTGGTAATGGGTATGGTGACTGAGATAGAAGTTTCGATGGTTTAAGGGTTTCCCAGGATATGAAGGCGAGAAATTTTATCAGAGAGTGCCTTTAAGGTTGCCAGCTTACTACCGACGACGCAAGTTATATAGGAATCAAGGAAAGCAGATGCTTTTACAGTGAGTAATTTAAATGCAGGAAAAATAAATGTAATTTTGTTGTTCTTACCCAACCCTGTTTTCTTTCTTATGTAAGTCTCCCTGAAGTTTTTCAATTCTTTTCCTCCCTCAGAACAAATAATCATTACCTCATCTATTCACATTACCTTGAGTAATTAAAAGTACTGGACTTAGGTGGATTTAATGCTTCAAGCTGAGGTGTCTACTGGTTATGAATGGAATTGTATTGTCTGTCTGTCTGTCTGTTCCTTTAATTAATTTTTACTGTTATGAATTTATCAAGATAAAAACTGTATTCAATCTTTTCAAAACTAGTTTTTGTTTTGCTGTACAAAATGTGCGGAAACAATTTTCAATAAAAATTGTCCAAGTGAATTGAAAAAAGTTTACCAAGTGATGAAAAAGATTTCTGTGATTGTGCTGTAATTAAAAATATTTTAAAAAATATGTTTTCTTGGCTAATTGTTAGCTCTGAATGGGTGTTTTGTTAGGAGATAGTTTTACGCGAGAAAGATTTAATCCTTTTCAGGTATTGCGCTGGGCATTGTGCCTGTGCTTATTACATTTAGAGATGGCAAATTCCAGATATCTACTCTATCATCGACGGAAATGTGTTGGGAAACGTTTGGATCTTGGAAGTTTGTATTAAACAAATCTCAATTCGCTCTGCCCCAAGCGAGTATTATTGTTAGATCATTGTTTAGTGAATTAAACACGTGCTTACGTTTGTTAATTATAACATTTCCGCGGGGGGTCAGTTATAGAAGGGAACGTATATACGAAATCAAGGATACTGCCGTTTACAAAACTATAAATGGTGTTGAAAGTGAGAGCTAGCAAATCATTAATAAAAATTAGAAAGAGAGAAGGAGTGAGAACAGATCTTCGCCATCAAAATGACAACAGAAATAACCCCTGATATGGAAATCAAGAAAAAGGACAATGCTATCCTTTCAGATAGCCAGGCAGCCCCTCGGATAAAATCTAAGTTACTAGGGGACTGCTGATGTCTCTATACAGTTGATACCTGGGCACATAGAAATGATGAGGAATAAGAGGGCGGACTTACTAGACAGGTGTGCTTCAAGTTCTCCATTTTTTGGACCAAAACCTACTTTTGGCATTATCATCTCAGTGATCGAAACTATCAACAAAACGGATGCTCGTATGAAGTATATGGAGCGATGAAGGAGCCTCAGCACTTGCATCTGTACGAAACTTTTTCTTCATGGGCTTAATAGGAGGTCCATTGAATTTCTCGTTGGTGTTCGAAAGAAAATAACACAGAACTGTGATTGGTCTAGTCCCTGGCCACAGCTGGCTTCACGCTAATCTAAAAAAATATGGAAATTGTTGACAGCCCTAAATATCTGTCTTGCTTGGAAGGAGAGCCTGAGGTAATAAAACACTTTCTGTACGCTTGTTCGGCTTTTGCCTGGTACAGGTTGGATACTCAAAGGTCTGGCCTTCTATCTGTTAATAAATTGAAAAGATTACATCGCCTATGGACCTGAACAGAAATGTTTTGGTCAAAGGTATTTTCTCTTATTTTTTTACCTGGTTATCCTCCATGGCTTGGGATATTTCATCCCCTGCTTGAAAAAATAAAAATAAAACAAGAAAAAGAGCTAGAATTTGTCTAAGGCCAATTCGTATGATACCCTAGATGAATGCCCCTATATTATGTAATTCCGTATAGTAACCTTATGTTCATGACATAGACTTGTGATTTCATGTAGGTCCAGAGAAAAAAAATCCATAGGCTTCAAATCATTAAAGACATTCTACAAAGTCCAAACGGTTCTAGATAGAAATAAAAGAATAATGCCACTTTTATGCCAAGAGAAGCAGATCCATCAAACTAATCAGAACTGAGACAGATATTGGGTATCCGGTCAAAAAGTTAACAAATCTCAATAGGCAGAAAAATCACAGAAAACATCGAAAAAAAGCGTTAATAGAAGAAGTTCCTGATAAGATAAAAAATTTGATTCGGAACGTTTAATGTTGCGAAAAAAACAAAAAATTTTAATTGACTTTCCTCAAAATTTAATTTGATATGTTGCCGTTTTTCAATATTTAAAAGGTGTTTTTCGTTGTGTTTTTAGCTCTCCATTTTTTAGGCGCATCTATAAATTGGTAAGCGATTTATTTATAATGAACTTCGACAAATTTTACAAATTGTCTGTCGAAATTAATTTAATCCTAACACAACATCGGTATTTATCGCCTCCTCTAGGATCAATGAAATAATCCCAGAAACTTATTCGCCTGATTTGGCTCGTTGTATATTCTGGTTTTTCTCAAAAATGAAAGAACCGCTTCGGGGTTTGAAACACAGAAAGGCATCATTTCTGCAGCAAAGGATCAGCGTAGCTTCGAAAAACCTGTTTTGAAAGATTTATAAAGGGGATTGCCCACTTTTCATACAGCTTTTGGCCCGACACCTCCAGACATTTGAGATATCTTAAACGATGCATTATGATACTCTGAACATTTTTTATCAACAATGTTTATTTTCATCTGGCGGGGGATTGCTTTGGCGATCCGATGTAGCTTGAGCGATTTTCTTGGGTGAAAAAGTGGACTTTTCTCTACTTGTGCGGAATTGGTGCGTCGTAGAAAATGACTTCCTATGAGAAAAATGTTTTCAATAGAGCACAAATGGCCATGGAAGAAAGAACTGCAAGAATATATGCGAAATATAATAGCTGGGGTGTACATGACCCAAGTGTATGAAAACGGGTTTTCCGGTGGTAAAAACAGCCCGAGAAAGTTTTCTGAATCGAGAAAAATATACGCCGATGGAGAGTACACGGCGAGAACTTTAATTTGATATGCAACATGCCACCATACAAAGCCCCCCCCCCGCAGGAATGCCAATCCCTCCCACAGGGGTCCCTCCCCCTAAAACTATGCAGAGAAAAATTTTCTTCTACGAATTGTAGCTGGTAATGAGCTGAGGCGAATAGTGATACCCGTTTTCATATCGGACAGAACCCTACCGAGTTAGAACCGATCTAAGATGCAAAAAATCTAGTACCTCAATTGGAATAAAGAAAGAGGTATAAATACTAAAAAATTAGGTATTAGGATGGCTACAAATAGCTATTTAAGCCTCCGAGCATAGGAGTGTGGGTACTCAAACTTATTCTCAGGACATAAGGAATTTGGTTCTGACCTAGATTTTCCAAAATGTACTAGATCAAACTTTGATCCTTTCCCCCCAGCTTTCACCCGCTAGATAGAAATAAACATTGTTGATAAAAAATGTTCAGAGCATCATAATGTATCGTTTAAGACATCTCTTATCTCTGGAGGTATCGGAACTTAAATGGGCATTCCCCTTTCAGAAATATGAATCTTTTGATGTGTTTGAAAAAAAAAAAAGAAAAACAATATGATCTGCGCTGAAGAGCGCAGAGTTGTAGAAATTTAATTAACCGTGAATGATATTTGTCATAGTTCATACCAATGTAACTACGACGAAATCAACAATAATTTTTCTGTTATTACTTAGTTTAAACATTTAAATAAATACTGAATTACGCGAAAAGTCTTCAGTAAATATGTATCGAGATAAGCTTATAATTCCGATCTTGAATCTCTATTAAATGACGAATTTGTTAATTTTAATGCAAAAAAAAAATAGTTTTTGTAGATGTATTTTTTGTTTCTGCACAATATTTGAAGCAATAAAATATCGTCATATAATAAAATCATAAAACTGAACATCCTTGGCGCCAGATTTCTACAAATTCATTTCAACTATCAAAAAGAGAGAGCAGCCTTAACTAGACGTGAATCCTACTACTCTATAACAAATGTCGTGAATTTTTAGTCGCTACTTAGTGCAATTTTCTGTTGTTTATTATAATTTTTTTTTTTGCTTTTTTCTCATATATATATACAATCTAGATAAAATTAATACGTATTAAAAACGAAAACTTTACTTACATAGCCAATTCATTCTCTCTGTATATTCCACTTTCCTTTTTAAGTCTCGTACAAGTCCTCTCAAATCCTCTGCATTAAATTGATGCTGAACAATAGTATTTTTCAATTGAACTAAATTATATTGGGCATCACTGGTTAAATTCAAACTTTCAATGTTACCACTATTTGAGCACAAAACAATAGTTGACTTTTGGTCTATTGATGAACTTGATTCAAATTTTTCATTTTCGCAACCACCAATATCACCAAAATCACTGCTGAATACACCACTGACAATATCACCACCTACACCATCATCATTTACATCAACACCACCACCACCACCATCATTATCACCATCACAATCACGTTTATTAACACTAGAATTTTCACCACCGTAATCTTCCCAATTTTGTTCACTTTGGTGGATATTTTTTAGATCTTCAATTTGACTATCATCATCTGAGCTGGAATTTTTTACTATAACTATATTGGGACTAGCAGTCGACGATAGCGGCGCTAGTTGTTGACTAGTTGAGATGTCATTATTTGTTGAACTGGGAATATGATCAGAATCACTGGAAAAATGAATTTTGTCAGGAGACTTCTCTTCATCACTACTCATTATATCACTCTTCGCCTGGATTTGTTTCGCCTTTTCGTAGCCTTCATAAAATGTTATAAGAAGATCCTCGAGGAGTCGTTTTCGTGCGATCGGATTTGATAGGCTATCAATGTTGCTGGTGGTAATAATTTGTTTTCTCGATTGTACAATTAATTCGACTCCTTTATTTGGTGTGCTGCTGCTGCTGCTGCTACTAGTAATAGTATTACCGAGGCCTCCAGACCAATTTGTATCAGTTTCTAGGCCAATTTCACCGTCCACATCTGGACCACTATCAAAGCAGCTACCCCAAAACGAGTGCTCTAGATAACGCACACGTGAAGCTATGTAGCCAACTTCAGCTATTAGCTCGACATCTTCATCTGTCACCTCTACCGGGCTTTTATCTTTGTACATATGTATGAATGTGTTTGATCTCGGAGTACGTAGTCTCAGGAAGAAATATCTTCGATCCGTTTGTTTTAGGCATATGAACACTATATTCTCAGGTATTTGCCTCAGCTGTAGCGTATCCTTCAATTTGGATTGTTATAGGATTGGTGAATATATTTGTAATTTCAAAATTTACTTGATTGCATCGGTTGTACTTTTTTTTTGATGGGATGAGGATTTAATCTTGTTGCGCACTGCGTACGTAAATTTATACATAATAAAGAACGTTCAGTAAAATCTTGAGCTCAAGAAGCAGCACTCAAGGAATGGATGTTTTGTTTTTCTTTTTATAAACGATTTCCTTGTTTCAAATTTACTTTTTTTATACAAACGACGTCTAGTGGCAGAAAGTCCTTACAAGGATTTCATTCGATTGTTTTTCTTCATAAAATTTCACAAACGCTTCAATGGATGGAATACTCCTCGCGGATTTATACAAACATAAGCGCAATGGGATGGGCGAAGATGATTCTTTGAAAAAATAAAATCGCTCCCCACTTTTCCACCATCAGCAAACTTGTGCAAACTTGAGTCCTGTGGCTCCTTTTATATTTTGATATCGTCTGAAAGTATAAAGAAAAACAAAAATTTTTGATTTTATTTTTTTTTTTTTTGAATAATTTTGATTTTGAGTTATGTCATAGAAAGAGGGGCGCAACTCTGTTGAATAACTTTCTAGTGAAAAACTTTGCTTGATGTTGGTAAATAAATTATTTTTTTTTTTAACTGAATGCAAATTTTTCTTAGAGCTCTTTTTTATACAGCCGATTTTTTAGACAACAGAGTAGTCCTGGACTATTAGTGAAAATCACTCATGAAAGAAATAAGTTGCTTTTTTTTCTTGTTATTTGACCATCAAAAAGGGAAGTAAACAGAGAGAGGAAACAAAGAGTTCATAAAAATCCAACCAAGTAAAAGTTGATTATTTGGTTGAGTTCATTAGCAGTTGGGGGGGATGTAGTAAAAAATAAGGGGACTGTAGGCATTTTGTAAATATAGAAGATGAATTAATTAATATTGAAAGGGAAACAGATTTTCTAGATAAATATACAACTCCCAGGTCAGAACTTTTTGTTTTTTTTTTTTAGATTATTTAAAAATGGAGCTTTAGGATTTCGGCATTATAGAATGATTGAAGGGTTCAGATTGGAACTTAATTCTTAGAATATTTTAAATGACCTATGATTTTTAATTCTATAAAAAACCTTTGAAATAGCGAGAGAAAAAAGGAGAAAAAACAAGATAGCCTCTGTAGGTACACGTGATTTTCATTGTATAGAATACCAAATGCAAACTTTTGTGACAGAAAAAAAAGAGCTTGTCACACAATTTTAGTACATCGAAATTCTGGTACAAAATAATTTACTAAAAAGATTCTTATACAAGGTTTGAATATGAGGATACCATGAAGTAGTACATCTATTATTAACATTCAAAGGAAGATAATTTTTTGAAACAAGACTTATAAAAGAGTTAGAGCTAATAAAAAACTATCAACATTATTATCTCAATTTCGACTGCGTAACAGACTACACCAATGTTTTCATCATTATGAGTGTAACGAAAGAAAAAAAATAAACGGATCAAGAATAGAACCTAGAGGTACTTCAGAAGTATTTGCTAACTCAGAAGAATGAGAGCTCTATCAAACTGGACTCGGTACATACGGTTAAATAAAAAAGAGGTCAGATACTAAATAAATACAGAAATCTAGGGAAATGCAGTTCAACTTCATACCCGACTCATTGGCAGAAATTTTAGCAAGTTAGCCATAGTAGTATATTTTACTTTAATGGAGCCGTGTTGCTGTTGGTAAGATCGTAAGATAAATTTTGAATGAAAGCGCAAAGTATATCACTGTTTATATCACTATATCACAATGGGCCCCTCTGGCCTCCGTTCTTGGGATGGGATCTCCTGTCCACCTGCCTTTAAAAAAAATATATCACTGATTGACTTAGTTTAGTGTTTTTTTTTTTTTTTTTTAAATAAAACAGGGGGAACAAGAGAAACCCATCCCAAGCACGGGGGCCATAGCGGCCCATTGCACTATCCTGAATCCCATTCACCAAAAACTTCCTGTGCTCTTAATGAAGCGCATCAGGTCTTGGTGAGGAAGGTTTTTCAGCTCATCCACAGATAGAAGGGCAGACCCTAGAGTATCCAGACTGCTCCGGGCGAAGGCCGGACATTCACGCAAAAAGTGTTCGGTAGTCTCAGGCTCTCCCTCCAGGCAGGACAAACACTCAGGGCTGTCAACAACTCCCATCCTTGTTAGATGAGCGTAAAGTGAACTGTGGCCGGTGATGATGCCAACCACAGTTCTACATTGTTTCTTTCCGAGCCCCACGAGAAAATCGGAGATATTCCCATTGGGCCCATCAAGAAACAGTTTTGTACACCTACAAGAACTCAGGTTCTCCCATCTCTGCTGATGTTTCCTATGAACATCCGCTTTGATGAGAGACCCGATACTCGAGGTGGCAACGCCTACGGCGGCCTTCAGTCCGAGGAACGGAGAATCGGAGCAAGCCCTAGCTAAAAGGCCAGCCCTTTCATTTCCCATGATCCCCATGTGGAAAAGTTTAGTGCTACAAAACAGATTCGCAAAAAGTCACAATTATCACAAAATATTTGCATGACTTAGAAAAAATTCCGCTAAGGAATAATAGATCAAATATATCCTTAGAATAACACAAACATATCCTCACAAACAGCACAATCCATAATAGAGCTCAACAGAATATCAGCTCTAACGGTGCATAACACTCCACGACCAATTGAAAGGTCGCTTCAAAAAGATGATAATTTAGAGAGAAGGCTTGGAATTTAAGGCGAAAGAGCTTAACATCCGAAAAACCATCATACGTCCAAGTTTCACTTTAATAGACCTCATTGACTTAAGGCTGGAGCAAACATAAAAGAGTTGCATTGTTTTATAAAATGATGTCTATAATTATGTTGATGTGGGTCACTGGGTTAGACCGAGAAGGAGGCGTGGAAACATATTTGCCAACAATGGAATCAGAAGACCTGAATTGGGAGCACAGTAGTCACCTCTACAAACCTGATTTTCATACCAAGATGATCGGATTGGATGTAAAGCCTGCCAGTGATTAAATATTGTATAAGAGATATTGGATCTTCTCAATGCGTCATATGTACATTTGAAACAAAAACAAGTTTAGATATATCACAGAAGGGAAAAGCAGAGCCAGAAAATTCTGAAGCCTTAGAAGAACTAAACTGAACTGTACATGAAGCGGAGAGGAGATCATGGCCTGTATCATATCACATCTAATAAGGACTTAAAAAATATTGTTACGAGCGTGGTCTTGGTTCGTTATTTTAAACACAATATTTCGGATATAATTCAAAAGTTCTTTCTTTATTTAACTTTTACTGTTTACTCTGACAAATTCACAAACAATTATCAAATCAGCTCTTTAGTTATCGCTAGTACTCCGGTTCTAATTATCGCAATCCAAATAGTTTACTTCGTTCACTTCACTGGCTGAAGTAAGACTCCGCCTCCTGGATGTGTGTAGCGCCGTATTTATACTCTACAAATTATACTAGAACCTTCCTGAATATTCCGTTTTCCGAACCCAAGGTTTACTAAGATGTCACTAGCCTAAAGTTGCTTTCATTTCCAACAGATGTCGCTTGTGTCACTTTGTGGCACGTAACAATATATATCATGACCATTTCTGTTTGTAGAAAGGGTGAGCACGATGAACATCATCGAGACACGTAGTGCTGTATCACAGATCATATTGGATAGCAGAGGATTGTCCAATTAGAAGAAGAGGATCCAACCATGCATCACTAGTCCCATTATTCACAGAGATTCACAGATATTTTGTAGGAAAAGTATCGCACATGATCGACACATTTCAAAAGAGCAACTTACACAAAAATCGTAAATAGAGAAAAACTCTTTAAGATCTTTAAGTCATTACAATTTATCTCCATAGCGCAACAGTCCAGAATTTTTGGTTAAAAACGATGTTTCGTTTTTTTTTTTTGTGTTGTGTTTTTTATCTCTAGATACAACCTTTTTGGCCGGTCCATTCTTTCAATTGGATGCAAAACATTATTCGATTATCTTTTATGTTCGACAATTGTGTCTTCTGTATCGGGTCGAAAAAAAAACGTTTTACATCTTTTTTGTTTATCGGTTGTTTTAGTCGATTCATCCGTTTTGGTCAATCTTTCTTTTTCATCTATGTACGGCGCTCCGTAAAAGGCTAAGATTAACATTCTTATCGACAGAATTGTCCAGTCATTATGCGGTGACCATTAATTAAAAATTCATCAAATTCTTAGTTCGTCTAATGAAAAATAGGCTCTTCTTCACTGTAGTAGATCAACTTCGACCCCTATTAGAACTAACAATGTCTCACATTTAATCATTATAAATAACAAATAAAGGGAACGGAATTATTCAATCTTTTTTTTCCATAATGTTTCCTTCACTAATTTAATTCAGAAGTTGTCTATCCTAGTAGTACTATCTAGTAGGTACATAAGATATACATATATCCCCACTAGTACAGGAAATGCTTTTACTTTATAAAGTTTTTTCTACGGTGAAAAGTTTTCTTATGCCATCAACACTTAAAGATGTCCTGAAGGAGTATCCTTTCGTCTAGGTACAGAATGTATTTCCCTTGAGTCCAATTCAATTTCTACCCTGGATATATACTTTTAGCAGTAAAGAACCGCACAAACGAAGTTTATCGGCTTCCCCGTACCGCGCGTTTTACTATACACAGAGAATCTACACATCCTTTCGTAAAACAAATATTGACTATGCTTTTTGGGACACAAATTTTTGCTGATGTTTTCATTCATTGTGAACCCCTTTTAAGGACTTTTATTCTGTTCAAGCCTTTGGCGATTGAAAGATTTCTTCTGTTTTTTTTTTTATCAATGTTGATTGAAAGTTGGAAATGGATTGATTTTTCTCAAAGAAATTGATTGCTTAGATGGATGGAATCGATTAAAGGTCATGTTATTTACTCAGCTGTTGCTGCTCCTTAGTTTTATATAAACAAAAATATATAAATAGAGCTGCAATTGGGTTTCTAACTTGCCGAAAATATTATCATTCGTCTATAGTTGAACTGTTTTATTCTTGACATGCTATAGATGAATGGTGAGATCTATAAGAGTGTAAAGTCATAAAAATAAATAGTCTTAGGCTGCCTTCTTCCACAAAAAGTTCATCAATACTTAGGAAGATGCCTTGTCTGTAGGACGTTTTGAGCTACTTTATTGATCACAGGATAAAGTCGAGGCTGGTGTTTGGAGTGACAGTTCTATGCTCGGAGGACGAATAAGCATAGGAACGCAGTTTTCGCACTCTACATGGGCAACAATTATATGCCTACTGACCTATGTCTACTAGAATGTAAAGAGCTACAAACACATCATGGCTATTGTATCTCCTAACGAAATGAAAGCTTGTATGCAAAGACTAAAGTGCACTTTTAACGAACTAGGGAGATCTTATAATAGTTTTTTAATCTACGACAACCATTTATATGTCATTGTACGGGAATCTTAACTGGTTATTAGATAGGGTACTTTTCGATTTCGAATTTCGAAAATGGAGGGGGTAATTTCGAAAAACACTTTTTTAACAAACTTGATATTTACGTAGATTTCGTTATTCCGCATCTTTTAGTGCTATTCAGTTCTGCGGGAGGGCGGGGGTTCAAATTTTCAACTTTAAGCGGCTATAGTTTCTCAACCAAGCATTGTTCTAGCAAGTAAGTCCTAAATTCATAAATGCAAAAGACATTTTTGGTGTACATTGTTTTTATTCAAATATAGCCGCTTAGAGTTGAAATTTTGAACCCCCGCCCCTCCCAGAGCTTGCCCCTCCCGCAAAAATGAATAGCACTAAAAGATGCGGAATAACGAAATCTACGTAAATATCAAGTTTGATAAAAAAGTGTTTTTTTCGAAATTATCCCCTCCATTTTCGAAATTCGAAATCGAAAAGTACCCTATCTAATAACCAGTTAAGATTCCCGTACAATGACATATAAAGGGTTGGAGGATAGGAGGAGATAGAATCCTACGAAAAAACTGAAGATTTCCTCGATGGGCACATCTTCCAAATGTTTACTTATAACTTTTGATTGTTATTGTTGATAGCACTTAGGGAGGTCATTCTGGAAATAGGACATAATGCGCAAATTTTGTCATAGTTTTGCCAAGTTCGTACAAGGGTGATATTTCGAATAAATGTACACTGAAGCGCGACAAAAATGTTGGTGAAATTAAAAATCATAGAGAAAACTGTTTTTTTTTTTTTAATAACTGAAGGCACGATTATAACTTATTATGTATTTTTAGAAAGGCCAATATGTGTTCTTTTAAATAAAGGTTTGAACGTTACAAAGCATTAATTACAATAGAACTTATTACGAAATTACTCTGAAGAGATATGCAAAACCTCGAAAATCGATATTATCGATTTACTCGAAAACCAAGCGGAGTTCGATATAAAAGTATCTGGACTTTCTTGACCTCTACTTTCATCCCCTTGAAGGATTAAAGACATTTCCGGAACACCCTGTATATAATCACTTTTCTGGCTGACTATGTGCGTTAGTATTGATGAATGTTGGGCTGATGTTGTTCGTGCATCTCGACCTAAGGAGATTATTCCATTTCCAAATATCTTACAACTACCAACTACATGGCTTGTTTGTCCCTTAACTGTCCTTTTAATATGAACCGTATCAGATTCAGGTAAGGCAAGTTTTTCAACTCATCCTCGCAGACAGGAGAGGGCACCCAATTATATCGAACACCAGACAAAGGCCAGACAAGCGCACAGAAGGTGTTCAGTAGTACCAATGGTTCGTTCCACGCAAGACAGACACAACACCCATCTTTATTAGATGAACGTTTCTATTTGGCTCATCAAAAAAACCGTTTCATACACCTGCAAGTGCCAAAGTTCGCCAATCGCTACTCATGCTTCGCATAAATACTTGATTTGATAAAAAACCTCATCAACAGGCTCTGAGTGGAGAGCCTCATAGAAACATTTTTTTTTAATTGCATAGACTGTAGAGAAGGAGTGCCTCCCAACAGGTATATTCCATCTCAGTATAAGAGAAACACTTTTTCTTTTTTCATTGCATTATCAGTTGCCAAAATTTTGACAACTGTAAAGAAATCGTTGGCGAAATCTTTTAAAATGGTTAATTGTGCAGTAAAAGGTGCAAAAAAAAAGAAGAAAAAAAAAGGTTTTTTCATACATTTCCTTTGAAATTTGGAAACTAGTGACATGCCTTGTTACTCCATATACCACGTCTTCCAACTATAATATTTATTCTCTCGTCTATAAGAGAACCTGGAACCTCTTTCTTAATCGAATTGACCCTAATAATGGCCATCGAACGGTATCCTTAGTTTTCCTCGCAAATTTTTCTTCGAAAACATTTCATCGACAAACTTTTCTTCGAAAATTTCGTTTATTTGATAACAAATTGTTCACTTTCACCTTAATCTTTATCCGAAGCCAACGACGAGGACGTATTGAAATTCTGGTCCTATTTCTTTTTATTTTGTTGGGTTTTTGTTTTTTGGCGCCGTTATATGCATGTTTTTGAAAATAATCGTTTCTCCGAAACGACCGAAATGTCGTTTCGAAAAAAAGTTGTTCGAAGAAATGTATTTTCGAAGAAAAGTAGGTAAAGCCAATCGAACACGTTTTCGAGATCTATGTTGTCTGGTTCTGGGAGTCCAACTTTCTGGAGAACGGTTTTCGTCGCCATTCCAAGCCAGCAGGGATTTTTACTCTATGAGTGACATCGCAATCTGTTTACCATAAACAACACATCTTAAGGATATTGAAGGTTGTTCGTAGAAGTAATATAGACATAGTGTCGAATATGAGATAGTTTTCATATTCGATCATTGGACGATGTTATCAAAGAGTCCTTGTGGTATATCAAAGTGTCGAAGCCTATATAGATTTTATAAAATGGAATATTCGCACATGTAATACGAACTATAATAGCCAACCCAACTTCATAAAAATGCAATTTGCAGGAAAACATCAGACGCTCGTAAACTATCTCTTTATTTTAATCTTTTGTACAATTATAAACGCGAAAAATATCTCTAAATATGGCTAACGTTTCAAAAAATAAAATAAATTATTCTGACAAATACACTTTTCTTATTACTTCCATCGTCATTAGTTATTCATCACCAAGAACTTCATTTTCATATATAAAATTCAGACACATTTCTTGCATTCAGTCGAACTACACCAAAGTTTTCGATTATCGAATGAACTCATCAGGAAGTCTTCCATTTAGGTAGGTAGGTACTATAATATGCAGGTAGTTGATGAAAGTCTAACTGTAATGATAATCCATAAAGTGTTATCCCTTTCACCACACAAGAGCTATTTCATGGAGGCATAAGCCTCCGTTAAAGTTCGTCAAGAAATTCAATATCTTTCTTAAACTTTCAAACTAAACTCGGACAGATGATGAAAAATGCTTATCACTTTTCAAATTTACACAAGTGTAACGAGTAACGGATATGACAGAATTTTCAAAATTTTCCTTGGATAGATGCCCTAAGAAGAAACTTAAAGGAAAACTGCTATTTTTCTTTTCCTTTCGCTTTCCCATTCACTTTCATATAAACTTTTTTGTGTACCTCGAATGAAAATCGATCTAAAGAATAAAATATTCAGGTCGTTGTTGGACTCTACATACTTTATCCTCCCACCATCATGTTTCGGATGATGGGGTGTTTGTTCCATTTTTATATAGTATAGGTACTTCGTATATGTAGTTAATATTTGTGTATACAGGTGGCAGGGTAGGCGATTTCCATCCATATGCATCAAGATTACGATGAAACAGCTTGCCGTACTTTTTGGCCTCTTCCTTACATTTTGAGTTCGATTATTTTTCCTTCGTATATGGAAGTATACAAAGTAAATAAGAAACTAAGGTGATTGACTTAAGGTGTGGACATGGTGGGGGTGGCATTGACAGCATATCACGGCTTTAAGGAGGGAGGAAATTTTTTTAGTCTAAATACGGTCTTGTGTTGAGGAAAAATTTTTGGTATCTATCTGCATATCTTATATAATTTGGGGTGGCATCAGATAACCGATGTACGCAAGAATTTCGAAAATTACTTGATATCGTATTTATGTACATAAGTAAGTGCATTAGCGGAGGATCTTATCAGTTTGTTAGTTCAAACCTTAGAGATAGATTCAATTATAAGATATCCACCGGAATGATGGAAATGTAGTGCTAATTGCTTTTGGAAACGTATACCTATAGACATATGTACTAACATACATATTGCGGTTTATTAAGGCAAATATTGTCTTACACAAGAATTCAGTCATTAAATTTGAAGATATTTCCTGGAAGTTTAGACCCCATGCCTACATCTAAAACACAATCATAAAATTTTCTTAGATCTTATACTGAAGTTATTGAAAATCTTTTATAAGCTCCTTCGAAGGAGCAGCCATAGTCTCCATAATTTTGTTGTGTCCAAAATGCTTGCACTAGATATTTCAAAGGCCTTTACTAGAACCTGGCATCCTATACTATTTTAGCTAAACTTAAAGCACTCGATCTCTCCCCTCCACATTTATTATGGACTAAAAGCTTTTTTATCTCTACGATACTTAAGTTCTCCACTAAACTGGTATGATAAAAGGTTCAGGTAGACAGACAGATAAACAGAAAGGAGTTACAACATAAATATGAGTAAATTAAAATAATTTTTAATTCTTAAAAATAAAGTGACAAGGATAATTGTTCATGGGATTTTTGTCCAATTCTGTGTTAGTTGAATTTTGTATCTTTGAAGAGAACCCACATAGCCTAAACCCTAACCAACCAGGAAATAGATTCTTATATTTTATGGTCCGTCTTTTCGTGAGAGACAACAGATTGTTAGGTTTACGTTTCATTAAATTAAGGCATGCCGATACTGTCATTACATTATGATGAAGTCAAACAAAGCAAAGCAAAGCATTGGTCGTACGGTTTTATGCCTATTGGGCATATGAGGTCGATAATTTTCATTATTCAATTAAGTAATCATAGAACCTAATACTGGTAGTCAAATTTAAACTTTTCAATTTTATTGAATTGAAATTTTTGTTTTGATACTATGCGAAAAATAGGTGAAATATATTGTTACGAGCGTGCCCTTAGTTCGTTACTTAAAACACAATAGTTCTTCTAAAAGTTCACAAAAAATTACCAATCTCAACTCTACTTTAATTATCGCTTATTACTTCGAATTATCGCATACTTTCGCCTCGTTTTACTTTCACTTGTATTCACTGCACTGTCTTAATACCCTAGGCAGACGAACAAAATTAATGGTCATTCATTCGTAATTGAATTTTTCAAAAATCAAGTTACCCAAGGTTTTGTAAATTAAAACGAAAATCCTGTCAATTTTTATATCTAATTGATAGCACATTTCTAATTAATTAAAATTAAAATTCAAACGTAAAGCGATTTTTGAAAATTCACAAATTACGAACGAATGATCATTGATTTTGCCCGTCTGTCCAGGTTATTATTAGACAAGATTCACTAATGGCGGTGACAAGTGCTATATTTATACTAAAAATTGTACCCAACCCTCCCGAAGATTCCGCTGCAGAAATATCGATTCTCTGAACCTAGAGATCTTTACTGTCCGCACTTTATTACTCATCTTTTGCGAACATTCCATTTCCATAGTTCAAAACTTTTGTCAAATTTGTCATACATTTTGTCGTATATTTTGACGTTTATTCACTGCAAATTCATTTTAATTCATTTTGTGGTAGACGAATAGGATATATCGATATATATCAAAATGAGCTATGGTGAAAAAATATATACAACAAAAAGTACAACAATAGATCTGAAGGGTGATTCTGATCTTTTGTCGTATTTAAGTGTCAGAATATACGCCTAAGAAATGAATTGCTTTTCTTCTTGCTTTTTATTATTATTCAACTCATTCAGGTTGTGATGAACTAAAAATGAACAGAAAATGACAGAAGTTAATCACTTTGACCGTCAAGTGAAGTTTTGTAAAAAGTCATGTACACTTTGACAATAAACTGAATAAAGATAGCTCAAAAAAATCCTCATATCATAATTATACAGGAATTTGTTCTCAATAGTCTACATACCTAGCAAGTGTACACAAAATTTCAATTACTGAAATTCAATGCCTTCTCATTTCTTAGCCAGTCAATTCATTTAAGTTCATTTTGTGGTAGATAATAGTGAAGACACAAAATGAACTGTGTTGAAAAGAAAAAGTGCCACAACAGTGAGGTTAATATGTAAAAATTCACGCCTAAAATGTACGACAAAAGATCAGAATCGCTCTCCTGGAGGGTGATTCTGATCTTTTGTCGTACTTAAATGTCAAAATATACGATAAAATGGAATGAACTATTCTACTGATTTTTTCGTGGTTTTATTCAGGTCAGCAACCCTTGCATGACGTAGAATGAACTGAAAATGACACTTCACATTACAAATTCAAAATAATATTTCGAATTTAAGCACTTTTATTGCTCTAATTATGTGTAGAATATCCATTTACCATAGTATAAAATTTTTGTCACAACCTCTTGGGCGGTTGACTAATTTGTCGCATTATTAGGCGTGTTTTTTTACGTTTGTACACCGAAAATTCATTTAAGTTCATTTTGTGGAAGATAATAGTGAAGACACAAAATGAACTGTGTTGAAAAGAAAAAGTCCTACAAAAGTGAGGTGAATATGTCAAAATGCACTCCTAAAATGTACGACAAAAGATCAGAATCGCTCTCCTAGAGGGTGATTCTCATCTTTTGTCGTAATTTAATGTCAAAATATACGACAAAATGAAATGAACTTTTCTACTACTTTTGATCGATCAGGCTGTTTATTATTGCAGTTGTACAAACACGTCTATACCGGGTCAAATATTTCGGAACTTTCGAACAACCACTTTGAAAGCTTAGCAAAATTAATTTCGAAAATCGCGGCTAGTAACACTTTGTTGAACGCAGAAAGGCTTACCTACAAGGACTCGCAAATTTGGAAAAGTTTTTTAAAACAAAACAAAACTATACAATCTAATGTCAGCAATTGATTAAAAAGGACTTAAAGGAGAGGAAGTCTTTGATTAGAACAAAACAGGATAACCATTACCTACTTGGTCGGTTTCAGCACTATTTTCTTTTGTTACTAAACACGGGTGGAATACCTCAAGGCTCAATACTAGGTTCACTATTATATTTTCAATTTACAAATGACATACCAAAATGTTACAACCGATTCTCAATATCACCTATATTCTGATGTAAATTTTCATAGTAAGACCAGTTAATTGAAGATGTTATCATCGGGATGATAACGACATTTGTTCCATCTGGCAGCTCTTTTAATTTTTTCTTAATTCGCTTAACTGAGTAAGTCCTTTCTATTCTGCCATAGCAATACATTGTATTATAGATTATACCCTTAGCATTAGTAAAATGGTGTTTATATGTATATAAAAAAAAAAAAGTAGCTACATTCATATGGATGTACGTACGTGGTCACGTATAGTACTTAGTTCAAAAGCATAAAATAAGCCCGCCTCGATCATTTTAATACGATTTTACCCAAGTAAAGTAAAACTAAAAGCAATTAAGACCAGTTCTTATGAGGGAATCAATATTCTTTCAGGGAAAACAAGTCCATAGGGGCGAAAAAACAATAATTCTTAGTCTATGTCGTTGGTATTTGCATGTGTGCCCAACACCAATGTAGAATAGTATATTATTATCGCTTGTTCCGTACCGTACTTATCAAATCAAGTATAGTAACCATTTACAAATATTTGGAAGAGAGAATACTACAACCATGTTAAAAGTATATTTCAGGTACGTAAAGTCCTACCGTACACAAAAATTTCATGTCATTATAATTTACATCAAGTCGAAAGCCACCATATAGAAAAATTTCAACAATTGTACCTTACCAATATAATTGTTTGTACACAATTATACAAATCTTTGTGTATGTGTATTTATAGATGTATGTAGAGAGTGTCTTTATTTAAAACAAACTCCTCCTTGATGAGTCCTCAAAAGTGTAAATTGGTGCTTTTCTGTTCTCTGACCTTGCCGAAAAGTATACACTACAAGTTAAGTAAGAGCCAAACAAATACCGTGAAAATTGTTTTGCCACGCTTCTGTTGTTAATTAAGCCACAACCTCCCACCCAAAAAGATATTCGCTTTTCTAAAGCCCAGTGTACACAGCTAATTAATTAATTATGTGCTTACTTAATGTATATAGACTCAACTCTCAATGTTCTTTGACTTAGAAGAAAGTCGTTTACTTTGGAGAAAGTCTCAATATAGAAGAACATGGATGGAATAAAGGTGTGAGAGAGATTCCATAACTTTATTTTCAATAGACACGCACCTACATATTATATTTATGTAAATGTATCACAGACTTCAAAAGAAGACTATACAAATTCCTATAAGATATCAATTTTTTTTATAAAGTTTGGCGATTTTTGACTTAACTAAGAAAGCTTAACAGAGATAGTACGAGTGTCAAAAGTTCTTGTTAACTGTCATAAAATTGGGTCAAATTGTTGGTTGGTTTGACAAGAATGAAAAGTTTTCAAAGTTTTGAACATTGAGAAATTTAAGTGTCTTATTTGAAAAAGTTTGAAGGAAATTTTATTGATGAATGAATTAATCATGTTTTTTTTTGTTTTTTCAGTATGTATGTTCCTCTCCATATATGAACATCTTTAGAAAATTATCCCCCTCCCCCTACTTGAAAAGAAAGTCGTCGAGCATATGCTCAGTTTTTGGGATGCTTTCGAAATGAATTTTATGACTAAATAGATTTCATAGGGGATAACAATTTTATTTTGATTGATTGTTTTTATTTCATCAATTTATTTTTATACGCCCTATTCTTAAAGTTATGTATCTGCTCTCCAATAAATCAACGGCCAACTACCAAACAACCATGGTGATTGTTGGAAGCAGACATGTAAAGTACTTACTATGTACACTGTGGTACTTTCAGTAGTTACTAGTGCTAGTACCAGGACCTGGACATAACAAGTCTTAAAAATTTTCAAAAACAAGTCCAGGTACTTGTACTGATACTCATAAGTCCCATATATAAACTCAAGTACCCAATAAGTACCAAAGTATGCACTTATCACTACAAATACCGTCATAACGCGAAGTACTTCAGTACTTGTAAATTATTTAAATACGTCTTCTAAGGATAGAGGTTTAGTAGAGCAGGGACAGTAACGGTCATGTTTATCCCAAAAAAATTAAATTACAGTCGTTGTGCAATGATTATTATTTTTAAGTTCGTCAATAAATTGAATTAGTTAACCTGTTTTATATACAGGAATATATGAGTGACAGTAGATTAGAAATTGACATGCTGAGTCCATATCCCTTTTTGAGAAGTTTGGCAATCAAGTGCAATTCTCCATTCTCTTACTCCGCACCTGTGGAGCACTTATTTTCATTTACAGGTCTTGTAAATGCTCAACGAAGGCAATCATTATCTTAGAGATTTTAAAGGCTTGTTTTGCTAAAGGCGAACTCAAATATTGTATAAACTACTTCCAAAGTTATAAATTAAAACAAAATTAAAATAAAATTAATAGAAGGCGTACTTCAATAATTAACAAAAACTTGTATGTACTTAGGTACTTATACGATATTTAAAAGATCATATGTGGGGCTTATAAGTACCAGTACCTAGACTTGCACTTGAAAATTTTCAAGTACCAGTACCGGGACTTGTATTTGTACTTAAAAGATTGTAAATTCTCGGTCTAGTACTGGTACTTGTACTTGAAATTTTACAGGTCTGTAAAATGTATTTACATATGTATTGCAATTTGTTTTATGCGCCGATCTACAGCTCATTAGTTGGGCTACTCCAGTTTTCAGAACTCTGACAGCTTTATCCCCCCTTACACGTATTGATAAGGCGATCAACTCTACGATGGTTTTGTGAGTTATAATCAAGTAATTGGTGCATGATACAGGTGTGTTATTTTTAATTTTTTTTTTGTCAAGGTACGATTATACAATCGCAATTAATCTTCATTGTGGTCACTCCAACGAATATGTAAAATATGATAGATGTACCACTCGATAAAAGTTAGATGAGTAATAGCCCAGCGGTAGCTTCCATGTTTCGCTGCTGAAACTCTGAAATTGATCAGCTTCGATTTTATAATGGATGTTTTCATAGAAGTAGAAGCACATATTATTCCTTGTTCATCATATTTTTGATATTTTTTCGCTAACCTACTGATGTTACAGAATTTCAGCCTCTTGATCTCCTACCCATCAAGCAATATACATGTTTGCTGAATTTGTAGCATTAAAATGCATAATCTTCGATTTATTGTAGTTAACCAATGTTGTTTACCCTCCTGATGCCTGCCATTCAGCGAAACGAAACCTAGTTTCACCGAGAATAAAGAATCAACGAGCAACGGCGCATAATTCACAAAAAAAATAGAGTGCAAATTGAATGAAGCTAAATTCGGGAGTGATTGTCCAAAGGTTGTAAGACACATCGTTATTATTTAGAAAAACCAAACTAATAGACCGACTTATCGTTTTAAGATACTTATCGCTTTAGGATACAACAAAAATGACCACTCCGGCTCGAAGGACCACACAATTTTGAATTTTTTCCAATATATTACTGTATCTGTTGCTGTTTGGAATGTCATTTCAATTTTGGAATTATTTTACTAAGCATCCGAAAACAAGTACAACATCGAAAAGTATAAGTCACAAACAGATGATAACAACCAGAGATTAAACAACATAACATATAGGCAATGTGTACATTGTGACGGGAGGATTAATCGATATGGAGTTGTTGAATTAATTTTATGCAGTTTGTAGTGAGGTTTTTGTTGCAGGTCAGGAAGTGATTCTTCTATATCGGACTAGAATTGGTAAGTGCGTTGATTCATTAGATTTCTTGACTTCCATGAGTCTGTCTCCACAGGTGCTCTCATCAGCAGCAAACGAGAGCCTGATGTTGTGTTTTAATCCTTCTCGAATTTTTGTTTTTGCTCCTCATTCATTGGAAGAAGATATGTCAACTTATGTAAGAAGATGTAGAAACATCGGTAACATACAGCAAATAATTTAGTCCAGTTTATACGATTCAACTTAGAAACGTTTAGTGTAAAAGAACATAACAATTTTCGCAAGTCTAGCACAACTCTTTAAGTGAAATAGTTGGACTTAAATTTGATCCTATGACCATTGGATTTTAGTTCAAACAAAAAAAAACACCAAATTCAATACTGCTCCAACTACAAATTCTAAGTTTAAGGTGCACATTACAAATGACTCCAGATTTTTCAAAATAAATCTTTAAAACAACCGCTTTAAGAAACATTTAACTAAATGCCACATGGAATAAATTTAATTTGAAAACCAGTATAAAAAAATGCAGTAACATTTACGAAATTTTGTGTCAACCAAAAATATTGAAACACACAGGAATAATGGAGGAGTTATACATAGAGAATCTCAGGTGTTTCATCCAATTTCATATAAAAGACGGGGAATACATCAATCAATCTTGAAATATCTGCACAATAGCAGACGAGAGAAGCTATAAAAGTGAACAGAATTTCACCATTGTTGTATTTCCTGCAGACAAAAGGATTGAACAGAAATCGTATTCCTTTCTAACGTTTTTGTAGCAATCGCAGCAAATGAGATTTTGACGCTAATAAAAATTTTCTGATAAAATTATTCGTCTGTGAAGAAAATTACGTAATTTCATTTTAAAGTATAGACGGAGAATTTTAACGGTTTCCTTTACATGAATATATATGTTTGTAGTATAAGTGTGTAATATAAATTGAGTATTACATCGAATTATGCTACCTCCGCAGATAGTCAACTGATCAACAACAATTCCATTCCTATGGTCTACAGATAGATCTACATAAAACTCTCTAGTCAAAGGTTGAATTTTATGAAAACTTAATGTGGCTATGAAAAATTAATTTGTACGAAATAAACTAGCACATTGCTTACGTACTTTCACTCATTTATTCTAACACGCATTTCCAATATGTGTTTAACTATGTACTTAAAAATTCTACATAAAAATTTATCTCCGATATTCCTTAAAATAACTATTCTTAGCAAGGCGTTCATTCATTCCTTCCACTCTTATTACCTATGGTATTCCTCAAGGTTCCATTCTCGGTCCACTTTATATTATTAGATATGTATATACAATCGAAGCATGTCACGTTTTACCATGATAACTATAGGTCGCTTACATATACCTAGATGTCTGAACTATAAATATGAAATTATGGTATACTAGCTTTTTCATTCCATTTGTAACGCACAAAAATAATGGTAGTAGAGCAAAATGGGTTAAAGTTATTATCATTTTTGCATTTCCGTCTGTTCAAACGATAACTCGAGAACGTGTATACTTAGAGAGCTGGCATTTTTTCATACGGGCTTTTAAAAAAAAAAAAGTTAATTTAAATTCGAAAATGGGACAAATCGGGTAATTCCTTTCTGGCCTTGCCATACAAAAAATTCCTTTTTCACTCTAAGATGACTATTTCCCATGAAAAGTTTTCTCGTTCAGTTTGGATTGGGCTTCCCCGCAGTTCCTTCCTTGCTCTGCCCATAGGACCTTCTATTGATGATAAGTTGCAGTATTTCAAGTATAGTATCATTGATATAATCAAATCGTGGAGGGGATAATCTTCAAGAAAAAATTCGTCCGCCTCCCTTTTATTTCCACTGATATTGCTGATCTGATATCTATAAAATGAGTACCTCATTACACCCAGAAAGGTGTTCAAGGTAGGCTTAACGTCAAAACCAATTTGGTTTGATCAAAATATAGGCCTTCTATAAGACTTTAACTTCTACCTGGAAGATCTTATTATCAAAACGAATATTAATTTCCAATTCAAGGATCTTGCTGAAGGTTCGGCAATTTCCTCCAAATTAAAGCAATGAGTCTGTTATTAATGGCTGAAGCATAGAATGTAATTTCTATTCTGTCTTGTATTTGGCGGTTACCATATGAATCTCAAGAAAGTATTTGCTGTTTATTCTGATGTTTATAGTACCATCGACCAACTGCACAAATTCATGTGGAGCTCTCGTTATAAGGATAAATCCTGGTGTGACTGATATTCATCCTCTAAGCCGAGATTAATGCATCCTTCTTAATGTGTATTTGCATTTTGAGTATAGCCTGGCAGATTTGAGGTTAATTCTTATCTAATTGGAAAATTTCAAATTCCTGACATATTGAAAATTGTCCAAACAATTAATTTCTTGAAGAAAGTCGATAACAACTTTGTGGAGATCATGAAAAAATTTTCGCCCTCTTGGAGAAAATATAAGAATTTTTCAGACGTGCTGAACTACTTTTCCCTAAGTACTCTCATTGGGATTTTTTTTTTTTTTAATGATAATAAAGCCCATAGGAAACACAAAAAGAAAAGAGAGCTTGGAGTCATTTAATTGAGTCTAGGAGATGAGGATGCATACCTGAACTGGAGGACAAGAAAAACAGATGGTAAATTCTTCCGCATGCGCACTGATTCTACTTAAGAAGGATTTACGAAATTTCACGTGCGGCTCAATTTGGCTTGGAAGGTTGTGGGGATAAGATCGGATTACATTTGGTATGCATCGAAAAATTATATAGTGATTTGAGATACAAAAGTTATTTAAGGATCGGCCCTGTATATGGTAGAGCTACAAATCTTATGCCAACAATTATCTGTTTTGTCCCCCCGCATACCGGAACACATGGAATACATAAAATTTGCAATTTAAAATTAGTAAAAGCAGGAAAAACACATTACAAAAAGGAGCAAGTCGACACAGTCTATAATCCTCTTTAGAAATAAATATTTTGCTGACTTCTATCTACTAGTTAATTTTTGTTTCATTTCTCATGTGTTCACATTCTTTTACATAGTATATACTTGAAACGAAATATTTAAGTACATACATAATTCCATCTCCCCATTAGAAACAACTCTTTTCCACCTTCCTTCCGTATGTGTAGGCAAAGCTATTTATGTTGAATTATTAAAGTTTTAATGTCATCATTGAACCAAATAGTAAGCCTAAAATACACAAACACACAACCAATGTTATTATCTAAAACTATAAGTTTCCTTTGGGACACGCATTTCTCCATACCTTTATGTAATTCTGTCCCTCTTTCACGTGACTTAGTTAACGAAAAGAGGTAGTCAACACGTCCCATAAAATCGGACGATTCCAACGAGTATCACTTAGTCAAGGGATGTCCAACCGATTCTCTCCTCTACTATTCTTATTGAACGATGGTTTTCGGGTTCACCGGAAGCCTCCTTGCGTATACTCAACTCGTATAATCATGTTTTATCCAATTTAAAGACTAGAAACCCCACAAATAAATTTCCGAACTGGGTCTATTCGAGGTAGACACAAAACCACTGAATAGGGATAGTATATGAATGGATGGAAAGATTTAAGGGTTGGCATCCGGCTTGGCTTGGCAAAAAAAAGGACCAACTGTGGGACGAAACAATCAATCCAAAGGTATTGGTCAGACTACGTATGTATATATAAAAAGGATGAACTTATTCTTCTTATACTATACTTATGTATGTATGTCCATATATGTTATACATATAGGTTCATGTGACACATTCTCTCCATATACAAAATTCTGCATGCGACAGCTATCCTGGCTGGAATCTTTCCTGGTCTCGCCTTAAAGGGAAAATTCTTTAACTTTCTCCTGAAGATGTTATGGCATTTCCGATGTCTTGATATCGGTCGGATCAACCTTTCTCAATCAAAAATTTCGAAAGTTACCGGGGAACTTTTATTCGTTGCAGAATATTTTATTTTCCTGTTTCTTTGTGTTAGAGAATAAATCGAGATAGTCAGTGAGAAGAAGACATGGATGGTGAATAGAATTTTAAGTAGAATGAATCAGATACACAGAGTAGTTCTTATCTGGACTGTATATGGTTATTTTGCGGTAACAAAAGGGTAAATATCCGTATAGATAGAGAACAGACTTAGTTTCACATATAACTTTTGGATTATCTACCGCATATGAATTGGCACTTATTGCCGTTTTGACAGTTTTTGGTTTCTATCTTAAACCAATGAAAACGGTAGGGAATCGAATGAAATTTAAGAATTTGGCATTTATAGACAAGACAATGGAAGCGTGGTAAGCTTTTGTGTTTTTCAAAGCCAAAGTTGTTCAGTATCTACTAATTTTGAGGATTTTATTAAAATTAAAAATGTCTGCGATATTTTCTCAACTAGGTCTCTTTAAGCTCCCCCGTAGACTATAATAGAATTATTAATCTGATCACTATTTCCTAAAAAGAGAATTGGTCAATCTTTTAACCATTTAACTCAACCACTCTTTAATCGATAAGTGAGCACACTCGAACAGTTTGCCTTTAATTCAAAATCTCTAAATCTTCCAAAGTACAGTTTTTTACCAACAGAAAAATATAATTTGGGCGACATCTGGTAGTTCGTATGTAGAGCTCAATTTCGCATATGATTTTGTTGATCAGATGTTTTACGTTTCGGCAAGATAGCCGCTCGAGACATAGTCCCTGAGAATGAGTTAAAAATCATCTCTAATACATTTCTCATAACAAAATAGTACAAAAGTGGTATGAAATGTTTTTTATACTTTAACTTGGGATTTTTAAAGGTGGAAGAATTTGGTGGTTAAGAATTTTTCTTCAAAGCTGGTAGGAGAAAAATTTTCATAAAGTCATTTCAGTAGGGGTAATAAATGTAGAATATATAATATCATACCTCAATTTTGTATTGGAACTCTTTTATCATCTTAATCGGTAAGTAAAAAGTAGTAATATCATACTTTTATTTACAAATCGAAATGAGGCCGTGTGATATCAGCCTTAATAAATAAACCCTTCAATTGTGTGGATGCTAATAAAAGTTTAGATACCAATCATTTTAATACAAACTGATACTTTTGACCCGGATAACATACAGTCAAATTTTCCAAAAGATTATTTCACACCTGGTGATAAGTTATTTAGTTTAAATTATTAACTTTTACTGAACGACCTCTACAACCTTTCTACGAAACTAAGTAGAATCACTTCACTATTTTAGAACTGCCGATGAAGGTGACCTCAAACGAGGTTAACTAACTAATGGTATCTGACCTAATCCTGCACTTTTGTGTGGAGTTCCTCAGGGGTCTATCCTTAGATATATTCTATTTCGTACTTTTCTACCAGTGTTCAAATCTATTTCAATTAATCTATAGAATTGATAGGAGATGCTGTAGATTGTATTCGCTAGAAGTTAATCGAATTAATGAAAGGCAAAGTTCTACATAACAATAATTAAAAAAAAAACACTGAAGTACTACAAAGGTATTTACTTTCATCACTTCTATTCATATCATCACTATATCTTTGTGCCGTTTATTTTGAAAGTGGCGTCAGTCTATTTATTTTTACGATGAAATATTTAAATATTTTAGTTTAAATAAATTTTAGAAAAATAATTTAAAAATATTTTTACGATCGAACAGTGAACTTCTGTGTGTTTTGAAGTTAAAGATAGTGCAAATTTATTAACCAATTATATTTATTAAAGAAGTCTGACGAAAATAGAAATACTATACCCAAATGGACTTATACCCAGGGGCGGATTTCCCTATAGGTCGAGTAGGTCCAGGTCTAGGGCGGCAAAACTTGGTGAGATTTTTTTTTAGTAGTCACACCCTCTGTGAACCCACACGTCAATGATTAAAAATTCAAAAATGTGTCCATAGCACCCCGGAAAAATTTTTTACACATATGGAGATTACCATTATTGAAAGTTTGGATCATCGAACTGGATCTTTGCTTACTAGTTTATTTTATTTATTTTCATTTTGCTCCACTGCAGACTGCGTTATTTGGTTGGTATTTTCGCTGCCATTAGTATTAGTTTTCGTACACGGTGAAGAAGAGGAATAATCGTTCCTGGGATCCGTCATATTACCACCGCCCCCCGGTCACAGGCGTGTTTTACAGGGAGTAGGGGGGAGGGGGCGGCAATCTTCCATAGGCCTAGGGCAGTAAGGTTATCAAATGCGTCCCTGCTTACGCTACTTTAAAATAAACGGCTCATTTATGTATTTTTTATGCTAGAGTACTATTTGTAGTCGATATTTTTACAATGAAGTCTTTTTATTTTTTATACTGTTTTTTTTTTTTTTTTTTTTTTTAGTAGTAAAAGGTGCCCCATCTGGCTAAGAAATGGGCCCGCTAAGGGGCAGTTATACATTTTGAGGGCCTCCGAGAAAACTTTAAAAAATATATATATTTTTGTTAACTCTAAGACCTTCTAAATAAATTATTTTGTATAAATAAGATACTAAGGTTTGCGTCTAAGCTTTGGCGTTTGCAAAAACCCTTTTTTGTAACCTATAAGGTGCTTGCAATCTACCCCACTTTACCCTAGATGGCGCACAAATTGAAAACGAATTTAGTTTTATTTACGAATTTCAGTTTGTGTTTATTTATACTTTTTTTTTATTGTTTCTTTGAGGGAAGCAATTGTAAATAAAATATTTGAATGAAAATGAACAAATCAAATCTTCAATGAATATTTTTCCTAATATCCGATAGATGACACTACTCTATTTAACCGTGATATTTTAAATATGAGACAAGACTCCTTAAGTAGATGCAAGGTTAATACAATCTTGAAGAAAAATAAACTGAAAATGTTCATAAGCTCATTGTATTTCATTTCTAGTTTTTTTTTATGTATGATCATAGCTAAAAAAACATTTACCTCAAATTAGAGCATTTATCAAGAAAGAGATTAAATGTAAATCATCCGTCTAGCCTTCATTGGCGAGGAGATTTAAGAAAAATTATGATTATGATGATGATGATGTCGGTGCGAAAAAAATTTTGTTTGTAAGACTGAACTAAACTGACTAGAAAATTTCACTCTAAATCTTAAGTGAATTCAATAAATTAACATTATTTTTTAGCCTCCTCATAAATTAACCTTTCTTTAAAAGACCTATAGGTATACCTAGTCATGGAAAAGTTCAAGTGTTTTTAATTTAATGCCATCGATTTTGAGGTACACACATTTTGAGATACATACATGTACATGACACATATAGAACATTATTCCTACTATGCCAAATATTAACAAAATCTATATAAGAGTTTCAGTTCCAGAATGTAGGTATGAGAAAAAAACAAGTTAGTTACAATGAAAAGTAAAAAAACTATTAAAAATGCTCACATGGAAGTCCCTTTGAGAAAGCTCATAATTCTCAATATCAGAAGAATATTGGGTGTGTCTGGCAAGTTTTACTATGTACATATATAGTAACCAAGTAACTAGATACACTCACTTAAGGGAAGTTATGAATTTTGCAAAATTAAATTTCCTTTCATGTCACGACAACATAATGGCTCTAGCTACCCAGACTATATGTAGTTGGAATAGAATTGCAACTACATAGTTACAAACTCATAAAGCACTAATTGGACTGGACAATGGGACGAATCTAAACGGAAACGATGCAATCTCACATGCAAAGGCCAAATTACAACTGAATATCGTGCAAAGAGGTAGTTATTTTATGGAATATACTAGCATAAAAACATAAACTAGTTACTCAGACTTCCGGAGTTAACCTTTTGAAAAGTTTAGGAGAATATTAAGTAGAACACAAACAATTAACAAATTCGCACCCTCAGAACAATCGTTCAATCAAACATCGATATCATGGCAATCTTAGAGATACGCACAAAAATTACCTTAAAATATTTTTAACCGAGAAATGTAAAGAATAAAGCCATAAATGTACTTGTATGGGTCCCTGCCTTATCTCTACCCACTATAGTATGTATACTACCCTCTACCTAATTACTTAGAACTCTAATACCGACTACCAACTACTGACTACCGACTACCGAATAGAACCAACCACGTCAGATAGAATAATCTAAAAAATTAACTGGGAAAATTCAATAGAAAATAATTTGCCGTAGGCTTTAAACTCGCTGCGTGTTGATTTGCTGTCACATTAAAGTGCGTGTTGTTTTGGTGCGGAGTGGCGAGTAAGGAAGAGGTAAAGCCAATGTTGTACTGCTATCGCTTATCAGTTGGTTTGGTTTTCTGTCTGGCTTGCCCTGTTCCAATTTCGAAGGAGTCTTACGCAACTCAAACCTCCCACCCGTTCCATTATATGGTAATTAGGTAGTTAGTCGTAAATTCCTGATAATCTACTGTGTTGTTTGGTCTTGACTTAGCTGATACCTGGTGTGGTGGTGGTGGCCGTGGTAGCTTTGCCAATCTATTCTCAGAGGAGACAATTTGAAATTTTAATTTGCATGCATTCAGTAGCAAAACGACAATGTGTGATCATTATTCGCACAACCACGAAGACCACACAATTTCCAGCAGCTCCTATACTACTGCGGATGGGGTTTCTTTATCTTAATGGAGAGAAAATGAGGAGATGATATGCATATTTATGAGCACGAAAATTTCGGAAGAGCTTACCTTACTTATTGTTCTAGCTCCCGCTAGAATCCTTATTATAAATTCATAGCACTTCGAATAGGTATAAAACAGCAGCGGTTCGTTCGTACGGTATGGCACTAAATAATGACGTGAATATGATGAAGTAGGTATGCTCAGAATTACTGTTGACTGACATTTGTAAAAGAAACGAAAATCGAATTTTCTTTAAAAGACATCCTGGCCTCCTGGTATCGTTAAAGTGTATCCTTTTTGTGGACATGATTCTGGGCATGGGTCAATGAAAATCTATATGAAATTTTCGAAAAAGCATTAAATTCAGAAAAAGTCGCTATCTGGTGTGAAATTTTGGCTCAGGGTGTTATTGGACCATATTTCTTTCTTTTTTTTTCTTTAGATAGAATAAACTAGTGTTAATGGTGACATGATTGAAATTTGTTTGGTCCCATAATTGAATCGTTTTGAAGAACAGATGTGGTTTCAATAAGATGGAGCTATTGCATATTGGATTGAATTGAAACGAGGTTGGAACCCGAAAAGGGTCCTTGGAACGTATGCCACAACAAGGCCCATTGTTCACCAGCCATTGCATATACTGCCAGGACAAAAATAAATTTGCTTCGTCGAAAGGGGAATGCCCACTTTTTATAGAACTTTAGGCCCGACACTTCAAGTCATGAGAGATGTCGTAAACTATACATTATGATACTCTGAGCATATTTTATTAATATCGTTTATTTCAATTAAGTAGACGAAAGCCTTGGCGATCGGATGTAGCTTGAGCGACTTTCTTGGTTGAAAAGTGGACTTTTCCATTTCTCTTGATTGCGAGGAATGGATGAGTCGTAGAAAATGATTTTCTCTGAGCAAAATGTTCACAACAGACCACTAATGGCCATGGAAGAAAAAACTGCAAAATATGTATATGCAAAAAACGTCCTGAGAAAGTTTTCTAAATTGGGAAAAAACTACACCACCAGATAGTACTCGGCGGGAGCTTTAATATGATATCCAACATGCCGCCCGTATTGGAACCACCTCCCCCCCCCGCTGCCGGGGGCTACTACCCCCACCCTAAAAGTATGCAGAGGAAAAAATTCTTCTACTGGCTGGTAATGAGCTGAGACGAATAGTGATACCCGTTTTCCGATCGGACATAACCCTACCGAGTTAGAGAGCCGATCTAAGGTTCGAAAAATCTAGTACCTCAATTCGAATGAAAAATCTAAGAAATACTAAAAAAGTGAGTATGGGGATGGTTATAAATAGCTATTTAAGCCTCCGAGTATAGAAGTGTGGGTACTCAAACTTCTTCTCAGGACTAAGGAATTCGATTGTTGTACTAGATTTTCCAAAATGTACTAAATCAAACTTTGACCACCACCCAGGCTTCGTCCAATTAATTGAAATAAATATCGTTAATAAAATATGCTCAGAGTATCATAATGCATCGTTTAAGACATCTCTCATGTCTGGAGGTGCCGGGCCTAAATTTCTTATGAGCGTGGAAGAAACGCCATGAGCTCGCTTGAGAAACTATCAGCCATACTTGAAATATACTCAGAGGTAGTCACATCTGGAGTTTTTTATTTTGGGGATTATGTATTGATGAAATATTATCATTACATTATATGTACTATGGGCTATTGAGCTTAATATATTTCTCCTGTTTTTCCGTTTAATCAAGTTCAATAACCTCAAATTAAAGATATTCCAAAGTTATATGTAAATCAAGAATTCAAAAAAAAATAAAAAATCCAAAATTCGAATTACATTAGCATCCTCACTGAGGATATGTTTTTTTTTCCGAAAGCAAAATTTCCACTTCACAAAAAAATGCAAATGAGCACCGGTTTCGACTTAATTCCTATGTAATGACCAATTTAGGTATTAAACTCTTAATTATACACACACAATCACCTCAAAAGAAAACGTTAAATGAATCTTTCCGGTCCATTTGCACATCAGGGTCCCCATCCAAGATGGAACAAGAAAAACTTAACGAAGATTTCCGCAGCAATTAACCTTTCTATCTCATAATCTTATCTCCTCCTTTTCTATACAGAGAAGCAGGAACAAAAGGTAGATGAAATACTCTGTCTTAACCAAAATCCAATTAAAGCTTAACCTCCTCCCAATGGTATAAGGATTTTCTATGTTCACAAATCTCCCTTCAAATACCCGAACGGATGGATATCAATCTATGGAAAGTTTTGTGTTAAGCAAGAAAAGCATTTCTGGTATGTTGCTTACTTCAAGGGAAATCTTAAGTTTTGGCTAAATTGAATTAAAAACGCACGACAACTTGAATCACCCATACCGGCCCTCGACATTGGCATCAGTTTTGAACAACAACCACAACTTCTCGATTTTTTTACCGGAAAAATTGTGTTCTATTCCTATACCAGAGGATTATGGTAATATGGACACTATACCAATAACTTGGTACCGGAACTGATCTTAATCAAACCTGGACATGGTTGTTGTTGTTATTCCTGTATTTTTGCATTTCCTTTGTAGATTTTTTCTCTCTCCAGACTGGTAGCAGTGTCCCCATTTTTTAGTTCTGTTTCATCGATAATTTTTTGTTTTAAGCTAGATGGAATCTCCTTCTGTCTAACCGGGCACATTCTAGTGGACCGGCGAACATCCGCGGAATTTATTACGTCCAGAACTCTTGATTACGTATAATTAGATCAAACATTGAATCCTCCCTAATGGAATTATTCAATCCAACGCGGGTAATCAAATCGAATTCGCCCAGAACATGTGTCATGATTTCCAACTTGATTACTGGGGACTACGAGTCGGCGGCGGTGGATTACAGATCTAACTCCGATTGTCGCTGATAAGCTCTTTGCTGTCATGTCAAAAAGAAATCAAGGGAGTGTTAGGGCTTTCGAACCGCGCTACCCACAAATCCCTAAATTTTTTTTTTTTTTAACTTCTACTAATTGCTTGAAACGTACGTCGAAAGCCGATGAGATGAAATATGATGAACGATGCTGATGGTGCGGCGCTGGGAGAACAACCAAGAGCCTACCTACATCAGGAATGGGATCTCTATCAGGATGTTATCAGTGTTGTCTTCTACCGTAACTCAATAAATTTCACTTTGTGTGAATCACGGGAAATTTTATTATTTTTAAATCAGATTACGTTGGTGAAATTTGCTTTGCGGTAGGCACTTTGTTTGGTGCCCACCTAAATCCGAGTGGGCAGTATAACACTGTCTAGCTGAACCATGGAATTGATGTTAATGTAGTTGCTAAGGTTTTTAAATTTCGGGAATTTTACTTAATTTTTAATCCACATTTAAGGGGATCACTTATGAAAATTTTGTATCTTTTGATGAAAAGGCAATCTAATTTCTTTTTATACCCTATCCAGCCATGAGTATAGGATACTTTTGAATTTGTTTCATCTGAGTAGGTACATATGGATACGAATGTCCTGGAAAACATGTAATTCTATACGCAAATGCGTAGATGTTTATTTCTTTTTCCATAGAGACTAACATATAATATATACTAAATTAGGGACACAAAAAGGTACCCTCGTTTTTCGAATTGTATTCCTTTCAAGTTTGTATCTAAGATAAAATTGAAATTTTATTCACTTATGTACAATTGCCTTTTTCATTTCTCATTTCATTTTGCGTAATTTGTTGTCCTTATACATTTGAATTCTTGATTAGCATTGCTAGATAAATGTATGAAAAGGACTTTGAAATATGGTGGATGGATGGATTATATGAGTATACGAGTTTTCTATGAAATTATCTCAAGGATTATCTCAAGGTTGTCATGGTATTAGAGCATTTCCATATGTATGGCGACCGACTTACTTATATTGTTCTAATATCCAAGTGTAATTCTAGCAAACTGAAAAAAAAAACTTTAAACTGACAATAAAAAAAAAAGAACAAAATAATACCCAGTTACTATCTATTGAGAGCTGTAATAAAGCTTAATAGATCACTAAAAAAAAGTTTTAAACATTCTTAAGTAAAGTAAAAAAAAATAATGTTGGAATTAAATTTAACTTATTTCCAAAAAAAACACATCTACAACACTACACGGAATACCTGTAAAACCATTATCCAAAAAGAAAAATCTCTGTTTAAGCAGGGCAGTAAACGGTCCCTTGTAAGACCATCAGGAAAAGTCTCATCTTCTATATACCTTCCCTATTTAAGAATGTTAAAATAGTTGTTGGCTCCCTGCATAAAACTAATATTCTGGCTGCGAGACTTGTTTCAAATTCAATTCAGACAGATGTGTTCATGGACCCCTAAAAGGCCCAAAGCTTTGGCTCATCCTTGGTTAAGCCTATGTGAAAATTATTCTACTTGTCTTGTTAGACATGGAGAGAAAACTTTCCAACTGCTTAGAAACCAGCCCATATTCAACCTATTCCCAAAAAAAGATCTTTGAATCTAATTTCAAATTAATGAAATATCTAGAAAGCAATCAAGTCATCAATGATCGAAAGTATAGTTCCGATCTGAACGATCATGACTTACTGAGTTTTCTAACGGAACGTTGAGACTGTAGTCTTTACAAATTTGTTGAGTCCAAAATTGTTGCAATACATATTTCAAAGGGCTTTGATAGAATCTGACATCTAGCCATTTTAGCGAAACTTAAAACACTTGGTCTCTCCCCTCCTCTTCTATTATGAACTGAAAGCTTTTTATCTGATCGCCTAGTACGGATTCTATTATTATACCTGAACCTCACCCTATAAATGCCGGAATGCCCCGGGACTCTTTTATCTACCTGTTTCTCTTCCTAATTTTCATTAATGATCTGCTTTCCTCTATAGTTTTAATTCCATCCATAGCTTTGCCGATGACAGTCCCCTTGATTTCTCTTACTCCTTCGACACTCTTACTCTTCTTTTGAATAATGATCTTCACAACATCCTCACTTGGGTTAAAGCATCGAACTCAATGTATGTATTTAAGGCCCAAAGCTGTCGCATATCTTTAAAACAATATCATCCCTAAGGCACTCCCGTCTCGTTTGATGGAGCATTAATTTCCGATTGCCATCAGCGTTCTTCGTATTGATATTTCCAGTAAGTTAAGCTGGATAGATCACATCTTTCTGTTGCCAAAGAAGCATCGAAATGTCATGGATTTCTGAAAAGATATATCAGCTTGTCAAATCCAGCGTTCCTCTTCAATTCTTATATCAGACGCCCAGGTTTTTAACCAACCTAGCATATGGTATGCTGATGCCGTTGATCTTAACAACTGGTAGATCAATTAGGTCATAATCCCTCTTATTCACAAATAGACAATTTGACTTGTTTGGATTTAGAATTGGTTGATTGCGACTAGCCCAGTCACAGATCTTATCAAGGCTATTCTTAAACCGAATGACGCCGTCCTCGATTAAGCCAATTGGCCTATCTAGATAAATTTGTACATCATCAGCATAAAGGTGGACCCAAGTATTTTCCAAAATCGTGGGTAGATCATTTATGTATATACAGAAGAAAAGAGGACCGAGAATAGAGCCCTGGGGTATACCGCAGTAAAAAGTTAAGGGAGATGAAACTGATTGAGTCTTAACCGAAAATCGAAATGGATGGAAAAATAATTTTTATAAATCTTGTAGAGATATCATCAGGACCAGTAGCAAATGACTTAATTCTACTAATCGCATTTAATATTTCATGGAGATCTACACATCTGAACTGAGAAACCACTATTATTATTAATCTAAATTACTTCATCAGTACGCAATCGCTGCTGATCAGGTAAACTAGCTGAGGATTGAATAGATGTGAAAGCGTTTTTTAGGTCATTAGGATCAAGTTCACAAGGAACAAAGCCTTTATAATACACACCTAATCTGTGCAGGTTACTCCACAAATTTCTAGCGGGCAAAGCAGGATTTAACTTCGAATTGAAGTACTTTCGCTTGGCCGATCGAATGACAGAGGTAACTCCTCTATACCGCACCGCTTTGTAGCGACTACGGTCTGAATCAGAGCCAGAAATCCTGAACTGATGATACAGCAGATCTCTCTCTACTATGAGATTGCGAATTTCATCTGAAAACCAAGGGCATCCACTGGAACGGTGATGGCAAATCCGTATTGGAATGTCCTTGTCATATAAATATTTGATATATGTGACAGTTAAATACATTGTCCCACGGCATCACCCTGCAGTCATTTAACAGACTATCATAATCCAGATTCCTGTAATCACGGTAAGCGAATGAAGTAAATAAAGGAGCGAAATTGATATCTAGTCTGATACCTTGTATCAAGCAAGCCGCACATCCTTTCACCCTTCAAAATACTTTCAGCTATACAGTAAAATTCCGTGATGCTTTTTTTATTGCGAATGTGGAACAGTATACCATCTTCTGTCTTTTTTCTCAGCTTACAATCTACAAAGGATTAAGAGTGACATACATTAGCACTCCCGCCACTTTTCTCATGTCCCATAGATCCTTTCCCTATCCTGTTTCCTATGGTATCCCCTGAGCTTGGTTTAAGAGGAGTCAGTACCAAGTTTTGCAAGTTTCATACATTTTTTCAATGCAAATTTCTGGCAAACTATTTGTAGCAGAATAATGATTTAAATCTTAAATTAAAGATAACGAAGAGAGCTAGTAAATAACGTCGGAAAAAATGAAAAAATTGCATTAAAATGGAGATATTAGCTCGGAAACTTGTAAAAAATGGTAAAAATTGAAGCTTTTCAAATCAAATTCCTGTTAGTAGGTACTCTCATATCTTTAGATTGTGACTATTGAGAAAGATAAATCCTAGATCTGGCAAATAACGTCGAGTTTTTTTTATTTTTAGTTTCGCTTCTTTTTAATTATTTGACTCTAATAGAACTTGCTCTTTCTCCCGATATTTCACCAACTAGAAAATGAAATATTTCGTTGAAATTTGTTAAAATACAAAGCAAAATAGTACATTTCACAAGTATGTGCAATAAAAATTTATTAAGAGTTAATTCTCGTTAAAAATTTTCAATTTATTTAAACTGCAAATATTTATTTTTCGTTTTAAATTGTATAATTTTGTCGCATGTTGGGTTTCTATTTTTTATGCTAGATGTCTCTAATGTGGTCTGTGGTTTAAGTCTAGACTAATTTTATATGAATTTTCTCACTTTCAAGACACAAACCTACGTATAATAAATTTTATTGCCTACAGGTTCGCTGATATCTACATTGAAATTTTTGTTGAGTACCTACTGACTCCTCTTAATAATGTAAAAAAAAATTAGAAAAAAATTGCTGTCAGAACGAAAACTTGAACAGGTTCCTACAAATATATTATAATTTCTTAAGTAAAGGACCTCCAATATTGCACCATATATTTTTTTGTTTGTTTTCATTTTAAAAACAAGATTTTGACGTAATGATATTGATTTCAATAGAATGTCTAACTATAGAGCTTTTTATAGCTAGTCTTCAATCAAATTCCACATTACGCAAAAACTCATATCCGTGTACGGATTGAAAAGTGAAATCCTTACTTGAACATCATCAATCTGAATAATTTTCATCAAAATTGTGGAAATTTATTTGGTTTTCTATCCATCCATCTAGAAACGCTCTCTGACTATACTTTTCAATGAAAATATTTACTTTGGCCATCGAAAGCCTAAACCAATCATTCATCCCACCAAGTTCCACTGGTCTCGGCCGCAAATTAAGATAAAATTGCTAGCTCAGATCATAATTTCTTTTCTTTTTTTTTTCCTTCTTGTTCTTTTTTTTTCTTAATAAAAATTTTTATATAACGCAATCCATGAAGATTGAATATTCCTGGTCAGCTGAAGATAGATTGTTTATTTTCTTACAATTCGTCCCAATTGCTTGTTATATATTAGGACAGTCTCGTTTGACGTCACATCTAATGACGGACATGGTACAGCGTTATTTTGTTCACAATGAATTCAATCGCAAATCGAAATCGAATTTTGTGAGCAAATTGTATATATAAAATCACGAGCTTAAAGAAATCTTTGACTATGAAAATAAGAAGAAAAAAGACTCTGTCGCACGTGTTGCAGATATTTTTGTCTCAAGCAAAAATCCATTGTGCTAAGTATAGTTAGTTAGTTAGTTAATTAGTTTTCTATTTGCAGTCGTGACCAGTCTATATTTTTTACTGAATGGTCTTTATCGCGGTATCCCCGTGTCTATTTACTCCTTACTTAGCACGGGATCGATATAGGT
Organism: Dioctria linearis; assembly: GCA_963930735.1. Lineage (NCBI taxonomy): Eukaryota > Metazoa > Arthropoda > Insecta > Diptera > Asilidae > Dioctria > Dioctria linearis. The sequence continues at coordinate 260,892,895 of OZ005742.1, read as the reverse complement.
GTCAATAACATTTACTAAGCAAGCCATCATCTAACTAAATTAAGATTGGTCGACAAATTTATCATCAAAGGAAACAATTTGCCCGCTCTGATGTACGCGTGAGATTTTTATCGACGATCTCTAATAACTGTCGAGCCGCGCCGCCGCACTGGAAGTGATGTGTGAAAAACATGAATTTATTGCTTCGATTATATCGAAATTATTGAAGCATTTCCGAAAGCTGTTTTTATGCAGAAAATGTTCATGGAATTTTGTAAATGTTTCCATTCAATTAAGTTTTGGATATTTTTTTTTTTTTGTATTTTATCATTACTAGAAAATTAATTTCTTCTGCGCATTTAATCTACTTTAATCGCTTTCGATTGATTTAAACTAAAAATGGACTATAGTTTTTTTAATAGCTTCAAATGCAGCCTCAATAGTTATATTTTCCAGTTGATCAGACTTGATGTGTTAAAGAATTTTTTGCCTTTTAGTTGGAGGTCTTTATTATGGAAACTTATTAATTAATTATTATTATCAAATTCCATTTTATTCTTTTTTTTTCCACATCGCTTTTAAAATAATAGGTGGAGGGTATAGTCTCAAGATGTTTTTTTTGCCGCTTTACTAATCTTAAAGGACCTGCTCTTTTATTTATGTGGGAGAAGAAAAAAAAACACTAAAGAAGAACTGGAGATAATTCGAAATTCAAGTTCCATATCAAGACCAGTCACCGAAAAATGACGAACCACTGCCATTATTAGCTCAGTATCCAACAAAAAGTCAAATTGGATTTCACCTAATTGGAATGATGAAGATGTCAATGGTAATATCCCAGTAATAAGATCAAGCAAAATATCCTAGATTCAAATCTTTGTTGCTATAACTTTAACTTTGACTACTTTCTACGTAGTCCTGAGTTCGCTTAGCTCTCTATACTCAAGGAGAAAAATTAAGATAGATAGAATTCATGACGTGTGAATCTAAGTATTCGTTTTCATCTTGTTATAAAAGATCCAATGATGTGACGCAACAAACTCAGCTATTATTAAAGTTAGACGAAGACGAAGCTAATCTGTCCGAATTCGTTTGAGTAGCTTGATTTCGTAGACAGCAAACAGACATAACCTAGAACAATATGTTATCTATGTATTTGAGTAAGTCAATTGGATTCTTGATTCGACGATCAAGCTAACTAGATGTTTTAACAATTACCTATACTGTTATACAAAGTATTTAAGTTCGATGGCGTAGGCATGAATTAGGATAGAACTTGATTGGGTGTTACGTTACTAGCTATTATGACAGACGAAGACGAACATATAAAGACTTGGATGGGTGGATGGATTGGATTGAAAGGAGGTTGAGTTCCCTTGGGGGGAGAGCCCTAACACGTAGACTACAAGGCCCATTTTTCACCCTCAGGACCCCTGAATAAGTTCATAGGTCCCAACCAGACGCTCTTATAAACAATAAAATTGCCTCCCAATCCTCCTTACCTGCTTCATGCAATTCATCCAGGAGGTGTAAGCCAAGGAATCTATAACGTTTTCCGGAGAAAGCCGGACAGTGACAAAGAAAGAGAGCCACCATTTTGGACTCCTCTCCGCATCATCTGCATGTCGGAATTATCAACTAGTCCTATTCTATGTAGGTGACCCCTGAGAGAACAGTGTCCAGTGAGAATAGACACCAGAATTCTTATGGTAGGTTTCCTCAGCCTTAGCAGCTTTTTTGTGAAACTTGGGTTAGGTTTACCCCTTAGTTCCTTTGTTGTTCTACCCGAAGGGTCGTCCAATCAAAGACAACTGTATTGGCTGTCCGCCCAAGTCGCAATTGTAGAGACCAGGTGTCCTGGCGCGATCCCAATTGTGGAGGGAGATGCCCCAGAGGCCGCCCCAAGACGCGTAAGCTCGTCTGCGTTTTCATTTCCACTAACATCTCTGTGACCAGGCACCCAAAGAACGAGTAGGTACCCTATTACACTGAGACAGGGAGTTCGGTCTTACACTCCAGTACTAGGTTGGAGGTTATGAAAAGTTTTGATAAGGCCTTGACGGCCGCTTGGCTGTCCAAGCAGATGGCAATCTCCTTATTCTCAGTGTCTGAGCAAAGAAGGTATCTTCCCGCTTCAAGAATGGCCTTGACCTCCGCCTGGAAGACCGTTATATATAAAGACTTGGATTTGGGCAGGTTCTCAGTGTAGAATTTATGGAAAGCAAAAACTTTACCAAGTGTAATGTTGTTCTAAAAAAAACTGATGTACCACCAAGTACCATAATCTGCATCGACTCCTATGGAACAAAATCATTTTTAGGTCTAATTTGTTTGGTTCTTAAGACCGACAAGAATGCAAGTTACTTAACATTACGTGAAGATAGGACCAAAATGAATAAAACGATCAAACAAAAAGTGATATAACATGCAAAGTAAAATAAGTAAAATCTCATCCCAGAAACAAAAAAAAACATACTTCCCTTCCAGCATATGGAGCTGATTTTTCAAGAGAGTTGTCTATCGATATCGATATGGGAAAACTGCGTTAAGTCAGAAAATATGATCCCGTCTAGAAAAGTACGAGACATATCGAGGAGCAGATAAAAGGATAAACATCAAACATCCATCATTTTGAATATATTATATCATTCAACAGAAGAAAGATTCAAGTCCCCTCAAAAATCTGAAGGTCATCAAATGGAAGCATAGCATCAAGTTTTTCAATCGATAAAGAAAACAGCTCATCGGTTGTGGAAGTGGAACCAGCAGAAGCTTCAGGTTCAGGCAATTAGCAAAATCATGTATTGCGCCGATGAACGACCTCATAGAACACCCTCCCTGTCATCCAGACAGAAGCATCCATTAAAAGAAGATCATGATAATGATCTTTAAATTTTAGGTTAAAGAATTCGATGCCGAAGATTTTCCACATAGAGGCAGAATTCTGTCACAACCAAATTCCATGTACTTAGATGTAATAAAAAAGAAAGATGTCTTAAAGTGGAAAATCAGTTACGTTGGCATAGCTTTTGTACCAAACAAGTAAACAAAATTCTCTCACTATAATTAGGGCAAAGAATTACGAAAATTCTTTAAACAAACCCAAAATCTAAATCTCATCTCTTCAATTCTCAGATTTCTGTCCGTACATGATCATTCCGATACTCTCTATTCTAGATCCTTTTTGAAGAATTAGAAGACATAGCCATACATATTTGTGTACAATCTCCTTTAAATTAAGGACAAAAATAAAATATAATCATCCTTGAAGTGAACAATTCCCTTAACCTATGGATATTTTTAAAAAATCTCATACAACTATATATATAATTTCTTATACATATATACTCTACACTCTAAATAGAAACTTACAGAAAAGATACAATTATATCGGTAATCCAAATTGGAATCCTTGACCCCAAATTTAGTCACTTCTCTCGTCCTTACCACAATTCAAGACCGCACTAGTTTCCACTTATGTGTTATATCTCGGACTCGGAAAGAGATATTTTAAAAACTATCCAAGGTTAAAAACGTTACAAACGTAGGTGGTATAACAATTCTTATAAGTATAATAATAAAAAATTATAACACAACTGAACAAGGACATTTACTCATTTAAAACTTCTAATCCTGTGTAGCAGATGACGAATCTTACAGTTATCAGCGAGCACAGTATAACACATTTTTTTATTTTTTGAAGGAAAGAATTTTCTTTACGTTACGATTGCACAAAAGAACATTATCACTAAAAATCCTCTACATTTCAAGGATACCATCGACCTTGTCTTATGTATATACACACACACATACACACAAACCCCCACCCCTCCTTATATATATATTTGAATCGAAAAGGGAAAAATACCCAAAGGCAAAATACAAGCGCTACCAACCACTAAGTAACCGCCACACTTCGATTTTTCGTTGGCGATTTTGCAAAATATCTCTGCCCGCACATGTGAACCGATTGAAAGGCAAAATTAAACTGAAGCCAACAAGCTGGTGGGAAAGCTTTATCCCAAAATCATATATAAACGATAGCTTTCCCATTTCCCCTTTATAGGTATTCAGGAAAAATATAAAATTGGGATCGTTCAACGCCTATAGCTTTTCTATCTATGGAATTTCTATTGCATCCATGGAACTTTCTTCAACTTCTCGAATAGCAAGAGAGAGAAGAGAATGCTAATAGTAAGTGAGAGAGCACTGTAAAAAAAGTAGCACTAGCACTAGCAGGCCCGTTGGAATCTCTCTAATCTTCTGCACTGTGTGAATATGTTGTGATGATGTTAAGAAAACCTGTGAGCTTTTATGAAGCATTTCCGGTTTTTCGAGAGAGATATAAAAAGCTCTCTCCCTCTCTCTCTCTCCCTCCCTCTCTCACTCCCTCTCTCACTCACTATCTCTCAATATAGGCATGCGCAATACTAAAAAATACGCTATCAGGTAAAAAATTACAGCTTTGGTGGACTTACCTCATTCTCCTCCTCAGGTAAAATAAAATATTTCCAGGTGAGGTAGGTGGACCTGGGTTTTTAATGATAATAATTCTCTTATGTTTGTGTATATACCTATAAAAACTTTCGATATACTTTTTCCTATACTTTCTCTTTTTCCGCGCCTACACTATCCAGCTTTATGTAGGCAAAGGTATCCAAGTTTACCTTTCCTTGCTGCTGCTTCCTTCAAGTAAAATAGAATGAATTTGTTCGTAGATCTATAGAAGTTCAAGAGGGCAAACAATACTGAAAAATATTGAAAAATAAAAATCCTTATTTGCCTAGAGAATTTTCAATAGCGCCCCCTATGAAGAACTTTCGACTCGAAGGCATTCTTTTCCCGAAATGCTTTGGGAAAATGAAAACAACTTTTCACCTTACCCACTTACATACCTACCTACTTACCTACCTACATATCTACCACCAACGTACCTCTATACCTTACCTATACCGAATATTTGTTACACTTGAAAAACCTTTTGGATTTTGAGCAGCAAAACAACAGCTATCTGCTAGAAACGGGATAACAGCAACAACAACAACAGTAACGCCATAAGCAATAGCAAAGCAACAAGTTTAACAGTTTTTTTAGGGTCATGAGGGTGGGGGGAGCTGGGAGGACAGCTAAACCGACTAAGAAGAAGATGGCGGAGGAAGAGATGTACCACCCTCACCCGGTTCTTCGATGATGATGATGACTATGACGGATTGGTTCTAGAGAGTCTAGTAGAGAGTCCATAAGCTATAAGTAAGAAAGCTCGTGTGTAGCAGGTATTTACTACGGTCATAAATAGATTTTCTCTACACCCACTGCTGTTTTATCAACTGGCAGTAAAAAATGAAAAGTCTAACCTCATCCGCTTCAAAGAATCCCGAATGAAATATAATTTTTTTATTATTCCAAACATCCTGAAAAGTTATATTTTCCGCGATTTGAATCCAGGCTACTTTTCTCTGTATGTATGAAGGAAATTTTAGATAAACTGAGGATCTGCGCCACTTTTATTGGGAACATAAATTCCAGTAGCCAGGCGGCAGATATCCTAACGTTTACATGCATTGGAAAGGTTTTGAAGGTTCGATGGTTTCATATTTATATACAAATGTTACATGCTGTCGATTTTATGTGAATATAAAAATGCCTGAATAAATGCTGTGTAACGGTACGATAATTTTAATTTTTGATCTCCATCGAACCTCGTAACTTGTAATCAAACTCTAATTGAATTTGAGACCACCTCTGATCCGTCAATTACCACAATTTTTTTTTATATAGATATTATTAAGCCAAGCTCAGGGGAGGGGGCGATAGAGAAAGGATTTATGGAAGATGAGAAGAGTTGTGGAGGGGTGCTGATGTATGTCATTCTTGAACCTTTGCGGATTGTAAGCTGCAGAAAAGACAGAAGATAGTAAATTGTTCCACATTTGCACAGTTCGAAATAAAAAAGCATCACGGAATTTTACTGTATCACTGAAAGTATTTTTAAGGATTAAATGATGTGCGCGGCTTGCATTATGAGTATCTACTGCATGCAACAATTAATCTGCAAGGGATCAAACTAGATATTAGAAGAACAGCATATCAAATAAAGATCGAAAAGAGATGAAGCACAAGAGAGAACATTTCGACTCTTGCACTCATCTGAGACGCCAATGAACTTTCGTCGAAAAATAAAAAATAAAAAAAATATCTCATCCACAGGGGAAGGGAGGTTGGAATCAATTGGTGCTTTCAATCGTGGCTCCATAATTGCCGTCTTATATTCCAAGCTGGATTATGAAAATTTTTGTTGTTCTTGCTTAAAATATGCCATAGTTGTTTACTATATGCTCACAATTGTATCCCTTTTATGTGTCTAAAGCGGTCCATACACGGCGAACATGTTGTCCAACTTGGTGTGTCAAGTGTCACAGTGTCAAACATGCTGTCCAACACCAGGACAGAAGCACATATCAGGAGCTGCTAGAACTGTTAACTGTTAAGGCGCCTAACACAAATGAGACTCCGACGGCAGACTTCGACGGGCGGCGATATTTGTCAAAGTTGGACATCGTCACTGATATCAAGTATGACTGCGGTAATTTTTATCTCTTTAAGTTGTCGGACTGTGCATTTTGGGTTGGCTCTGTTGCCAGCATTTCGGTTGTGATGACATTCTTAGAACATTGCTCAAAACTCGACTTCGACGGCAAGGCGTTCTTCCGCCGGAGTCGCAGTCTTGTCTCATTCTATTCATTTTCTTATTCTTTAATCGAACAACGTCGCAGTCCGCCGTCGAAGTCGCAATTGGGTTAAGACCTACGACTGTTATGTTTTCTTGAATACAGTTCACTCAAGAATGACGAATGCATAACAAATATCGCCCTACCACGGTACAATCTGTTGTTATACACGGAGCCCCGGACCTAATCAAATTAACTTGTTTTTCATCCAACCGCTTGATATACTGCGTGTCACACCGTCAAACAGGCACACGCATGGTCAAATAAATCTGTGTGCCAACATCGTTGACCTACTCGAGTTGGCCAATATGCGTGACCGTTTATGGGCCCCTTTACAGTTTAAGACAAAAGCCAAAGTCTTGATCTAAACGAAATTTTGAAATTTTCGTCTCTGTTCCAAAAACAACTTACTGCTCGTTTCTATTTTTGGGTCTTGCCCATATTCTGGACAAGAATCGCCTGATCAAATTTTGAAGACCTAACATCAGTAGGGAGGGGGGGAGGGGGGGGGGGGGAGGCTTTCTTTGAAATTTGTAGATTTTCCCCGTAAATATACGACTTTTTTTTTTAGAAATGAGCTTATTCATAATCCACTTTTTCGAGTCGAGTTTTCAAAATTGCGGAAATCAGGAAAACAAGAGATTCCGACCATAGAAGATTCTTAAATGTGGGATTTTTTATTAAGAGGTATTTTGAATAAGAGGATGTTTTTTTTTTTTGAGAGGAGAAATACCCCTAATCTATTGCTTGAGCTTCTGAGTGACATTTACTTACTAAACCATTTCTGGAATATATTAAATCAACTCCAGCTACTTTCCCTCTTCCTTAAATCATCATAACCTTTAGAAAAGGGTATACTTTAAAATCCATATAAAAGGCAATAAGCCCCTAAGAATTTCTTCATCTGAAATTTTATTTCAAAATCGAATCACACTAAAGCCGCCACTGCTGCTGCGACTCATTAACTTTTAATCCAGCAATTTGTATCAAATTGGCCAACTAAATCGAGAATATTCCGCACGTTTCTACCCTTGTGGCAAAAAACAAAATACAATTGGTCGATTATTTGAGGCTTTTTAAACCTAATATGGTTGGTGTGTGGGTGCATTTCTGACTCCTGAAAATAGGGCTGTTGTAGTTGTAAGCACTTTAAGCCAACATATTTGTCACAAATGAAGAAATTTTCTACATATTTACCTGCTCTTCCGCCAACAAAATATTTCCAAAGGTAAGATATTCCTGGGTAAAAATTAAGTCAAGGGCGATATTTAAGCTTTTCCATCCCTTGAACTTTTCACCCCATGAAGATATTGTTTCGGCTCTATAAAACTTGTATATGTCGTGTGCGGCAATTGAACCGTTCCATATAGTCTTTTCATGCAACAAGTCTGTAGTGCAGTCGTTCGTTCAATCGATATAGCTATTGCAATTTACAGAGCTATTATTTTCCTGTCTGCACCAAGTAGTGTAACTAACTGCTATCAATACACACATGCATTTAGATACATTCCTTTGTGTATGTGTGATTGTGTAAACAGTAAATGGACAGGACATTATCGTGATTTCTGATTCGTATCGTTGCCTGTAGAAATTACCTTCAAGTGGTTGAAATAAGCACATCCTTCATGTCATTCTGATCGAATACCTACTGGAGATGACAGATGTCATATCATAATATTTCGTGTCATACTTACAGGCGTACAATTTTTTTGCTTATTTTTTGGTATTTTATAGTCGAATTTAGAGGACGCGGTTACTCCTCTTGCCGGTAAATTCAATTCCAATTCCTTTGCTGGAATGATTTTCGATTCAACTGGTGATTTACACCACAGGAAACCATCGATCTATATATACCGTATCTGTAATGACATGGCACATACAAATAATGAGGAACGTATTAGACAAATTATGCCGGATTCATTGTGACTTTTGACAGGAGTTCTATTGTTTTGTGTATATGTATATAAGACAAACTATTCAATTACCTAAAAACTATGTAAAAAGGATTCAAATATGCGATCAATAGTTCGTTAAAATTTAAGTATGTAATCAAGATTACAAAACCGCAGGCATAGTTTATACTAGGAACAAAGAGCGACCAAGATAAAATCATGTGGTCATTCCAAGTAAAAGCTTTGTTGAAAATTACACCGAGTTTGTGATCAGACTCAATTCATAATATGGATATGCAATTAAATCTATCTGCGACAAAGTCTAAAGGTCTAGAAAGATACGATTTGCCATAACTAGCATATCAAATGCAGTTTATTCTAGGTAGATTTGTCGAACAAATCATTTATAAACACAAAGAAAAGCATCGGACCATAAATTGAACCTTGCAGAGTATCAAAAGTATCAAGAGTATTTAAAGCAAAAAGTAATATATCTACCAATGGAAAATACTATTTGAGCTCTTCATGTAAGGGTTAGGTATAATTGAATCTATTAATTAGTTTCTTATTATATCAGATATGCTCAACCTACATTACTTCCAATTCAATTATAAGACATATGGTGAACTTTCGATATGAGTAACTGTAGCTCCATACCCAAATGCAGTGTTCTAAATTATTGGGGAATTTAGAGTACTTAATTTATGTTAAGTTAAATAGGCGATAGCAGTAAATGTTGAGAAGCTGTAATCTGTATAAGTCTGTCAGTTGCATAGGCCAAAAAGAGATTGGAGCCAGTCGTGCAGACTTCGTTAGGTTCACTCGACCAGGTTTCGTCCCTGCCAAAGGACTCATCAGGAATGTTTAGTTAGTGGCATTGGGAATGGAGATACTTTAGGCGGAGCATATCTGATTTAATACATTGCAAGATATTTAGAAGGTGATTAGCTTGCAAATGGCAAAATACCTGTAGGAAAATTAATTTTTTTTTTCAGAAGCTCAAAGCATTCAAAGCATTCCGGTCTAGATTTAAAAAAGGTATAGAAGTTTTCTTCAATTATATTTCCAGGCTCGTAGAAAGTTGGACGTTACCAAAAATATTCATTCTACATAAAGGAATTTTACAGTTATTGGGTTGAAGTATTAATGGAAATAGAAATTTGAAAGTAGGAAACTTATATTCGAAAATCACAAAATTTGGCTATATACATAAATATCCATATTTCGTATACTATGGTCACATATGTTCTGCGGGTAAAGGATTAAAAACAGCTTAATCTCACATTTGAATTCTCAGACCAAGAGGTCTATTATAGAGAGTTTGAAATTTCAAATCATAGATGGTGATCATATTTAGAAGATTATATAATATTTTTTTCTTCGATCGATTAAATTAAAGAGGCATGCCATATTTACAGATTTTTTCCTATTCAATTAAAAATGGCTATAACCGCGGTAACCTTGAACATTTTTTTGATTACATAATAATTACCCTTGACCAGGCTCAAACGCATAAACTGCAAAAATAAATGAAATTTTCGAAGCTATGCTATTTCGAAACACCTAAATAAAAATATTGACAGCGCTATTAGCAGTTTAACTGACAGCATTAATCAATTCTCTTTCTCTCTCTGTAGATTTCAGGCTCTCTCTTTCTTCTTCTTTTTCCCTCTCTCTCTCTGTCTATCTCCCTCTCTCCACTCTTTCTTAGTACTTACATTGTATAACATCTTATCTTAAACTGGTTAAAGAAAATCATTGAAGAGCAAGTTAAATAGCAATGTGACTAATATCGTTCCCTGTGGTACTTCGTATATAAAAGAAATCGTTTCATAAAATTCATTCGGTTAAGTTGGCTTATACCAAACAGTTGTAGGAGGTAGTTATTACTCAAAATCGAATTACATTCGCCAGTCTTTAATAATCTAAAGATTACGTGCTTGCCTGATCACCACAAAACTATCCGCACATACATAAAATATTCTAGATTTAAGTAAAACAAAAGATTTTAAAGCAGCATCCACCGATTTTCATGAAAAGTTCATGAAAAATTCAAAATTAAATAAATAATAAAGGTCCTTCCCACAGGACTATAGAAACTACTATAGGTACTTAAATGTACATAGAACTCTCACATCCATTTTGGATACAAAAATATTCATGAGCTTGGATTTCTAAAACTTTCGAGATAATCGTAAAAACTAATAAAATAAACCACCCTACCATAGTCCGTTGTCCCGTAAAGTTGACCTCAGACAACAAACATTTTATGAAAGGACGTCCGCCGCCGCCAGACTCTCAGCTCAACCAGAAAATAATAAAAGGACCACGCGACAGCCTTTAAGGGAGAGAGGGGACGTGGAAATTTTATTGCGAATTCCCTCAACATATTCCTTGTAATTGAGGTGGTAGTCCCAGGGAAATGAGGGAACGTTTTCTTCACAATACATAATCCAGTTTTGTCTTGAGCCAGGCAGTCGCAGTTCGGGGTATAAAATTTTTCATAAAATCACAATTGAAAGGAATATTAACGCAAATCGAGCGGAAATTAACTCGCTTTTAATTTGTCCACCGTCTGCTGGATGAGTCTCCATCATTCTTTCCGAAGTCGTTAATGGAAAGCTTTTTCTTATTTTATACATATAGATGTACATATGTATATATGTACCTACAGTAGGTAAGTGCTGTTTTTGTCGACTTTATCCAAGGAACAGTCCAAGCCGTTATATACCTATAGGACGATGGTCTTTAGTCCTTATGATATAGGCGCAATTCTTGAATTTGAATAAAAAAAAAAAAAAGAGAAAGTGCTTGGAAAGTTTTTATTTTCCCTTGAGTTGGAAGCTCGTTAATTTAGACAGTTGTCCACAGTCTTTCCATTTTGTAATGTGATTATGTTTTGATTTTACTATAGAAAAATTAACTTTTGAAAATATTTGTTTTAAACATAATGCTAATACGATTTTTAATTGCTTACTACTCCTTCAGTCGTTAGCTTTCGTAATCTCCTGCATATATTAGATTTTAAATAATAGGTTGAAAATCTGCCTTTAATCAATATTTCTACAACACCTCAAGTGTAGCTCAATATTTAATATAAGTAACGCAGTATTATGTATGTCATGAAGTAAAGTTGGTAGCAGTTCTTATTATCAAGTGTTACATATGTACCTACTTAACTGTTATACTAGTGTCAAGCTTCCCTATTCAGCTGTTTTAATAAAGCTTACATGAATAAGTAACTTAATTGACTTAGGCTGGATGCACACAATCGCAGTATAGTTCCTCATTTTAATACTATTATTACAGTTAGTGATATCACAACTTTTATAAAAGTCAAATGGAGACAAAATATAATACAATACATTTGCTGAGGAAAGTTTATATGACATAGCACCCCAACTACAATACTACATTATATTATTATCACAAAGAAAGACATATATAACTGTTATACTGGTATCGAACTAGATATGCCGTCATTTGTTATGGTTATATTTTTATTGTAAGTATTGCAGAAAGAAGACTCTTTACAAATGCCAACAGACTGTAAAATTCCTATATGTAATAGCATTTTTCAATCTACGGTCAAACGGAGATTACTTCCCAAAGGAAACTACAAAAGTTAACTGTTATACTCACAAAGCTAATCTCTGTCAAAGCTTAGCTTTATACTTCCCGTAAGCAACATAATCAAAAATCGAAATTATCTATCTTTTGAAATTAATTAATTCATGTAGCTTATCAAAGGAAACTACAAAAGTTAACTGTTATACTAATGCCAATCATTGCTCTTAATTATTACGAAATAGAAAAATTGGTTATATATACCGACATAAGTAGGTACTTAAATACGTGCTATCGCAACCATGTGGAAAACTGAAGATTGACAATATTCGAAATCCTGATAGAGCTAGGGAGTTACGCTTGGTGTACTCTTTATTAACTTCTTAAAAACTATAATTCGAAGGAATAAAGCATTTATTAACTAACAGCTAATTATTAATATTTTCGAAAGTCAACCAATAAACATAACCTAAGCAATCTAGCTAAATAAAAGAAATCCGTACAAGTTAGATTAGGTTTTGTCTAACTGTTATAACAGCTGAACTTGTCTGTATAACATCAATAGCTGTTATAACAGAACGAAGACAAGAATTAAAAATTCTCTTAGTCTCAACTTAAATGGAAATCTAAATTCATATCAATTTCATCAAAGTATTCTGAATTATATAGTCAAAAAGATTGAAAGAGCGAACAGTACTTTCAAATTTCAAAATATGCTTGACACTTGATCAGATGCTGATGCTGATGTCTAAGGAATTCTACTCGACCCTGTTTGTTTTTCTGAAGAGAAAATTCACAGTTCTCCTAACTGGGAAGATGTTTTAACTTGACTTTCTTTTATCATGTATAATACCCAACAAATTGTGTTTGGAGGCCGAGGACGCAAGTCGGGACTGCGATCCGGAAGCTTGCGGTCCTGAAAGGCTTGCTTGCCTGAGAATTACAGGCTCCATACGATCCACGGCTACTACTGCTATAGATGTCTCACATAGTCTGCCACCTCTGGATCTTGTTATTCGGGGTGATGCCAAAAGGGCTGTGTGTAGATTCCGCTTATGGAGATGTTGCGAGGACGACTGGACTGGTTCTTTCCATTGGTCTTTGGCGTCTAGGCTGGAACGGAAAACCCTCTGCGCCGCTTGTCACTGATGCGAGAGCTCCATTTTGGGGGACGCTTCTTTTCCTGAAAGAACATCGTGGGGTGAGGGAAGTGCCTTATCGGGCCTTCCCCGGTCGCTCGAAAAAATTTTACCAACGGCTCTCTCGCTAATGAGAAAGCCGATGCTGGTGTTTACTTTCTTGAACCTGACATTAGGTTGGAGTACTCACTTGGAACGCACACCAGTGTCTTCCAGGCTGAAGTCTTCGCCATCGCAATGGCAGCGAAGATAGTCCCTGATATGGAAATCAAGGGAACGGTCATTACTATCCTCTCGGATAGTCAGGTAGCCTTGATGTCTCTGACTGGCCCTCGGATAGCGACTGCAAGACTCTAATAGAAAAGCTATGTATCTAAGCCAGGTCTGGCTCAGGATCTCCCTTCCTTGGACCAAAACCCGCTATAGGCGTTGCTGCCTCGGTGTTCAGGTTCCTCATCAAAACGAATGTTCGCATGAAACATCAGCACGGATGGACGAACCTGAGTACTTGCAGGTGTACAAAACTTTTTCTTTATGGACCTAATAAGAATTTCTCTGACTTTCTCTTGGGGCTCGGAAGGAAACAATGCAGAACTGTGGTTACCATTATCACTAACCACAGCTCACTTCATGCTCATCTAACAGGGGTGGGAGTTTTTAACAGCCCTGAAAGTCTGTCCTGCCTGGAAAAAAATCTGAGGCAACCGAACCGACCTTTGCTCGGAGTAGCCTGAATACGCTTGTGTCTGCCCTCCTATCTGTGGATGAGCTGAAAAACTTACCTCACCTAGACCTGATGCGCTTCATTAAGAGGGCAGAAAGGTTTTGGTGAGAAGATATTTTAGCCTTGGCCTCTGTGCTTGGAATCTTTTGCCCCCTGCCTTAAAAAAAAAAAAAAAAAAAAAAACAGAAAATAACCAATATAAAATTGTGTACAAAACTATTGTGAAAAAAAAACTGAAATGATCATTATCACAATTTGCAAAGTTTAAACGATCCGAAAACAAAATAGATAAGAAATATTAATCAAAAAAAAAAACTAGACTTTGTGCTTTTCAATTTCTTGTTAGGTAAACCCTGACCTCCTCTAATATCAAATAGAGTGTTTATCCCAGACAGAAGTCGCACGAACACTTAAAAAGACTTGAATCCAAGCCACACACAAATTTTGTCTGTTTTTTTTTTTTTTTGTAAAAATAACTCAGAATCAGAGGAGCCGCCTGCCTAAGTAAATAGTCTATAGAGCACGCAACATTTGTTGTCCGAGATATGCAAATTTCATTGCTGTGCGATGTGTGTGATGATGCATTTGACCAGCAACTTAATGGATGGCATTTAGCTCAAGAAAGGCAACCACATCGAATAGAAAACATCAATGATTAGCCTATATACATATATGTAGCCTTGATTACGTCAAAAAATATTGTTTTCGCGTTCCCAATTAAGGTGGCTTAATTATCTCTCTATCGTAACTACAATAATACTTACATAATAATATGAAATGTGTACAATCTATAAGCGTTCTTTGCCCTAACTAAACCAATCTTATTATTCCTTGCCCCAAACACGCTTAATCATCCAGAGAGAGTCGAATAAAATCGGTACGCAACGTTCAAGATTTCTGGTTGCACATCGAATGCAATAAAATATAACAATTATAGTTGCGCATAGCAATTAACCTTAATCAAATTGTTTTTATTATCATGGTGGCATTCAGTTAATAGTAGCTTAATTTGTGCAGTGATCAATTTATAATAATAATAATAATAAATATAAAAAAGAAAAACAAAATCACTTCGACACCCACACGTATCACGTTTTAATATGCAGACAAAAATGATTTTTAATTTTTTTTTATTGTTGCGACGACGGTTTTCTTCTCTTTATTCTTCTACGATAATAATGTAATTACTGTGCGCAAGTATTTAAGCACGAAAAAGAATTTTTTATAAGATCACGTCGATAATACGCATGTGCTTGTGAGAGCTATATTTTCCTTACTTATGATGATTTTGCGAGGAATTTTCCATTGACGTTTTATAGGTAGATAGGTATATATGCAACATATTAAGCGTATTTATCAAAAAAACAAAAAAAAAACAAAAACATAAAGCTGATAATAATCAATCCACTAGAGAACTTCTTCGGCAAACATCGATCAATGACTGAAAATTATTCTCCTCTCTCTCCTATACTTACTATATATATGATCACGCTCTCTCTATGTATGTGTAACGAATAGTAGTAGATCCAACAAATTTTTATAACAAATTGATATTGATGCGGCACGAAAGTAAAAATTCCCTTATGATCGCGGGCATACAATGAAACCACCACAACACACCATTATCAATTCCAAAAATGATCCTCTCACACCAGAAAATGGGAAATTTATAAATTGATGTGGGAAAAAAAAAGTTTGCTTATCAAAACTGGCACATATACACTCACTTCTATATGTACACGCATGTGAAAATATATATAATATTCTGATAACGAGAATGAGACGGAAAGTATATCTACTGTCTCGCTTTAGTAGAGCCACCGAATCGCAAATTTCTTAAAAAAAAAAAAAAAAAAACACACAAGTTTTAAGGTCGAACTCCATAAGAGATACACTAACTGATCGCGACCGCATACAAAATATTGAAATTGATCTGTAATTGACCTATCCGCGCGAGACTAATTATCGCAACGACCGACGACGACGACGACGACGACGGACGTAAACAAATCTATCAGACAGATGTTGACTGAGTCTGTTGTGGGTAAAGAAAATCGGCGTCTCTACACTAATCACACCAAGCCAGAACGATCACTTCGAGCTTATACTAGACTAAAGTTGGTTTGTATATACCTAGTATAAAGTATAGTATATAGTGTATTGTGTATGGTAAGTACATACGAATAAATATGGTATGTCTTTTGGGGCAAATCTCGACAGACTGGCTCCTTTTCGACGAATCTCTAACTAGAGGCCACAGAGAGGCAGGCAAATCTAATCGCGCTACCTATAATATATATACTAGGTATAGATAGTGGCTAGACTATACTAGACCGCAATCAATATACCGTATGATGGTTTAATTGGTGTGCATTCCCGCGTATACTGTTCTACTACTGCCCATATATACCTACTAATGTTATAATATTGAGAAGCGACAACAACAGGAAGGTGCCACTACAAAGTATAATCAACATGCGGGCAAGTACATACTACACTATTCGCAACGTAGTTGTCAACGGCGGCGGTGGCGGCGCGACTATACGATTACTACGGCCCGACAAGATCACAAATTTATTCTCTTCTCAACTATGAAAATCACTAAATTCCACATATAGTAGAGCTGCGCAATCGACTTAAACTGGTTCATATAAGTATGTATGTTTGTTTGCATGTATAATATACAATAGAGCGATCAGCTGATGCTGATTAAAATAATGCGCTACGCCTCCGCGCGGCGACTCCACCAACCCATATATGTATAAGATAGACTGAGAGAGGAAACGACAATAATAATAATAATAGTAGTATAAAAAATGCGGTAGTGAGTGAATGACTTTCTTCTTTTATTTTCGGAGGCATTATTTAGTGAATTGGATTTGCCTTGCTGTACACACTCCTCTCGGATAGTGTGTGACACTCTGATTTCGTTTTCAATGAACGCAGAAAATGTCACGCTGCTTCTACTGCTGCTGCGCCAACGGCATATAATGAATAAATTTAATGTAGCGCGGATTTTTGTTGTTGTTTTGTTTTTTTCTTTTCTTTTTTTTTCCATTTATGAATTAAGAGAAGAATATCGTAGCAATTTGAGGAACGCGCTATTTGTTAAACTGACTAAGATTTTTATTATGTATAGTTTAAGATGTCTCGTCTGTTTGGAATCTGTGATATAAATTGTTACAATTAATAATTTATGCCATGATAAGATCGGAAAATTGTGTAGTTTATTGTTTTTATGAGATTTCATATTATGAATTTGATGCACTATACAGGGTGTTTCCCACTAGGAGGTCAATAGAGCGGGAGGTGATAGTACTCACCTAGACGAACCAAAAATTTTATGCCAGGGGGGGGGGGGGCATATCAACTGTTTAGGAGTTACAGGGTCATTAAAAAAAGCTAGTTTTTCACAAAACACAATGTATATTAAAAACTACAGGGCGTACGGTTACCGTTAACTCATTGTATGCAGAACTTCATGGTCTTTCCAACGACTAGTCAACCAGCATCACACCACTCTCCCATTAAGAATTATGGTTGTCTAAACTAAAAATTTCGGATTTTCTTACCTTTTTTTTTAATTTAACCTCTATTATTTTTGAAAAAAGGTCGTTAACATAACTTTTTTTTTGTAAAAACTGTAAGCTGTAGACGCTTCTCTTTAAGTTGACCTATTACACCTAATGTGCTACCTCAAGTCCTTTAAGAGTTATTAGCCGTAAATTTATTCTCAAACCTATATTCAAACCTATTCTCTTTGTTGCCTTAGCACGTCATTTTAAAAAATATCGTCTAATTTCGGTGTGACCGGAATAAGTTATGAGTTAATAACTGTTTAACGGCTACAGTTAACATACAGGATGTAATAGGTCAACTTAAAGAGGAGAGTCTACGCTTTACAGTTTTTATAAAAAAAAGTTATGTTAACGACCTTTTTTCAAAAATAATAGAGGTTAAATTAAATAAAAAAAAGGTAAGAAAATCCGAAATTTTTAGTTTAGACAATCATAATTCTTGATGGGAGAGGGGTGGTTGACCAGTTGTTGGAAAGGTCATGAAGTTCTGCATACAATGAACTCTTAACGGTGACCGTACGCCCTGTAGTTTTTAAGATACAGGATGTTTTGTGAAAAAATAGCTTTTTTTCTTCATCACCCTGTAACTCCAAAACGGTTGATATGGACCCCCCCCCCCTGCCATACAATTTTTGGTTCGTCTAGGTGAGTACTATCACCTCCCGCTCTATTGACCTCCTAGTGGGAAACACCCTGTATAATGTAAGAGAGGCACAGATGATTGTAAGAATTATACACAGTTACTTGGATATATTTGAGAACTATCAGAAATAATGATAAGAATTTGTCGAGCTTTAGGCTGAACCACAATAGACGTATTCGTAAGTAAAGTTACTTTAAGTAACGCGAACGTGCCCTTTGAATTAAACCAACGTACCCAAAAAAAACTTTAATGCATCGCCGGTACGGAACTTTCGTTAAGTTTAAATGTCAAATTGTTGTAGTCTATACTTTCGTCTATCTGATAAGCCCAATTTTTACCCAAAATTCTTTATATGTAGCGCCTCATACCAATTGGCTTTATTATATCCTTCCTCCGTACCCCTTTCATGTAAAGCAAATTTAGGAAAAAAGCATGCAAAATAGAGGAAGAAAATAACCAATCCAATATGTGTGTAGTATATACGTCAGTAGATGGTAGCTTACTTTGATACAGACCGTAGCTTAATTGCAGCGATATTTTGAATTTTGTTCACATTTTAAAATATAAATATTAATTCTAACCCTCCGGTTTTAAGCAGCACTTAAAGCGATAAATTCGTTTACCTTTGAGTCAAAGCTGGTATGGGACATGTCTTACTGTCTTAAAGCAACTGGCCGAGACAAATATAGGGTGACACTGATCTGAGTACCAGGACATGAAGGCATTATGGGAAACGCGATTGCGGACCGCCTTGCAAAGGAAGGAGCCAAATCTCCGTTTATTGGCCCTGAGGTCTTTGGACACCCAAAAAGTCACCTCTCAGCTCAGATCAGGCTTTGGGAGGACAGAACTAAGAAGGAATACTGGGAAAATACCCCGGGGCTGAGACAAGCGAAGAAGTTTATGAAGTACTCGCAACAGAGGACCAAAGAATTCCTCACACTCAGCAGGAAGGAACTAAGGCTCATAGCGGGCCTACTTACTGGGCAATGCCCACTTAGATACCATCTTAAGAAGATGGGTAAGGTCAATAATGAAACCTGTCGATTCTGTATGGAAGACGATGAATCCCCTGAACATGTCCTATTTGACTGTGAAGCTTTGTGCCGCATAAGGCTAATTGTAAGACATCTAGGAAAGGCATTTCCACTGCCATAGGATGTCGAAAAAATGGCCCTAAAGAATATTTTAGGCTTCATCAAAGACCTTAAGTTCGAATGGGCGCCTTAGGGCATCAAGAGGTAATGTCACAATAGATCTTATATAGGTCGCAGTGACAAGATGAGAGGCACATATCCTGTCTGCATTCCCCGTAATTAATAATAATAAGAATAAACCCTCCGGTTCTACATAAGAGACTTATGAGACATCTCTTAACCTCTTAAATTTAGCAAGTAAGAGATTCCAGCAGAATTAGTATTCTTTATAAACTTTTTTGGACAACTTTAATTTTATGAGTTTAAGAGGCTTTGGACAATCTGAACACTCCCTTTTCAGTCAGCCCAATTCACTTTGCAAGAAGCTAGCAGAAATTTTTGGCGAGGCAATGATGGCAATAGGGCCAACCCACATATATCCAGCACGAAGCACGTTCATTTTGCTACACTTGTGCCTAGACACAATACTTTTGCTACGCTGTAGTTCCTTAAATGTGTGCGTCTTTAATCAGGTTACAATTATTGATTATTGTATGATAAATTCACAGCACTTAATGATAATTGAAAACAGCCTCAGCAATAGCAAACGGATTCCCCAGAGCTATTCTTTGTGCATAACTCATATTGTATAATTATTTGATATTTAACAAAGTTGTACATTATTTATTATATAAATATGTACTTACTTGACAGTATTAGTATCTAAAATTTACGTATTTGAAACAAAACAATTTCTGCGACTGAAAGTAGAGATAAGAAATTTAAGGGTACCTCGGTGTAGAGCTCTTATGTTAAGAAATATTTGACAGCTATTTTTGTTCGCTAGAATACAAAATATCTTAAAAAAAATCTCCACAAAATGTAAGAGATCAGCTGACCTCTGACATTTCGTAACTCTTCACGAAGAATACGAATTTCTGCCAACGGACTTTGACAGCCTAGTTAAGAGGATAAGAGAAGAGCTCTTAACTAGATTCTAGTTAATCGGGGGTACTTAAGTCTAATTTGTTTTTTGTCGTTAAAACAACAACTTTTATTGTAACTAATTATAAAATGGTAACTAATATTTTCCATGAGCGCCCCATGGTTTTATTTAAATAGCTTAAAAAATTATTTGTTTACTTTTTAGGGTACTTTAGACAATTACATATTTATATCTAAAATTCCTTAAAAATAAAATGTTTTGTTTTTTTAATTTGCTTTTTTGGTTCCACCAATATATGCGTTCTGCTAATCGTACATCGAAATGCTAAAATTGAAATGAATGAAGATAAAATGTAATTCTGTAATTATTTCTTTTTTTATAAAAAGAGTACCTTTACAATGTTTTTCTTTTTGGAATTTAAATAACCGTTAAACAAGATGTTTTCAAACATAACTTTATAAATTTTTGCAGACCCAAGGAGCATTAATTGAGCATTACCGTGACCTCAATTATCTAAATATAGCACTTATAGATAAATAGAATTTTTCGATTCAATTGGAGTGTCATCATAAATTATATGCTTAATAAATTAATTATATTAAAATTACATAAAATTCCGATTATTCAGTTCACATTAATGCTCAGTTATTGTTTCGTCCTTAGAGAGTATTAATCAACTAGGCTGAACCCCTCCCATTCGTGATCTATATATACTGCCTTGGGTAAGAGTAAGTTTATCCAATGATATTAATGTAATATTAATGAAATCGGTAACATTCTTGAATAGAATGGTCTGCCTGCCTCTCAAATAGAGAGGAAATAGATATAAACAAAGAACATCTAACAGAAAGAATACGCATCTCGTATATTAAAAAGTTTTATATGGCGGGTCGTATTATTACGACCCGCTCTCAAATTGTAAAAAAAACCCTCTGATTAGCTGATAGGAATGGGATAGGAATTGCAAGTCACAGTCAGGCACCAAAGTGAAACTTGAAACTATGTGCTTGTCCGGCATCGGCGGCGTTTGTACATGTACAGCTCTGGGGGGTGGCGGAGATAGATAGAACAGAGCATTATTCTCTCAGTCTCAAATCTATGCTTCTTCCCGTCTGTTACCTCCGGACTGCATCAACAATTAAGCATACAACTTGTGCATTTTTAGAGGCCAGATGAAGATTCTAGTTAAGTTATATGTTCTTTGATATGAATCTAGAAAATGAAGCCCTAGTCTGGTACACCGACGGGTCTAAGACTGAGAAAGGAGTAGGAACAGGAATTTATAGTACTATAAAACTAAAGCCTAGGAAAATATGCTTCAATATTCCAGGCAAAAGTAGGCATATGCCATCACTAGATGTTCACTTGAACACCTCAGCCGATCCTATACCAACAAATATACATATGGTATATCTATAGAAATAGCCAAGCGGCATTGAAAGCAATCTCATCAGCTGAGGTTAAAAGGAAGTTAATATGGAAATGCATTCAAGAATTAACAAACCTTGGCACAAACAACCACCTAACATTTCTGTGGGTGCCAGGACACTCGGGAATTGATAGAAATGATAAAGTAGACTTACTGGTCAAAAAAGGAGCATCCATGCCCTCATAGGACCAGAACCATTTTGCGGTATTTGTTACAACACCGTGAAGCTAATCTTCCAAAACTGGATCCAGAACCAAATGGAACAACGATGGATTTCAATGATATATGCTCCAAACAAGCCAAAAGATTCATCAAAGGATCTTCATCAAAGAAGAGCCAGGATCGCTTAATGCTGGCTAGGAATAAACTCAGAAGCATCATAGGAGTCCTAACTGGACACTGCAAAATAAACAAACATTTGCATCGAATAGGTATATCATCCTCTAATGTATGTAAATTGTATCTTGAAGAAGATGAAACATCGGAGAACGACCTATGAAAATGCATATTCCAGGCCTTTGGTTCTTATTTCCTGAAGGCTGCCGACTTTAAGGAAATCTCATTCAAAAAACATCTGCTCTTCCTAGGAAGAATGGAATTGTTGGATGAACTATTAAGAAAGCGATGAACAATAATCCAAAAATATCTTATTACTTAAATTAAATTTTGAATCAATGAAAAATGTTTCTTTATGTTCAATTTATAACAGTGGAATTATCCATTCATATTTTTACCTGACACTGTCCCATTCAATTTAACCTTTCATTATTACCCTGCTACTTGTCTATGACCTGCACAAATTTCAAAAGCGGTCCCTGCCTACCTTCATAAACGTATAAATTACTTGTAGAGGTAGACATGTGAATTTTGAACTATTGTTCTACAGCTGAAAAGGTAAAAACCTTGAACTATTTATAATTTCTATCCTTACTGACAGGTGCAAAATGGAGTTTGATAGGTAACACTCATTCCTCAACTATTCTTTTAGATATTTTAATTACGGATCACCGTCACACCAATTTATTAGGCGACAGTCTTTATAAATTGTAACTTATCATACGTGAAAACATTTTGTCAAATTCCCTTATTAAACCCTTCAGCCCTACACATACATATATTTGCCTCATAATGCTCATAAGACGAATAAACATTTCAATATTAATTATCCACGTTCTCTACATAATGAAAGTATTTCATAAATTAAATCAATGTTAATAATGTTAGTGTTAAAAGTAGGGGGCGACTAGACCTCCAGGACGAGCTTGATTATTGCTTTTGGAGTTAGATTGGAGACATTATCTGGAGAGATAATTGTTCTTCCAGTGATTTGCAACCTTAGACCTGCAAGTGCTGGGCACTCACATATGACGTTCATCTTCCTCTTTGCACATTCGACACAGTTCACTGTCAGATTTTCCTATCTTCTTCAGAAAGTGACGAAATAGGCCCTTGACCAGTGACTTCGTTAGCAAATAGTCTGAGAGACTGTCTGCTAAGTCCAATAAGTTGGCCCGTCTGGAAATGAGAGGGGTTGAAGAATTTCTTCGCCTGCCTCATACGGGGTGCGCTACCCCAAAGGAGATCCAGTTGCCTGTTTTCCTACCTAAGCAGTTCCCCCTTGAAGTGGCTTTTTGGTAGGCCTAATATCGGATAGGGACCAGTATACGGACATTCAGCTTCGGTTTTAGCCAGTTCGTCCGCTTTTTCATTACCGTCCATTCCTTCATGTCCAGGGACCCAAACCAAGGCTACTTAGTTGTCCCTAGACTCAAAAACTTGAGAGGAAATAGCTAGGAGCGCAGCTTGGCTGTCTGAGCAAATGTAGATATTGGAGTTCTTGCAGTCCTTATTTAGGCTTTCCTGAGCTCCAACCTCTACAGCATAGACTTCCGCCTGAAAAATGGAAGGTGAGGCACCAAGCGGAATGGATAGTTCCACATCTGGACCAACTACCCCTGCGCCTGTTTTTCCGTTTCAATTAAATCAACTTCCATTTGTTAATTTTTTTGCTTTTACTACTTTTTAAAATTGAAAACATTAAATGTCTCCCTTACGAAATGTGACATCTATTTAGGGCAAAAACGTCAATATGTAAACCTCAGTATCGTTCAAATTCATAAAGTTCTTAACGTCTATTGTGGTTCAGCGTTTTAAGTGATGCCCGCAATAAGATAGATTTGATTGTATATTTTTTGAGGAGAAGTATGGATGAAATTCATATTAAAAGTATATTGATAAAAAAAAAATAACAATTTAAAAACTTTTCACTTTCTCATGCAATCCTAGTTATTTTACGCGCTTATCTCAAATCATTAAGATAAAACCAATTTAAAAATATCGAATACAAAAACAATGTGTAACTTTTGCTACAATATTGTTGTGCTGTTAATACGTAGAAAAATCCCTATTGCGATTGTAAATTGAATTTAATTAATTACGATACAATCAACAAATTTTGGATAAGTACAATAGCGCAAATTTGTAGTATAATTAATTAAACTTGTTACATACCTAGTTATCTACTCAGAATGTGGTTTATGAAAACATTGTGATTGCGCATTATTTCCCACTTCTTATATACATGTACATACCTACATACATAGGTTTAGCGATGATGATTTGAGATTTGACTTTAGTATTGATATGTGTAATTTGGACGCAATAGATAAAAGATTAAGAAATTTCTAATTCATAGATAATACCTGCGTGATGAATAAAATACATAATTATAATAAATAAATAATACTCTATTAATAAAGAATAAAAGTAGAGATAACTGTTTAGGCCTTTTTACCGGGGTAAACTTATATTTGTTCAAGAAGGAATTTTTTAGATTCTCCGGTATATAGCAAAAGCTAAAAAATATTTTTAATTTGTTATTCTATCACACAACCCATTATATTTTTGGTGGCAAGTTTCAAGTCTTGGTGTGACTCATTAACAAGTCCCAAATAGCGAAATTAAGTGACTTGAAAAACAAATGAAAAATAGAATAAAGAAAAGAAATGAAAAAATGAAAAGATTGAGAAAAAAAGAAGAAAAAAATGTTATTAAAAAATTTTTAAAAAACTTTTAAAAAATTTAAAAAAAATTTAAAAAAGTTTAAAAAAAATTAAAAAAATTAAAAAAAACACGGAACGCTTCTTCTTCTTCCTTTTTATTTTTTATTTTTTCTGCCCACTGCGGGCGTATACAGGTTCGATCCATTTCAAATGAATCTGGTTTTGTTTTTTTTTTAAATTTTTTTAATAAAATTTTTTTTTTCTATTTTTCTCAATCTTTTTAATTTTTTCTTTCTTTTTTTTTTATTTTATTTATCATTTGTTTTTCAAGTCACTCAATTTCGCTATTTGGGACTTGATGATGAGTCACACCAAGACTTTGAAACTTGCCACCAAAATTATAATGAACAAATATCTATTAATAAAGTACAAGTGGGTTTTAGGTAAAGTTAGAGAAGGGTAGGCCACTAAAGGACCATGCGAAGACCCATTAGCCCGGACCAGAGTTGATCTATTGTGCTCGCCCCCAAAATGGTTAAGCAAAGTAAAATCTTTTTACGTGCTCAATTATTGCCCTTGGAGTTAAATTGCAAACCTTATTTGGAGTGATAAATGCTTGTTCAGTGATTTCCAACCTTAAAGATGAGCGGATTCATTATCCTCTACGCACAGTCAACCCAGGTCGATGTCGTATTTGCCTATCTTCTTCTTAAAAAAAAATAAATAAATAAAAATAAAATAACGGAAGGGACAATGTTAGTAAACAACCCGCGCGATTATCTGCTAAGATCAATTAGTTTGATCAATGATCATCTGAAGGAGATCGTCCGCTTTTCCATTACGACCCACTCTTTCGTATCCAGGAACTAAAAGGAGCTGGAGTACCTAGTGCGGCGTTTCTATAGGCTGAAATATTTGGCGAGTGAGCATATTAAAAAAGGTGTCGCTGCTAATGTCAACGGATCTTTTTTCCATCTGTTGAATAAAATTGACTGCTTGAAATTTCATTTACTATTTTTATAAAAAAAAACGCCGTATACAAAATTTCAGTTCATTCTCTACATCGACGAGTTTTCAGGCAGTGTCCAAATAGGTAAATGTATAGCGAAAAACATATTTTTTGGATGGCGACCCCACGAAGGAGTTACCCGATTTGTATCATTTTTGAACTTAAATCTACATTATTTTTTTAACAAGCCCGTATGTAAAATTTCAGCTCTCTTCACCCGCTTTCTACAGTGGCCATGAAAAATTGCTTAGCATATTTTATGGTAACGCCATCTTGGAAATACAATTTTTGATGTGGGAAAATTATTTTATGACATTTAATTTTTGGCTGGACGATATCGTTCTCAAGATCGAAAAGGACTGCGATCAGAGGATTGATTGCATTGCGGTTTTGGGTCTACAGAGACAAAAAAAGTGGTCTCTGGAGGTCAAAGTCTCTCGCCGTGTAGCTTCACCTTTAGATGCGCGGTGATAACAAAAGTAGCTTCAGCAGTTCAGCATCGAATAAAACCTCTACCACCCACAATGAAAGCTCAATCCCCGACTAGTGGGCTGTAGGGGGTAGGTTGTCTACTACTGATCTAGGGTATCAAAAAAATTGATCTTTACTAGGAAGATTAATTTCAGGTTACAGAATTTGCACGAACTTTCATTTCAAGTTCGGAGCTATAAATTTTATAGCTAGAAAATCAATTCCTCTTTCTTCAAAATTCACCTACCAATTTGACTGCAAATATTCATAGCGTTTTGGTAGTAAAGGACAAGCTGTCTGTCAATGACAAATTTCAGCTTATTCAATAAACTAATGAGGCAATTATTTTCAAGTAAGCAAAAATTGTATGCCTATATTTCTAAGAAAATTTTTATAGCTATAGACATCCAACAGTAGTACATAGTTGTATACTACCAGTTGATTTAGCACTCTCCGAGATAAGAGGCTTTTTACACACAAGACACACAAGAAGTTTATCCTAACACTGATCCCCTTTTAAAACCTTTGATTTTCTTCAGATTTCAAAAGCAAATGGAAAACTTTTCGCATTGCCGTAAGCAATTTCTGCAATATACTTAACATACTTATTCGTACGTAAGATGGTGGAAAATTTGTTGAAAATTATATTTAATTAAACCCAAAGACTGAGTTAAGTACTAGTATAACGGTATAAGCTAATTACTTACTTGAGATATACCTACTCAATAAAGTATGTACGAGTATGTCGGGATTTTTGTGTGAGGGAATATATGCGAGGATGCCGAGTATGCCAGAGATGAGTTAGTTTTGGTTGTTATAAAACCTAGAAAATTTTTAAGTGTTAATTAAAGTGTTTAAAGTGTATGTAGTAGGTATACATTGTACATATGTATGTACATATGGTCGTCTGGAATAACAATTTTAGCTGTCGGCTATGTAATTAAAGTATTGACGAAGAATTTCTAGACTTTACATTGAAAACGTAATTATTGTTGATTTTACAATTTTAGAAATGTTTGTAGGTAGATTATAAAATCGTCTTAAAAAAGGAAAATTGATATGAAGTCATCATCTAGAAAGAGTTCTTCTCTGAATGTATTTGTATTTATTTTAAACTGTAAAAATGCATAGAAAAATGACAGAAAAGTAGAAGCAAACAAACTTAATAGAAACAGATTTTGTAAAAAGAGAGATATATATTTTTCTGTTCTACAAGAACTTCTATAGGTAGGCGCACTTGACCAATAATACGGTAAATACAATTTTTGAATCCTTTTCTTAACCTTGAGCATGGCAAACCGAAATTCAAAATCTTATTGCCCTGCAACGCTATAAGGAGGTATCTTTGCTATAGATATACCTTATCTACCTTACAAAAAATCAAATACAACCCTAAAGGGTATATGTACTTACAAGGTAGGTACAAACCTTAAGTAAAAAAATGTATATACATTTTTACATTCAACATTCTCCCATAGAGTAATATCTATAGTTACTATTCTAGATAGACGCAAAAATGATTCTTTTTAGGTCTTTCTATACTTTCAAGATTTTAATAAAATATTTTTTAGCTTGCAATGAGCTTTCGCAGAAATGCAGAAAGAAAGAGCGAAAGAAAGTTAGATAGAAAGAAAGAATCAAGTGAAGATGTTTTCTTCTTCATAGCTTGTGGCTATCTAATTTTAGCTTCTTAATATCAAACCGTAGCACGTGTACACGTACATAGTATAAGAAATTAATATCATTTCTTGAGGATTTGTAAAGATAGAAATTTAAGATGTTTTTACTTTATTTGAAAATAAAAAAAAAATCTTTTAAGCTGCCAACTACAAGGTAGATAGATAGGTAGATGTAGGTGGGTAGAGTACCTACTTAGTAATTTAATTCATAGAGAAATATGGAAATTTGTGAACGATTAAATCATCTCTACGTATAAGTGACTGACATCAGGATGGCACGTAAGAAATTTTCCTTAATTTACTAGAAAGGCAAAAACAACCGAAATCTTCTTAATTATTAAAGGCGTTCGTTCTCTTTTGAATTTATCAATGAGCTTAATTAAATTACAAACAGACTTAAGGTTCTTATTCCAAGTAACAAACAAAACGAAAAAAGTTTCATTTAATTTATAATTGAAGTCTTTTACCATTTCCATTATTAAATTCATTTCGAGGGCTTAAGAAGCTTCCTACATTCTCTGCTGTTGTTTTTCATCTTCCTATACAATTTCCGTAAGCTTAATATCTTCACTAATTAACCGTGTGATCATAAAATAATGATGTTGCTACCTAGTTCATTTGTGCAAAAATTTTTTTTAATCAAATTTTTGAGGTTATAAAGTGACCCACTTTTTTTTTATGAATTTTCCTATAACTTTTGAGACGTCAGTGAGCATGATGGTTCATACCATATTGACTATTACCAAAGAACATATAACCAAAGAAACATAAAGGCATACAGAACATTGCATTAGGAGTGTGAAATTTTATCGGAAAATTTTTCTTCTTGGGTTCTCAACCGGAGACCCACCAGGGTAGTACAAGCATCAGATGAGATCGAAATGGCTGGCCGAGGAAAATGTAGCTTACTATAATGGCGCGGCAGTGCAAACGAATCAGTGAAGTGATGTTGATAGCTGAGTATTTTGTTCTCTCCTTTGTGCTACGATTTTCTTACAAACGGTATAAAACGGGGTGTGAATACTTCAGTCGTGTTTGGGCACTGGTTATGGATCGTGCAATTATTTTTTTACACAATATTTCACTTGCCTGATCTTGCGAGTTTTTCTCGTTCTATCATTCTCTGTTTTCTGTATTTTTGCAAGCCAAAACAAATTTCGTCCGTCAGCTGGCTCGCACCAGCTCTATTGCTTGAACAATTTTGGGAGTGGAAAATTTACTCTTGTTGCATATTCTGTATGGCTTTATGATTCTTTGATATAACTTAACAAGAAGCTTCATCTGGCCTCTAAAAATTCACAAGTTGTATGGTTATTTGCTAATACGGTCGGGAGGTAACAGACGGGAAGAAGCACAAAATTCGAGACTGAGATTATATTGCTCTGTTCTCTCATTTCTCCACCACCCCACAGCTATTCACACGCCGACTATTGTGTCTAACTGAAGAGGCGAGCCAGTTTTTCTATTAATTTAGGTATGTGAAAATTTTTCATAAGAACTTTTGCACAGCATATTTTGGCTACCTACATTCATGAAATTTTTTAGCCCAAACACATGAATCAATGCAATTGACTGTGATTGTAACTAGACTACTTGTCGCCCACCAATTTCTATCCAATCCGTTCATCTTACTATTCTGGATGTGTTCTGTCTCAAACAAAGTATTCTTGATGAAAACGGTTAATTAGAGAAGAGGTAAAGAAGCAAAGAGAACACACAATGCAATGCATGGGCATGATGCGGAGTGCAGGTTCTGGCTCTGTTGCTGTGCTGGTGCTTTGACGATGACAACCCACCAACCGCCACTCACCACTGGTGACTGGCGGCGGGCCATCATTCAAAGCAAACTTTTTGTAAAATTTATGAAAGCGGGTCGTAATATCACCCCACCGGTGTGAGTGGCGGATCGTTAACAAGCAGAGAGTTTTCATACAATTTGTGAGAGCGGGTCATAATGGAACGACCCGTCATATAAAACTCTTCATATACGAGAATCGTATTCTTTCTGTTAGATGCTCTTTACTATTACCAACCTACCACCTAAAGATAGAATTTAGAAATAAAAACATCTCTATATTCTCCTACAGTTAGGTAGCAACTACAGTTATAGCTATTTCATCTTCCATGGTTAAATCAAAACTCGTATGGATATGCCCTTAACAAATTGAGTAGATCAAATCAGGCTAGACTTATCTGAATCCTCAGATACCAAGGCCTTTCTGCCAACGAAAAAGCTGATGAACTTGCTATATAACTCTCAGCTACAGCTCCGATCTAGATATTGGCTCGCTATGGATGTTTTTTTAAGTTATAAATTAACGGATCATTTGCTGAAGAAGTTTTTTTTTTTATACAGTACAGTAATGAGGTGAGTAAGAGCGAATCGAAAAATATCTATCCAACACCCGAGGAAGGAGAAACCTCGAAGTAGCAGTATTCAGTTGTAACAACTGCATCTCCCAGGAAATACAAAAAACTCGCTCTATGAAAGACATCCATTTTTTTAAAGATGGTCATTAGGATAGAAATGAATAATGCCTGACATCGACTACTCTATATTGGGTCACAAAAAAACCTGAATTCGTTCGCCCTCTTTGTGGCCTTATCTTGAAGTCCACCCAAAACTTTCTATAACTCCCTCGAAATATTGTCTTTGAAACTCAGTCATTAGTTGGCAACGCCTGATCTACGAAAAGAAATTTTATAGGATTTCATTAATCTTCTTCTTTTAAAATCTTTTAAATCTAGCAATATAGTAAACTCTCTGACTTGTGAATTTATTTATTAAATCGCCCCATTTTTAGGTTGAATTTTATTCTTAAGTTGGGTTTAAGGCGATTACTTGTGAATTCCTATAGTTTCATTGTATAAAAATTATTTCACCTAATCAAGCTGGTCTCAAATTTTCACATCCGCTTTTGCTCTATAAACTGCATTTTATTGCATTCCCTGTTTGGCTTTTGAATTAAATAGTTATTTTTGTATTTAAGTAATCGGAAGTCGCAAGTGCAATTTCTATCCACACTATCCACCTAAATTGCGGTTAATTCTGATGTGCCCCAAGGAACTCATCTAGGTCCTCTTCTTTTTATCCTTTTTATAAATAACATATTGGTAAGTTGAAATCGTTGTTGTGTGTGAATTAGATCTTCCGTCTATTAGTCTCCTCTGGCTCTCCCCATTTCTAATAACAGTCTATATTGTATACCTGGCAATTAATGTAAAACCGTATTTATTAAAATTACGACTGACATCCACAGACCCTGAGAGTGGGCTACTTGTGGCGTTCCTGGAGTTGCTTTCTCGATCTGATTCTTTTATACCTCTGTATGATAGCATGCAGACTCATCTCAGTCGGGCAGTCGGTCTAATGGAGGACATGACAGTTATTAGGCAGTGTAGAAGAGTTAGTATCTACAGGTGGTGTTCGGGCTTATACACGAAAGCGAAATTAAAAACTACCCCTAACTACCCCTTACTGTTTCTTCATTTTACTTTAAGTCATTTCCCAATCGTCCACTAATACCAAGGACCTTCCGCGAATATGGAATTCTAGTAAAATCATAGAATGTACAAAATTCTCGCTACTTAAATCCAGCAAACATATGGAAATTCTCTGAGCTTGAAAGATGTGTGAACTAAGTAATCCAATACATCCCTTTTGTATATCTATAATAACGTTGTACGATAAAAGTTTAAAGATTATATCGAATTGTCAAAGAAGAGCTATTGAGATCTTTAGACCAGGTCAGGACTACTAAAATGAAAATCCAGAAGCAGAATTGAAAATGAGGATTGGATTGGTCACAAAGAAAATTTCTAAGCTGATTGTGCCCGTCTATGTACCAGGATAGCAATTTAGGAATCCGTACAACAAGGAAAGTAAGCTCAAGAATTACATCTATTTTGACAAAACCCATATTACATAGATATAAACACTATTCTCGAAGGGACAAGAGATTATAAATCACAAGATATCAGATAATAGCCAAATTTCAAACCCAATTAATGGCGGTTTTTCTATTTTCGGTAATAAATTCTCAGAATTCTATGAATAACTCAATCTAATCCTCTATAGATTGCCAATTATTACCGATTGCGACGAAATATTTTTAATCAAATTTAAATGCAATCCAAGAGATGAGATCAGTCACTTAGCCAGCCCTGCTGTTGCTGGTGGAGAAACTTCATCGGAAGCTGAATTGACCCGAAATTACTTTACTCCCAACTTTATACAACTTGTGTCATGTTCTTCGGAATTATTTTGATGGAGAATTAACGACGGATAACTGAGTTTCACCAGGAAAAAGTTATTTTCGTCTTGAAATTGTGTTTACTTTACTGGGAAACGACAACAAAATCTATTCCGCGACAAATGTAGATTATGCACACGTATACATATATACATAGCTTATATACTGGGGTCGCAAAACAACTTTACGAACTTGTTATTTTCTTGCTTCACTTACTTCTATACTATATAGTCCGTCCTGTTAGTTCACTTAAAGTTTTTCACTATTGCGGCCATAAACAAATTACCCTGCCACCTTCCATTATAGAAGTTTTGTGAACTAAGATCAATACGTAAAACCCGACTATTCCCCCAGCTACTATTCGTTACGCGGTTTCCCTCGCCTTCCCAAGAGGAAAACCTACTGAAGGAAAACTTGACTCAACTTACATTGAAATTGTGGAACACCTGTTTCGTACTACCTACCCCAGGAAGATATGGCGT
Organism: Dioctria linearis; assembly: GCA_963930735.1. Lineage (NCBI taxonomy): Eukaryota > Metazoa > Arthropoda > Insecta > Diptera > Asilidae > Dioctria > Dioctria linearis. The sequence continues at coordinate 260,860,238 of OZ005742.1, read as the reverse complement.
TTCATCCTTGTGTACACTGGTGACCCACGGGTGTGAGTAAATCAGGCAACAAAAGCTGTTAATCACAAAAGCTCCCACAAGTTCAATCAATAATACCCTGACTGACTCGGAGGATGATGTTGTTCGAATATTCCGTTGGCATTGTGACGCTATATATATACTCAAAGTAATAATGGTAAACATTACAGGTGGAGTAATGGACAGGATAGCAGTAAACCACGACAGATGACAGGGTGCGCCCGACCTTCCTAAGACAGCCATCAACACAGCTTCGTACCAATCAATTACATGCAGATCCTTTAATATTACCATGTGGTCATGTTTTAATCTCCATTATGGGTTATTAGACAGCCAGGCTAAGGCTGGGCTGGGCTGAGCTGTCTTGTCTAGAACGAGTTTGGGGAAACCTTTTACAACACAGGATTCTAACCCATTTATGGATGTGATTACGGTCGCAGTGAGGATGTTATAGAGACGAAATTTGTTTATTAGTTTCATTTGTGCGTTTGTCGGTATGTTTTGCTTATGTTTACAACAATTAATGGAGAGAGGCTGTTTGTACGAAATATTCACAAAATGGTTCATAAACGTTTATCGGTAATTTTTAACGGCAAGGGTAAACAGTTTCAAGCAATTAATTAGGACGAATAGGACCGTTAGGGACATAATAATCTATAAAACAAGATTTCGGTTTAAATAAATGTATACACCCATTACCTACACCTTGGTTATTTATAAGGACAGCACAAAAAGTATGCCATTTAGGACAAAACAAGAGGAATAAACGTATGAAATTTCGTATGGTCACCGATATATGCAAGTTTGATTTTTGAAGTAGTTTTTCGCATATATTTTTAGAACTGCTCGACAAACAGAGAAAATGATTATAACCAATCTAATAGGATTTCGTACTCTGAAGAAGTTTTTAGTACCATAAAAATGTCTAGGAGATCATTTTCAAAGTATACATAAAAAACCTAAATTTTTATATGGCAACACCAAAAAGGGGTTGCCTAATTTAGTCCATTTTTGAAATTATATTTGCTATTATTATGAAAACAGCATGTACCAAATTTCAGCTCCCTATATCGAAGCGTTCTCAGGCAGGGTCCAAATATATAGTGGAAAATGAAATTTGTGTATGGCAACCCCACGAAGGAGTTGTCCGATTTGTGTCATTCTCGAACTTAATTTTACTTCTTTTTAAAGTCCATGTATAAAATTTCAGCTCTCTAAGTATACGCGTTCTGGAGTTATCGTGCGCACAGGCAGACAGACAGACAGACAGACAGAAAGACAGACAGACATACATACAGACAGACAAACGGACAGACAGACCGACGGACGAACATACAAAAATCAAAATAACTTTTAATATTATGCTGTGTCGATGTCCAATCCATTTTGCTCTACCATCATTATTTCTGTGCGTTACAAACGGAATGACAAAATTATGTCGATTTCGATGGGACCATTTCAGTGTTGCACTTTTTCTGGCAGCGGAGAACTGGGAGCACTGAAGTCCTTAGAACATATTTCTGTCATATTCCTTGTATTTGTGGACACACGTATTATATACCCGGAAATGTCAAACGTAATAAATGTTGTTTATTGATATATAGAAACAAGTTTCTTCTTAACTTTATGCCAATTACCCAAATAAACTTTTTTTAATTCATTTAACTTCAAAATTTCACAAATAATCGAGATAGTTCACTTTGACAGGGCAGATGACAGTTCAACTTGAATATGTAGTTGTAACACCGACAACATATCCAGTGCCAAGTAGGGGAAGTTAGTGAAAACCTTCTGCCATAAAAATTGTCTCATCGCGAACATTTTCAATGTTGCACTACTGGAAAAAGTGCAATACTGGTGTGGTGTTGCACTGAAGTCCCATCGAAATCGACTCTATGGATTTCATCTAGGGTATAAAAATAAAACGTTTCAAATAGGATTAACTTGCGTGGAAAAATGCACTGCCTGACACCAAAGTTACTTCATTATCATATTCATGATCACTGCACTGGTTGTAGTTAGCATCACTGCCTTACCTTTATCCAGTCAATAAGCAACCAGATAAGGAAGATATCGAGTGAAAACGTAAGCCACTCGGTGACAGAAACTTTAAATGTATTAGTGAGATCTGACATTTCTCAAATAAACAAATCTCACATGATCTTAAACTTTCGTATAATTATCTGTTTTTGATATTTAAATATTTTTTTCATGAATAATTACAAAACAAGATATGTAGATTTTCAAAAATATTAACTTGGCTAAAAACGATTTTCCGTCGGAATTTCGGAGATTGTTTCTGCAACATATAATTCATAACATTAAATTAATAACTTAACAACTTTTATTGCACAAAACACTAAACTCAATAATACTGTACACTTCAAGCTTCCAAAACAATAAAATTTCAAATATACAATATTTATTAAAATCATTAAATTTGATAAAGTTTAACTGAACTCCCGAAACTCTGAAATGTTTACTTTCAGAACCGTCAAAGCAAGTTCAATCAAGTTCAATCCGACTGTCATGGAGCGGCATATTCACGTACACTTGCACGATACCCCGCCCCATTATTAGTTATTTATTAAATGCCTTTATCTTACGAAAATGGATGTTGCTGACAATTCGGACCAGGCGCGTATCCAGACCTGCAGTCTGGAGGGAGTCACAACTAAAATGTTCAAGGGGAAGGAAGAAGTCGGAAGAAGTCGCTTTTAAATTTTTTTTTAATCATGTTTACGTTATATCACAAAATCCAATATTCGGTTTGATTTGGAAAACCTATCGATGTAATGTTATCCACATCAATGTCGATCTCAGGGTCGACATTAAGGATTCATAACCAGATACGCCTTCTTGTGCAGAGATTGTAGAAATAGCTGCTGGCGCAAGCGATTCTGTCACGGGTGAAGTAATTGACTGAGAGTGAGCTCGCTCCTTGAGTCATATTTAAAGGAATTGCAGTAGGAGTTTATGATATGTTACGAAGGTATAAGCAAAGCAACGCCAACTACCGCAGAGAAAAGCGAATGGATTTTATTTTTATAGTGAAGAAAAATTGTAGAATCAATTTTAGCGGCACTCGAATCAATGGAACTGATGGTTTTTAGCCACCAATATCGTATAAAAATTCGTAGGAAAAATTTTTAAGTAAATTTCTAAGAAGAAAATGTATGATTGCAAACGCTCATAAATATCTTTAGCGACCAAGTCCAGCCAAGGGACCTGAATCAATATAACTCTTTGGAACCATAGTCGGCCACTAGTAGTGCATGAAAAATCTAAAGAAAAATGACAAATCTTTCTACGAAAACCGTAATCAATCCACCAATTCGTTTGGACCGTTATCGGTGAATAGGTAGTTATTCAGAAAAATTTGCAACTGTGTTTCTCAGTAAAATTGAATGCTTCCCTACGAACGAAAAAGACTTGAACAACTCAGGCTTGAGTCAGGGTCGCTATGAAAAATCAACGGGTGGCTATACGTTGATGATTGCATGGAACTAGGGTTCTACTGGTAGAACCCTAAATCAAAATTTGTTAAGTCAGTTTGTACGCTTCTGTTGCGACCCCCCCACCAAGTTGTCCTGTCATCAATTTTATGTCGGAAAATCAGATAGGTAAAAAGGATTTTATGATTGCTGACCAATTTCTTATAAACAAGAACACTTTCAAATCTCGAAATTGTGTGCTTTTTCATCTATAAGAGCAATCGTTGCAACAAAAATATAAAAGCATCATAATAACTGGGCTGCTAAGCATTGCGTGCCTTTTTCTAAACAATCAAACACTAAAATAAATAGGTAGTATTCCAAAATTACGTACAATCCTGTGATAGGTATGATAGATGACTTCAACACTACATAAAACACAAAAAAAATTCTAAAAAACTCGTGCACATTTCAAAGACGAAGAGCTACGAGTGAATGACTAGTATAACCACTCCAGACTCCACTATTACTATTCAAAGATAGACAAGCAGATAGGAAAACTGCGTTACAGCACCAGTATGAATCGCCGCCGACAGCTACACATTGTGTCCGTACCATACGAATATCGTCTTGTTAAATTTTTACAACTCACTCTACAGTCCAGCGCCACATTTAATTCACAACGAAGGTGAAGTGGCGCTTTGGGGGGGGGGGGGGGGGGGGGGTCATGACCCCCGTGACCCTCCCTCTGTATACGCGCCTGATTCGGACCGGAGTATCTACAAACACTTGAAAGAGATTGATATAGAAAAGAAGCAGCATCGTATGCAAATCCTAGAGACAAAATCCTGTGATAAATCCCGAGGAATATCTATTCGACATTTTCCGGGATTTTATTTGCCGGAACTTTTTCTTGGTAGATTTCATTATCCCAGGATTTTATATGTTAAATTTTTCCGTAGGGAATTTTAACTTGTAGAATTTTGAACTCACCCTATTCACATGACTGAATACTTCTTGTACATTTTACCGGGCTTTGGTCACTTATAGGACGAACATTTTCGGATCTGATTTCCGACTAAAAGCTGAATCAAAACTGTTAGTCCCAAAAACCTCATATGCTTAGTTGAAAAGAAAGTTATACATATATATATAGTCAGACTGTGTCCATAATGACTTAATTTGAAATTTTGACATTTCAATGAAATTTCAAGGACTATGGACGAAAATTATTTTATTTGAAATGTCATTGACAGTTCCTCATAATGTGAGTAAAGATCATGGCAGAGTTCAATAATTTAATTAAATGCTAACGAGAAAATTTGCGAGTATTTACTGTAGTTGCAAAGCAATTAATAGAAGACATTAATTTTGTTGTTGAAAGAGACCCAAGGGAGAAGAAAGCAGCAAAGCAATTTCTTTTATGATCACTGGCTGTCACTGCTTTTTCACTGCAATTTCACTAACTATAGAGTAAAATTTGGTCCATTTGAAAATGAAGCGAAATGTTGCAAATGGGTCATTGATGGACTTCATTTATGTGCGACACACTGCACATTTGACACAATTTAATTAAAAATTAAGTCATTATGGAGACAGTCTGTCTAGGCTAGGGTATAAGATTCCAGATAATGCCCAAAGTAAATCAGTACATTCACCCGTTTTCAACTTTAATCAGCATTTTCCGATAGATCGATTACGTAAACTGGATATAATGACACTGCTGCATATAGCGGCAATAAAATTGACATAACGGGTCCAATATTAGAATGAAAAAATCTTCTACCATCAACAGTGCTATTTCGTCATTGGGTCGAAGCTCTGCTGCAATGAGTTTTATCCACTCAACTATAGATCTATCCACAAATGTAAGAACAAGAAATTCATTGGAGAAACTACAGAAAAATTCAGCTCAACTGTTTCATTATTTTGCTCCAGGAACTTTTCCATTAGAATATTTCCTGAGTATTTCCAAATAAGTTTCTGGATAATGTCTTGGTGTCACAAGGGGTTTGTTCTCTGCAGATGTGTCCCAAACTATACTATCCTCTGTACATATATGATTTAAAACTTTTCAATATTCATTCAATTTTCCCACTCTGAGAGATAAAACAAAAATCAATTTTACTTAATGCTCATCAAAAATAAATTTAGAGCCAATTTTCCATTAATTAATCCATTCACAGCATCTTATACAAAAAAAAACACACAAAAACTAGGGGTGAAAATCAGGAGCGTGAACTTACTCTCTCCCTTCGCAGTTTTGCCGTGTCATGAAGAAGTGTGTTTTGTTCATTTCGCCTCCTTTGAAATAATCCCTGAAATCTCAACATCTAAAAATCTTTGCGGTACGTAAACATTGCAATTAATTTAATTTCCAACACCAAACAGCAATCTTTCTTTTTTGTGGCAGCCAAGCTAGTCTTGAGAAGATAACTTTGTTCCAGCTCTATTCCCGCGTTTGTTCTTTAATCTGTGTAGAGATATACAGCCACCGGCAGATATACGTCGACGTCATGTTTATATAGTTCATTAGCCGCCTACTCCACTCAGAGTCAATTAATCAATTCTGCTGAGTTTATTCCTCCAATCAGGGCATATTGTGCACACACAAACAAGGGCTGGCAATCGGGCACGGAGACTAAAACATCATTTAACTCTTCGTCTTTAAATAATTTAACGAGATTTGTGTGCATGTTCTACGTATATACATACGTCGGTCTCCATTTGATTAAGGCTGCTTCTCTGCCACCGGATTAGATAATTCAATCATGTTGGCTTGCGCATTGACTGATCCAATTTTTATTCCTTTCTCAGAACGTGTTATAAAAGGGAAGCCGAATCCTACAACGCCATACTGAATCATCATCGGCTCAACGCAAAGAGCTTAATGTCGTTTCATTAACCTGCAAAAATTTAATCGGTTTTGACTCGAATGTTTTAATTTCCAATCATCCCCTGCATTTGCCCGATGGACACGATGACAAGAATACGAAAATTTTGAAAATTGCAGTTTTCGGGGTAATGGGAGAAATTCTTTTGACCATAATTCCCTTCCTTCCCGGGGTCATCAAGGTACATAATTCGATTGAGCACGATCCTTCCATATAAAGAGTACCCAGGTATATCTCACCCAACAAATTCGGATATAGGGAAAGAGGTTGTTTTGGGGACATCAATGAGATATCTATATGTACCTATACTACCTGCTCCTACCTGTCTAGTCTGCTAGGTATGAATGTGACTAGATATTTGATGTTTAGTATGCAGGAAGCGTTCTCATTTGATTGCTTTTGGAGAGTTGAGTTTATTAAGGACCATAAATCAGTACTTAACTGCGGTAATTAACTTCTTCAAACCTGAATTCACTGTTGTTGGTCAGAGGCACCCTCGTTCATGATGTCATTAAGAATTACCGCTATTTACAGATTGACCAACTCTTCTAATGACGCACAATAAATCATCTATTATTCACCATTCGATTTAAATATTTATTTCAGTATATTTGATAGGTCTCAACGAGGTGATGGTGGTGTGGACAGCATTTTCCATCATCATTATTGAGCAGGAGGAGATATTTTTGGATAATTTTATTCACATGAAAATTAATGGACATTGAAAAATTATTGAATTGAAATCACGGAAAATTCCTTCATTACCATTATGATTATGATTAAAACCCTCAATACCATGGGGAAAATTATTAATTTCTACAGATTCTCGGAATTTTTTGATATTTTTTTGTGGTTTTAAATTATGTTGTACAAATGGGGCTCATCTTTCAACAGTTTTAAATTAATTACACGTATGCAATTCCTGGAATTATGATTAAGATAAAAACATGTGTCACGTAATATACCTGCAAATTTTAAAATCATTTTTTCACTCAATTAAAATGCATAGAAAACTTACTTTTCCGAAATATATAGGCACTAGTTAGAGATTGGAAAAAACCTAGAAATCTGCGTCTGCACTTTTTGGAGTTTTGAGGAATTTTATAGTTTTACAGATATGTACCATATGTATACAGGATGTTTCCTGGCGATAGATCCAAAGGGAAGGATGTAATAGTACACTCATCTAGACAAACAATAAATTGTATGGTAGTAGGTGGGGGCGTCTCAACCGTTTCGGAGTTACAAGTTGATTAGGAACCGAAATACCCTGTATCTTAAAAAGTACAGGGTGTGCGATCACAGTTCATTGTATATAGAACCTAATGGTCTTTCCAACGACTCTTCAATCAGCACTGCACTTCTCTGCTGAGTGACGGTCCCAAATAAAAATTTTTGGATTTTTTTCACCTTTTTTAATAAGATGCAGAACGAGACCACCGAAAGCAGGACGAACTTAATTATTTGTGTCCGCGAGATTTTCACCAGCAGCACGTCCTTTAACTCGTACACGAATTTGTCTGTCTGTATATTTCTTTTTTACTATTTTCGATACTCTCGTAGACCCACAGTTCGTCATCACAGCGAGCTGAAACTTGGCACACAGGCTCATGTCGCGTGACAATTGAATCTATCAAAATTTGAACCGGAAATTTCCATGGAAAACCCGGAAAATCGGGTAAAATCATTTGAAAATTTGGTACAAATTTGATTAGTGATAAATCCGTTTCAGGAAAAATGCAGAGTTTTCCAATTTTTCCGAAAAAAATTTCCGGAATTTTCCGACTTTTCCGGTAAAAATGTTTTCTAAATTATGCAGGATCAAGTTCCCTATCAACTGGCATCATTACTTTCTCTCCGACAATGGTGAAAACTTGCAGAAAAAATCGAGGAAAATTCATGTAAAACGCTTTTCCGCAGTTTTTCAGACCAAGTAAGCGTTTGAGCGTTTTGCAACCTAAGACAAAGTTGTAGAGCGAAATGAGCTGCATAAAGTTGCTTTTGTGGAAAACTCCATGGAAAACCCGGAAAAGCCGGAAAATCATCGGAAAAATTTTCATCGATATGATTAGTGATAAATCTGTTTCAGGAAAAATGCAGAATTTTCCAATTTTTCTGGAAAAAATTTCCGGAATTTTCCGACTTTTCCAGAAAATTTTCCGACAAAAAAGTTTTATAAGATATGCGAAATCATTTTTTTCCGTCCTACTGGCATCAATACTTTCTCTTCAACAATCATGAAAACTTGCATGAAAAATCGAGGAAAATTCATGTAAATTTTTAAAAAAAATTCATAGTAGTAGGAAAAGTCTATGGAAAACATGGAAAATCGGGAAAATTCATGTTATATGGGATCAAGTTGGAATACATCTAAAAAGCGCTGTTTAAAACATAATTTGGATTTCAGAAAACCGTTGCAGTACTTCAACGAACAACTCGAAAAATTTTTGTTTTCGGATCGGCACCAAACATGACTTAAAATGTCGGTAATGATAAGCTGAACAAAAACTTCCAGGCAACCACGGTGCTGACGACCAATCATCTCATCGTAACTGCCTTCAAAATTTCAAATTTTTCGAAACCTCGGTAAACCACCATAGTCGTCCGAGTTATCGAAACTGTTCGGATTGTGTTCGAAGTACGGTACTTTCAGTCGATTGGAAACTCCCGAGTCGTATGGACGCAAAAAAATTTCACTGCGAATATTCAAAAATTGACTCAAAATAAAGAAGAAAGAAAGAAATATAAGGATAAATATAAGAAAAATTAAAGGAAAACGGAAAATTAAAAAGAAAGTAAGAAACTAAAATTAAATTAGAATTAAGTAAAAATATAATTAAGTTCGGTTAAATTGATATTAGAACAATTTAGTTAACGTGAAAAAGGCAGAAAATAAAATAAATAAAAAACGAGTTTTCAAACACCCCATGAAAAAGTAGAAAATAAACTTTTCTTCATACACAGCAGAGGTGGACTCAGATTTTTTGATTGGGACATTTCTGTTGAATATCCTTTTTCTTCATGAATCAAATCACTTATTACCTCTGATTGATCATACTGAAATATATCGGTGATTGTCAGCGAATAAAATCTGAGTCCACCTCTGTGTGTAAAGAAAAGTTTATTTTCTACTTTTTCATGCGGCTTGGCCTCAGTTTTGTTTGAAAACTCGTTTTTTACTTATTTTATTATACTCTATAGTAGATAAAGATAGGTATAATCTCTTTTATACCCAAGATGATATTTATAGGGTATACTAAGTTTTTCCTTCCGTTTGTAACACATAGAAACAATTCTGACAGAGCTGAATGGATTGGACACTTAATATTAGAAGTTATTTTGAATTTTGGATGTTCGGCTGTCTGTCCGTCCGTCTGTGCGAACGATAGATAACTCGAGAACGCTTTCATTTTATTCAGCTTTATTTTGTGCACGCACTTTAAAAAGAAGCAAAATTAAGTTCGAAAATGAGACAAATCGGGTAACTCCTTCGTGGGGTTGCCATACAAAAATTTCGTTTTCCACTATATATTTGGACACTGCCTGAGAACGCGTCGATGTCGAGAGCGTGAAATTTGGTACATGGTGTTTTCATTATACCAGCAAATAAAATTTCAAAAATGGGCTAAATCGGGCAACTCCTTCTTGGTGTTGTCATATACAAATTTAGTCTAAGACATTCTTATTGTATTCAGAATACGAAATTCTATAAAATTGGTATTAATCATTTTTTTCTGTCCGACGAACCGTTCTACAAATATATGCGAAAAGCCACTTCAAAAATCGAATTTGCACAGATGGGAGACCATAAGAAATTTCATACGGGCATTCATCTAGGGTATATGAATTGGTCTTAGTTAGACCAATTTTAGCTTCTTTACTTGTTTTTTATTCCTCTTTTCCTTCCTTGTGTTTTTTTTACGCCTTACAATAAATTCATAAACATAAAGTTGAAATTTTGCAAACGTCGTGGTCTCTTCAAATAAAATTATAAGACTTAATTTCGAAAATGGAATAAATCAGGTAACTCCTTCTTAGGGTTGGCATACAAAATTTCGTTTTACATTTTATTTAAATTTTATTTTTATCTAGGATTATTGGTATTAGACCAATTACAACTTTTTTCTATTGTTATTCATAATTTCTATGTAGTTATCATCAAAAACCGACAGTGCTATTTTTTAAGGGTAACAAAATATAAGGAAATTTAAAATTACACCTCTTAATGAAAAACCTTGTATTATTGGAAAAAATACACAAAGAACCAGTAATTTTGAATAAAGAAATGAACTTTTTTTAGATACATATAGGGATACCATATAGGTTAAGAGTAGAGCAACTTGGCCATTATGACCAAGAGTACACCACGACCAGAGTTAATCTATTGTGTGGAATTCTCGAGCTGCAGACTTAGCAGCAAACTGAGTCAATTTCAATTGATTTATTCCGCTATGAATTTCCATAGCAAAACTCACTATTAATCTATTGTGTCCTACCATAAAGTAGTTAGGAAAAATCTAGTCTTTTTACGATCTCGATTATTGCCCTTGGGGTTAGTTAGATTACAAACTAACAGTCGTCACAGTTCGCTGTCGGATTTGCCCATCTTTTGTACAGGAGAGTGATGAAGAATTCCTTCACCTATACCTTCTACCGGGCGCACTATGCTAAAAAAGATCCATTTGCCTGTTTTCCCAATTTTGCATAAATTCGCTTTTATGTAGACTATGTTGGGTATAGCAGCCAGTATGTGTACTATCGACTCCGGTTTTAATTAGATCGTTTGCTTTTTCATTACCATCTACTCCTTCGTATCCAAGAACCAAAGGCAACGTTTTTTGTTGCCCTGTGGCACCATCTATGGGTAAGTATACGAACTATTTATCGCTCAAAAATAAATAATATTTAACCGTGAATAAAGAGACTATACGTAGATTTGATCGATAAAAACACTGGGAAAAAAACACATAGGGAAGTAGACACAAAATAGACTTGAATCTAAAATATTAAGCTGTTCGAAAATTTAGGAAGATGTAGAATCAGGAACTAATGGTGTAAAACGTGAAGCTAATAGCTAATAAATACTAGAAAAATACAACTCAATATTCCAAGTTGTGGTATCTGTATAGGTATATGCCATAACAAGAATGCAAATATGAAAACTGTACCCAACGATTTATCAATAAAAATATAAATATCCTCACAGATAGTCAAATTTTACCAAAGTCTTAAACTAGCATGAAAATGTGATCAAGTCTTGCCGCAAGGAACCAATTTATATGAACACCGGGATAATCAGTATTTTAGAGAAATGAAAAGGCAGTAAATCATTGAGCATTAGGGAGGACTAGCTTAGCCAGGTCCGTCTCTTAATTCTCCCTTTCTTGGACCGAAATCTTATGTTGGCATTGTCATGATCAATGATCGGGTCTCTCATCAAAACTGATGTTTGTACGAAACATCATCAGCGATAGGCGAACTTGAACACTTATGTTGTACGAAACTGTTTCTTGATGGGCTAAATAGAAAGTTCACTGAGTTTCTCTTGGGGTTGGGAAGAAAACAATACCGAACTGTTGTTGATATCAATACTGGCCACAGCCCGCTTCAGGATCATCTAACAAAGGTGGAAATTGTTGAAAACGCTGCTGAGTGTCTGTCCTGCCCGGAAGTAGAGCTTGAGACAACCGAACACTTTCTGTTGAAAATCTTACACCCCCCTGGACCTGATGCACTTCATTAAGACCATATAGGAAGGTTTTGGTGAGGTATTTTTTTTTTTAGGTTAGATCCTCTGCGCTTGGGATATTTCGTCCCCCTGCCTTGAAAAGAAACCCTTCTATAACTGGACACATTACCACATAAATGAATTATTGAAACTTGGATAGGGTTCGAGGCAAATAAAGAAACTCCAAAAAGAAATACTTTGCACCAACTGAAGCTACAAAAATTTCAATAATAAAATTTATTCCAGTATTTCTCACTGGGCACTTACAAACTGAAAAATATCTGTACTGAATAGGAACTGCGTCTGCTGATGTATATAAAACAAGATAACCTCTAATCAGATATTACTTCACTTTTCCTTTGAAAAACAAAACTACTGGAGTAGAGGTGTTATAAGGTGAAAAGGCGGACGCACAAATAAGCCCTAGTGACTGCAGTAAATAGGCAATTATGCCCGCATAACGTCCAATCCACCATGTAATGTAAAGAATCGGTGAGAGAATATGGGTTTCAAAAAGTGCCGCAGCTCGAACAGACATAATATTGCATATAAAACAGGTCATGGTGGTGGGGGTGCTTCCCTCAAAACAAGTGAGGAAGAAAACGCTAACGTTGATGATATAAGTCAACACTTAAAAAAATTTAATGAATTCTCTTCGAAGTGAGATTACACACAAAAGCAAATATTTTCCTACGTTTTCACACTCTCGGGGAATTATATATCCCTCCACAAGGTAGGTAGCATACGAAAAGCTCACTTTTCCTTCCAAAGGAATTTCAATGTAGTTACAATGAAAATCGCTTTACATTTAGGCGTTACAGGGTTTACTGCTGATAACAAAAGAAAAGAAAATTATGAACCATTTTCACGTTGGTCCCCATTATTACATTCACAATATTAAGGGAGCTCGCGATGAATACAAAATTATACGCCCCCGCCCTCCAAATTGAGTGTAAATAGACTGCATGAAAAGTGGAAACATGAGGCAAAACCTGCAAATTTGGAGAGGACGACGACACAGCTAGTCAGAGAGAATGGCGAAAATTGAATTAAATTTAAATTGATTTCCGCCCAGTTGGGGTATCGCCGTGCGTTATTGGCATTGGTTTCGTTTTTCTTGTGTTGTTCTTGCTCCTTTTTTCACCACAGTAATGCTGCAGTTATACTTGAACTCTTTTAATTGAACTTTGCGCCTGTGCAAAGGGGTAAGGACCGCTTTTGTTGTATTAAACCTAGCTCAAGGAATAGTCAATACGAAAGTAATAAACCAAAGGAATTATGACTAGTAGCAGAGAATTTAACTCTTAAATTTTTCCAGATTATAATACCGAGAAAAAACAGATGATGGTAAATTAGTCCATATTCGCACAGTGATTAGTAAGAACCCTTCTTGGATATTGAATATACAGCGAAAAATGTTGAATGGTGAAGTGATGAAGCGAATAATTTACAAAGCACAGATAAATAATAACCAGATACTTTCCAAATGTTAATTGTAACTATTTTTTTGTCGAAAAATGTTATAATGGTACAGAATTTTTCAGATTTTAATTTTTGAATCCTTCAAGTAAAATGAAACTGTTTTATGGGCATATGATAATGGGGAAGGTTTATAGTGGTTAGATAGTGAGTGTGCTCGCAAAATCAAGATAAATTTAAAGACAGAGTATTCGCTTAATTGCATATCTCATCATATAAACATCTTTTGCTCAACTTATACTCTTTGACTTCTTATTTGAAATGGAAAACGCATACATCCGAAAACCCTGCAGCAAATCATAAATAGTGAGATTTGGAACTGTATATAAAAAAAATAGTAGAATTATAACAAATAAAAAACCGGTCAAAATCGAGTCAGACTCGAGCAATCAGAGTTCTGTACCATAACTTTATTAACGAACGCAGTCTATCGACATAATTTAAGTATACATTCAAATCTAATCCAAATTTAACTGTGATAACTGAAAAATAAGTAAAAAACGAGTTTTCAAACAAAACTGAGGCCAAGCCGCATGAAAAAGTAGAAAATAAACTTTTCTTCACACACAGAGGTGGACTCAGATTTTATTCGTTGACAATCACCGATATATTTCAGTATGATCAATCAGAGGTAATAAGTGATTTGATTCATGAAGAGGAAGAATATTCAAGAGATATGTCCCAATCAAAAAATCTGAGTCCACCTCTGTGTGTGGAGAAAAGTTTATTTTCTACTTTTTCATGCGGCTTAGCCTCAGTTTTGTTTGAAAACTCGCTTTTTACTTAATTTATTTTCTGCCTTTTTCACGTTAACTAAATTGTTATTACGTGCTGCATGGAGGATATATTTTAAAACAATTTTATGACGGCTGAAAAGACACTGATTTACTGAATTTTCCCGATTTTCCATGTTTTCCACAGACTTTTCCTATTACTATGAAATTTTTTTAAAAATTTACATGAATTTTCCTCGATTTTTCATGCAAGTTTTCATGATTGTTGAAGAGAAAGTATTGATGCCAGTAGGACGGAAAAAAATGATTCCTCATAACTTATAAAACTTTTGTCGGAAAATTTTCCGGAAAAGTTGGAAAATTCCGGAAATTCCAGAAAAATTGGAAAATTCTGCACTTTTCCTGAAACAGATTTATCACTAATCATATCGATGAAAATTTTTCAGATGATTTTCCCGCTTTTTCCATGGAATTTTCCACAAAAGCAACTTTATGCAACTCATTTCGCTCTACAACTTTGTCTTAGGTTGCAAAACGCTCAAACGCTTCCTTGGTCGGAAAAACTCCGGAAAAGCGTTTTACATGAATTTTCCTCGGTTTTTTTTGCAATAATTTAGATAACTTTTTTACCGGAAAATTCGGAAAATTCCGGAAAATTTTTCGGAAAAATCGGAAAACTGCATTTTTCCTGAAACGGATTTATCACTAATCAAATTTGTACCAAATTTTCAAATGATTTTTCCCGATTTTCCGGGTTTTCCATGGAAATTTCCGGTTAAAATTTTGATAGATTCAATTGCCACGCGACATGAACTTGTGTGCCAAATTTCAGCTCGCTGTGATGACGTAAAGTGGGTCTACGAGAGTGTCGAAAATAGTAAAAAAGAAATATACAGACAGACAAAATCGTGTAAGATCACTGTAGAGTTGGTTTTGTTAGTAAGAGTTGTAAGGTAACAAAAAACATAAACACATTTTTTTTGCAGCAACAATGAGACTGACGAAAAAAGCAGCAGTTTTCTTATATCTATGACGTCTATGAGGTCTGTCGTTAATACGCAAATTTTTACTCGGTGTAAAAACTTTTACGCAATTGGGAATACCAATTTTAAGCCCGACATGAATAGATATGAGAGATGTCTTAAACGTTTAATGTTGGAGGTCACACCAATTGCCCATATAAATACTTTTTTGTAAAAAATAAGTGTAAATTATATGGTGGCAAGATTTCTCATTGCGCTTTGAAATTGGGTCTCATCTGTATGGTTGCCTCTGATCGCCTACCATAAATTTCAGTCTGTTAGACGAGAAATCTCCTTCATGTAATTCCTACTTGGTTTATCTATATGCCGCCAGGCAAAAAAGGGGGAACAATCACTCAATTTCAAAGTGCAATCTTGCCACCATATAATTCACACTTACTTTTTATAAAAAGTATTTATATGGGCAATTGGTGTGACCTCCAACATTGAACTTCTATGGTAGGCGATCAGAGATAACCATACCGATGAGACCTCTCTGATCGCTGGGTCGAAACGTTCAATCATTTTTTTGCACTTAAAATGCATTTTGTAAATTTATTGAAATTATTTTCAATAAATTTCAGTCTGTTAGACGAGAAGTCTCCTTCATGTCTTAAACGATGCATTATGATACTCTGAACATATTTTATTAACAATATTTATTTCAATTAAGCGGGGGAAGGCTTGGGGGCGATCAAAGTTTGATCTAATATATTTTTTTTGAAAATCTAGTACAGAATTGAATTCCTTAGGTGCTCAGAAGAAGTTTGAGTACCCACACTCCTATCTCCGATCGGAAAACGGGTTTCACTGTTGGCCTCAGCTCATTACCAGCTACATTTCATAGAAGACAATTTTTCTATGCATACTTGAAGGAGGGGGAGGGTAGGAACCCCGGCGGGGGAATGTTGCAATACGGCATGTTGCATATCAAATTAAAAGTCTCGCCGAGTACTACCGCGTGGTGTACTTTTCTTCCGATTCAGAAAATTTTCTCTGGACGTTTTTGCCACTGGAAACCCCATTTTCATGCACTCCATAGCTTTTTGACACATGACAAGCTTGACAAAATTTACTCGAGGAGAGTGTGGTAAATTTTCTTGAGTTACCCCCCCCCCCTCTCTCTCGCATAAAAGTTTTCACGCAGCTTCTTGCTCTAAAGTTACCAGATATACCTAATACTTACTAGCCCTGATAATATCAATATTTTAGCTTTAGAAACCTAGAAGAACGGGGAAGACGGTATTTTTCACATATTTTGGGATATATATACGAGTATAACCAATTCACCAAACTTACTATAAAATTTTGTTTGTTTTTTCTTGAATCCTTGAAAGTAGCCTTTTCAAACAATAACCCACACGATACAAAAATAATTTTTTTTATTAGGGCCCCAAATCCGCCCTATTAAAAATTAAAAAAAAAATATTTCATAATTTTCGACATACATATGTAGCAAATTTTAAATTTTTACGTCACATTGTTTTCGACAAAAACGTCTGTGATACACAAACGAACGAACGTGTAAGACTATATAATCTTCCGTTTTTTTTTTTCGGAACCCAAAAAACGAAACCAAATCCAAACCTCACTCCTTATCCATCCAATCTTCAAATACTATTTCACTTGCACATATATACAATTTCAATACGAAATGCATAAACAATCGATTCATAAAAATTTCTCCAAAAATAGTTTTCTAACATAATAATTATCCTAGGTCGTCTGCTAAACATACTTAGAAAACAAAATGCAAAAAACAATTCCATTACATACATATAGTATACCAGCAAGGCACACGATCAAATGATCAGCTGGGATCATCAAGAATGCTAACTTCATCTCATTCCTGACTAAAAATTCTTGTTATTTTGCATCTTTCAACCGATCTAGCAGCATTCCAATTTTTTTGCCATCCTCAATCTCACTTGGTTGCTTTCAAAACCAAATAAGTAAAACTATCTATGTAAGTAACTCCTCAAGTCCCCAGCCTCCAGCCGAAGATGGTATCCTCTCCCATATGCATTGACGGTATGTCCAGTGCGAATCCGGTTTCCATGTGTGATCCAATAAGTCAATGTAACTTTTTGCCATCACTTCTTTTCATGTAAGAATTCTTTCCATTTATATCCCTTTTTACATGATCGTTTGTGTTTTCTTATTTTATTCATGGTATACCTACCTACCTACCATAAGCACGATCCTGTGAAAAAAGGCACGTTAAGTAGCAAAGAGTTCTTAATTGAAAGTCGCATATAAGGGGAACCAATCATGAAATGAGATATATACGATCGCATCCAACTTTTAAGATCAATCAGTATTCTGTGTGATCTCTAATCAATATCGATATGATCTGGCACCATTGGACTGATCGATCGAATCAAAAATGAGAGGGGTACGTGCCTGTTTTGATGGGTCCGGTTTTGTTTACATGCCAACTCGGTGCGAATAATTTGTTTTTGTGTTTTTTGAATATTTTATTTTGGTACTGACAACATGTTAAGTAAGATCTTGATTATGCAATCCAGAACGTAGAGTCTATGTTTAAATGATTGAGGCGATGATTTTTTTTTTTTGTGAAACTATTAGTGATGGCATTTTTCACGTGACCGAATATTTTTAAATCTTATTGAACTCTTTTATGTTTCCGTGAAAAAAAATTCAAGTTTAATATGTTTGTACTTCTTAGCAGCATTGAAACGATCAAGGTTTTTTCGGTATACATTTTAATATGACGGCATAATCAGAATAATTCCTATACGAAAAGGTGATAACCAATAAAAATTACCTTTATTTTATATACAGAATATTTTCGCCTTACGTATTGTATTTACTTAAACTTTTGATTTTGTAAGTTGATTGTAGTTAAAGACAAGAGAGTCAGGGGCGCACCGAGAGGGGGACGAACGCGACAGGTCCCCCTCCAGAATGGCAGTTTTCTGAACTTAATTTACAAATTACGTATAAAATGTGGTCTGTATATTATTACAAAGTCCGATAAAATGAAATAAAACCTTTTAATCTACAATAACAGTCCTTAAGTGCTCAGATGGGTGCAGGACGCGACTTTAGAGCCCAATATTTCCGACTCGATAGGACTTGGTACACCTATGCCCCCCCCCAAAGCCAAATCCTGGGTGCGTTACTGAAGAGCGTTAGGTATAGTAAAGTGATACGACCTCCATTAAAGCCTATTGTGCTAATCCTTTCGTCTCCTTAAAAAAAGTTCGTCGCTTTTGGCAAGTGCAGCAGCTTTCTAAGCATTTCGTCCACTAGTTCAATAGAGATGAGTTCTACGCTTAGCTTTTTTCTGGAAGCTTCCTAAGCGGTGTGATTGAACAGACGTAAAAAATGTATACCTAGTTTATACTGGAAGGTTCAGATAGAAAATATACGACTAGATTTTTCTATAGGCATTCACATTTAAGACAGTATTATATGTAGTAACATTACTCTTCTTTTAAAAATAGTCTGGCTTATGCCCTCGCCAATATTTAAAAAGTTCGACCGTCCAATTAACAGTTAAAGGTAAAAGGTGTCGTCATGGAATACTTGCTTTGTATCAGAGCCTTTTGTGTTATTCCAAATATCTCATTAAGGAAAGTAATTAAACATTAGTAAATTTCTCTTTTTCTTACCAACTCAGACCATTATCTTGTATCAAAACAATTTTCCATGTCCTCTCTGAAGCCTTTGAATTTCTTAGTGCACAACTGAGGTGTGATGCTCTGAACGAGCTGATTGGATTCGTTTCAATAAATTTATCATAGCATTAATACCCCGACTGTCTTTTCTCTAGGGTTGTTGAGTAATGAGTACTGCTCTGATTCATTATTAACACCATTTGATTTGGATGTGCATATGTGCACCTTCGTTTTACACAATTATAAAATCATTAAACTTAACAACACTTTTTGCTTTAACAAATAATTACTATACAATCATAAAAAATAAAGTACCTGCATTTTAGATCTATAAAAATTGTCTCAATCATACCGACATTGAAAAAGAGCTATATAAGATTTTATCAACTAATGCCATTACGGGGCTGCCGTATCTATATCATTATAGGACCAAAGTTTCCATAGTATTTGTGAAAGCTTATAGTATCCTATTCCTTTAATCAAACTTGTTTCTTTCTTGCCGTTCAATTTATTTAATATTAGATGGACTGACTCCAAAGCTACATTTATATCGCGAAAGTAGCTTTCGTAAGTAAATTTCATGACAAGTACTTTCATGAAATTTTTGTTTGCACGTTTACACGCTTGTTACCGTTTGCTACGCAAGTAGTATTCAGAACAATGGATGCAAATAAAATGAAGTCCTGTTTTCTCGATGTTGTTATCTTCTTCTCACTTTCAACTTTCATTACCTTTACTTCCGTGGGTCCAGAAAGTGGAAAGTTACTTTCGTAAGTAGAAGATTTGTATGGAAACATCAAAATGAAACTACTTACGAAAGTTACTGTCGTCGTGTAAATATAGCTTAAATTATCAACACCGGTATTCCGCAAGGTTCAGTTCTTTGTCCTACTCTTTTTTTTAATTTTTATAACTGATTTTCTAACTCTCACTTTTAATCCTGTTCACAATTTTGCAGATGGTAGTACCCTTGATTCTATTTAGTACTTGCTCGACGCTATATTGCACTATCGTTCGTTGTCACATTTTTAGTTCACACTAACAAAATACCCGAAAACAATATTCTTGTATGGCATCTTATTCAATGCGTCTGAAACCCAAATACCCAATACCTACGCAAACATAACACCCTCTCAACAACACTTTACTTTCGCTTAATGACTCTACATATTAGTCTATGCAGGGAGAGGGGTATGAATAGGTTCTGTATTTACAACATAAATACTCTACGGCATATACATAGTTGGGTACGAGATAGTTATTATGAGAGGAATCAAAAAATTTAGCTGAATGCCACGTCCCACTCTAGAACTACTAATCTCAACCACAGCAAACCATAGGCCTTGAGATATCAATTACTGTGTCCTTCATCATAAATAAAACATCAACAAAATTATGCAAAGGTAACGGATTGTATAGGATTAAAGTATGCTAGATACAGTTCAGCGACTTTCTTTTGAGATTTTAGATTTAATGGAGAGTAAATATACATGGCACAGGTTACAGAGTGTTTCATGCTAACTTTTTTTCAAAATAAGTGTGTCGTTAATAATCTGAAATGTGTATCCTACCTGCGTGAATTTCACAAAATATAGAATAGATTCCGAATGGCCGTTTACTGTCTACAGCACAAATTTTCAACTTTAATCTGGAGTTAATCAATTTGTTTTAAAGCTGTATCTACATATATTTGTTGGATGAAATTGTTGCTGATGCAAACAAGAATGGCTGCAAAAAAAATGAAAAACTCCTCTAATGGGTTTGCATGAAAAAATGGGGTATCTTAATTCAGCAGACCGAAAATGATCGGTCATTTTTTAAATATGTTTCCTTCTAATCGATTTAGTCTAATCCAGCGCCTAACCAATCCCGCACCTGCAAAATATTCAAGAGAAAAAAGAATCAAGAACGTACATATAAATTACCCGGTTTATTTTGAAAGTGGTGCAATTCCATTTGGGTAGATTAGATTAGATTTATGGAGACGTGTGCAGGCGTTGTTCTAGCATTCATTGAGTCCCCATTCGATTTACTCCCTTCCCACGTTTAGACCATTAATAAAGTCTACATAGTACCCAGTAGTGTATCTAGGGTAGGGTGGGGCGGTGGGGGCGATCCGCCCCGGGCGGCACATATTTTAGGGCGTCATTTTTTATATTTCTGGCTAAATTATATAAAAATAATAAATAATTTTGATAATTGCGCCGCAAATCTGGAATTAACCTCACATTTGGGTTATTTAATTTTTTTTTATTGAGAAAGTGGAAAAATACGAACTAATTTATAACAAAAAGTTGAAAACAAATTTGCCGAATCTCAAATGACAACGCTTTCAATCTGACAAAATATTTTTATAAAAACATGTAGGACTGCTCGTTTTCACATATACGTAAAAATCTTAATTTTTTATATGCGGCAACACCAAGAAGGGGTTGCCCGATTTAGCCCATTTTTTAAATTATAATTGAGTTATCACTATATATGAAATATCTGCACTCTACATTATCGCGTTCTCAAGCAGTATCCAAAGATATAATGAAAAACGAAATTGTTGTCCCATTTTCGAACTTCATTTTAAGTTTTTTTTTTTTTTTGCCAATCTGCAAAGTTTCAGCTCTCTAAATACGCGCGTTCTTGAGTTATCGTAAGGATAGACATACAAATCCAAGTGGACGAACGGACATGCAAAAATCAAAATAACTTTTAATATTATGCGTGGATGTCCAATCCATTTTCATTATTTCTAGGTGTTACAAACAAAACGACAAACTTCGTATACCCTATGATTTCAACTAGGGAGGGTATAAAAATATAGGTTGAAAGGCTTTGAATTTTTTTAACAATATCCATCAGGGTAGCTAGTCGTGAGCAGAGCTTTTCCAAATTAATTAAAAATTAAAATTATCTTCGTTGAGTGATTTAAGATTGCGAAATCTAGCTATACTCTCCATAGAAACGCAAAGTAACAGATGATATAAATTTTGAAAATGTCATTCAAGACTTTTCTAATAAAAAAGTAAAGCAAAATAAATATATAAACACCCTTACATTTTATCATTCACTGTATTCTTTTGTGTCAGCAGAACAAGGCAGAACAAAGCATACACAAAAGAACGCTTCATACATTTTCATAGAAGATTTATAAATGAAGCGAACAGTACAAACAGACAGAATCAACAGAACAATTTGTTCTCTCCAGTATATGGGAGTTCTAGAACAAGTACACAAAAGAACACAACTATTATGTGTATACAATCTGTTTTTAAACAAAATAAATATATTTTTTTATTTATTTATTTATGTTCCATAGGTAATTGTCAATAACCACTCTTGATTTTGATTGACTTAGAAAGGGCGGCAAAAGCTCTAAGTACGCCACTGATAGTACTATTCTGGGACTTAGGTTCCACACGTAGTTTGGTGGAGGAAGAGCATGTTTTAGGTGGAGTAATCGCCGCCTGGCCAATGCTTCGCAGTTGCAGAGCAAGCGCTCCGAGGTTTTATGAGCATCCTAACAGAAGCGACAGGATTAAGACTCGGCCAAGCCCATCTTACATATATAGATAATACTTAAATGGACAATGGTCTGAGAAAAGCTCTGTGAACATTTTAAACCCTGTTATCCTAAGGAGTAGGAGTTGTCTTGTTTTTCTGCCAAATTCCTTGTTAAAAAAAATGAACTTGCACCAATTTCGAAATAAACGAATCAAATATAAAAAGAAACTAGCAACAATGGGTTAAATTTGACTGCAAAAAATACTGGTAAGTACCTTAGACTGTAGTAGGTATGTTTCCAGAATAATTCATATGTTCTACAAGAGATGTCTCTACTTGTCTAACGCATGTTACTTCCAGGTTTAAAACTTCTAATAAATGACTGGATATTACTTTTTTACTTTATATCTTGGACAAATTTGATTTATACCATTAAATAAAAGAAATGATTCTGGAGACCCTAAGTTCAAATTATTGGTTGGTATTTATTAGGCTTGTGTATAGAACTAGATAGTGATTGCGAAACGAAGTTTGACTTAGTTACTTGTTGTATTGTAGAGGCGCTATATACTAATGCAGAGGCCAGGGGCGCACCGAGAGGGGGGACGAACGAGACCGATCCCCCTCCAGAATGTCAGTTTTCTGAATATAATTTACAAATTACGTATAAAATGTGGTCTGTATATTATTACAAAGTCCGATAAAATAACTACAATTTAACATTTAAATTTAAAGAATATTCCCCTCTGACGCCTTTAAGTTAATTTGTGTATGTACGTCTCTTAAATTTAAAGAACACATTCGCCACACTTAAGTAAATTTACTTACAAATACGGCAATTGTGGTCCAGCCTATTGCTGGCTTGTTACGGCATCAAGTCGTGGCATCGTTGATTTTATATTCTAGCAAGGCATTACTGGTTGTTCTACTTCCCTTTGTGTGTTATTAGTTTGTATATGCTCTTACAGCTTATCCCTTGCACTCCTTGTCCCATACTTCAGTTACAGAACTTTTAGTGACTGAGCTTGAGCAAAACTGTTCAAAATGGTATAATGTGGAGCCAGACATTATAACAAGGAAGCATTTTCGCAATCACTAGATAGTTCTATACACAAGCCCAAATATTTCTTCTCTTCATTAGTTTCACATAAGTTAGTATTTTAGATCAGATTTAACATGGTAAAAGTAACAGCTGAATAATATTGATTTGGAAATGAACCTTAGAATAGTTTTAAAATTAAACAAAATTTATACAACCAAATCCCTGATTCTGGTACCTTGCTGATTTAATTTTTGTTAAGAAACATCTTGACAACGGCATATGGTTTCAATTTTGAATCAAAATTTGTACAAAAATTATTACACTTACAATCACAAATGCGTACACACACATGTATAGTAGATATCAACAAAATGACAATAATACTTGGCTAGTCTTTTTTCTTAAGCACAAAAGTCACAAAAACTAATAATTTCATTTATGAAAACAACAGTGAATTTTTAATTAAAACAACACCAACAACAACAACAACGAAACTGTGCCAAAACTATTATACGGCAAAATATTAGCATCACTAAATCGCACTACCGTTCCTGTCCTCTACCAACGAAATTCTTCGCACTCGCGCATTCTTGTAGTCGCTCGCATACTAATGTGATAAAAATGTGGTTATATAGTTGATATGAACCGTGATTGCGCACGCGCGTCTGTTTACTTTTGTTTGAAGAGCACCTAGCTAGGAAAAATGCGGTAACAGCCGGTCCCGGACAGGGACTATACGAGGTACACCGATAAATGAAAATCCGCGAGCAATTGAATTTTATGCACATTATTATTACGCGTATATACCTATAATTGTAGGACATATATGCGAGTATTTAATAGTAAAGCCGAACCACAGATTAATCAATCCTATCTCAGTAGTCTCTTAAATAACTGTAACAAAAAAAAAACAACACAAATGGCGCAAATGATAACACTAAAGCCAAGTTTGATAATATTATCATCACCCACCACCCCAGCCACGATATAAAATTTCTCAGTACAAATCTAGGGGAATGCAGTCAGTGTCAGCATAAACCAGATATCACCACCAGTAGTCGCCGATCAAAACTGTACGGAGAGATCTTCGACGGTAAACTAGTCCACTCTGTTCGACGACTATAGATAGATAAGGTAGTCAGATTGAAAAAAACTAGGAAGGCCAATCAATCCGATCCAACAACATTAAGCCCCTCTCTGAGAGATGATGGACGACAGTATTTCGCGTCTTGATTGAATGTGAAAAATAAACTCTCTCAAAGTAATAAATTTTGTTCAAAGTGATTTATGAAATCAACTTACGCACAAAAAAAAAATTCTTTTTTTAAATTTCGCTCATAATTGACCAGCGGATTCAACTTTAAATCTGAATCATTTGCTTGAATCATCATGGCAGGCTAAAAAGCTTTTATCAAAGTGTAAACACAGCACAAAGCAGATTAAATGGAGTCCCGCTAAGACAAGTGGAAAATTCAGTTGAGGAAATTTGTGGTACCCCATGCTCGGATTCTGTCTGTGATTTAAGTGGATGAAATTTTTCAGTGCCGGCCGGCGATTATGATAATTGTAGAGATTTTCTTCAAGAACTGTAGATACCTACATAGGTATAATTGCTCGAAGAAAATTAGATGTTTATTACTAAAATTAGGTTTGTCTGTTTTAATTAGATAGGTAGGTATAGGTACGTCACGAATCCTTCACTAAAATGTAACAGACTAGAAAATGTATTTCCGCTTTTCAGTTTGATCGATCTATGTTTACCGCTGAACAACTGTGAAATAATAAACCTATAGCTGCACTAACATCATGGACGAATTTTTAAAGAAAACTCTACACTGAATTTTCTCTTGGGAAGGATTGAGGTTGGTTGAGATATAGCAAAGTTCCTTAATGACCAAGTTAAGAAGCTGTAGAGCAAAATTGGAAAATCTCTGGTGTTTTTTAGACCGAAACAAGTAATTTCATATACTTTCGTCTTTTGCATTAATGGGGGGAATAGAATTTGGCTATGCACTATTGTAGTGCAACTGAGACAACGAGATAAAAACAAAAATCGAGAGAACGTAGGATTACCCGAACGACAAAATCTTATTAAATCCCTCAAAATACTTTCAACTTATTCATAATAATGTACATCAGGTCACACTACCTCCACTTTTTTAAGAAAAAGATAAATTTCGCATTGAACAACGCACTAAAAGGAAATGTAAAATTCCTCTCGAATGATATTCTCATTTTTCCCGAAAAATATCAGAGAATCCAGCAAGAATTTCTCCCACTTAATCTCTTCATATCACAGCAAAACTAATGTAAACAGAAGCACGTGCTGCTCAAATAGCATAGAAATTACACTAACAAACATTGGCCGATTCTCTCAGTTTTTCAGCAAAAACCGGTTTTCACAAAAGCGAGGGAACATTTTATGAGAGTAAAACGTGAGAACTCGGCCCCTTCTCATTTATTTACGAAAATGAAACATTTGCCATTCTGTTTCGTTGCATGCAATTTGCGCTTTCACATTTTTTATCTTTATTCATAAAAGTTTTAAAGAGAGTTTGCTTTTTTTTAGATTTTTTTTTCCTTCTTTCTTCCTTTTCTTGATGTGTTCATTTTAAATGTAAAACACTCGGCAAACTAGCCTCCTTCCTCCCAATTCAGAATCGGCGCAGCATGCATCGGCGGAGCATGCATCAACGCAGTATGCATCATAATGCATGCTGAAAAGATTTTGCCGGCCAATTCGCAATCGGCGCACCAAGCAGTGTAGGAAACTTTGTAATGCTAACTTTTTTTTATAATTCAAAATTATTTACAAAGATAACACCTTAATACCGAGTTTTTATATTGTGTATAATTTTAATTTAGTCGTTTTTCTTTAAAAAAAAAAATAGACCCGGAGGAAATATGAGATAAGAAAAGATTTGAAATTAATTTTTTGCCTCAGTATGTTGGCAGAACTGTTGCAACATGCATCAAATTTTAAAATTTTCCAAACTCTTGCATCATGATGCATGCTGTGCCGATTCTGAATTGGGCTTAACTTGTCATTAGGTTAACTTTGGATATAGTATGCTCTGGTGTGGTAAGGTAGTAGATCTAATTTAAAAAAAATATTAAGAGAATCGGAGAAGAAATAGCCGAGATAGAAGAGAAAAGGATTTAAAAATTAAATTGTACATTCCGGAAGCCTGTTGCCATCCTTACTTCGTGCTGCACTGATCACTGTATGCAATGGAAAGCCTTTTGACTAACATCTTTTGTTTTTCGTATAAAATTCAATTTAGAGATATCATTGGAAATTCGTTTTTATAAACTCAGACTCATTTAAAACATAAGAGAATAAAGTAGAGTGCCAAAGTTTGAAATTTGAAAATAACGGTCGTTCAAAGATTATGTTTTGTATGTTGGCACTTCTTATATTTATTGGTTGACTTAGAATATATAAGAAAATCAAAATTAATTTAATGGAAGACAAAAACATACATATAAATAATGCGCTTTAGGCGCTAGAGGCCAGCACACTGTCTTGCTGTCCATCGATTTGGAAATGGCTTTCGATAGAACGCCGAAACACTTCGTCCTCAAACAGCTAATAGAATGGAATGGGTCTGCACTCGTTTCAACAAGCTGGTTGAGTCTTTTCTCACAGACAGGAGGATCTCAAGGTCAGAGCAGGAGGACACTTCTCCTTTATCTACGCTTTAAAAAACGGTTTGCCGCAAGGCTTTCCACTCTTAGTGCACCTTTTTTCAGCTTACTCGCACTCTCTGTCGACTAAATTAATCTCAGTGCCTGACCTTTTCTCCCATTTCTATGTAGACAACATAATATGCTACGCATCAATCAGCACACCATTCGTGAATTCAATTCACACTCGGACACATCTTGACAACGGCATATGGTTTCAATTTTGAATCAAAAGTTGTATAGAAAAAACACACAAAAAAAATTATTACACTTCCAATCACAAATGCTTACACACACATGTATAGTAGATATCAACAAAATGACAATAATACTTGGCTAGTCTTTTTTCCTAAACACAAAAATCACAAAAACTAATAATTTTATTTATGAAAACAACAGTAACAACAACTAAACTGTGCCGAACCTATAATACGGCAAAATATTAGCATCACTAACTCGCACTACCGTTCCTGTCCTCTACCAACAAGTCTTCGCACTCACGCACTTGTACTCGCTCGCATACTAATAGACAGTTGATATGAACCGTGATTGCACACGCGCGTCTGTTTACTTTTGTTTGATGCTCCTAGGAAAAATGCGGTAACAGCCGGTCGCTTAAACAGGGACTAGGAGGGACACCAATAAATGAAAATCCGCGAGCAATTCAATTTTATGCACATTATTATTACGCGTATATACCTAATTGTATTTGTTATATGTCTATGCGAGTATTTTGAGAAATAAATAGTCGAGCCGAACCACAATTTAGTCAATCCTATCTCAGCTGTGGGGCCGTCTCGGTCTCCACACAGGTACCAGTTTTGCCCAAAATGTGGTATCACGTGGTACCGAGACGTGAACGCCGGCTTGAACATTCTGAAAAATGGCCTTGCCAGAGCGGGTGGCAGGCCATTACGCGCGATTTTTTCGCGAACAACGACCCTATAGCGTAGGGATGGCTGGATAAATGCTTCCGCTTAACGGCAGCAGGGTATTATGCATCCAAGGCCTCTCCAACGAGAGGTTTAGAGTGGAGACCGCGGGATTTACCCATACATATGCGTAATTTATATATGCATATGCATCTGTATGGCGCTATTTCCCAATATTTCCCCTAATAGCTACTCTGACGTAAAAAACGGAATATTTTACCAGGTCCAAGGGCTCAAAAGCAAGTGCACAATATGCTGAGTTCATTTACCCTTCTGCCTTGCATGATCATCTTCGAGTGAACGTGGTAACTTCAACATCAGATGACTGTAATACCCTAGCATGCAGCTTCAATTCATCCCCTACTGACATGATTATTATGACCAGTATGACGCCGTATGCTTAACCTATAGTTAGACTCAGAAATATAAAAAATTGAACTTTTCTACGCGTACATTCTCACCGCACCGCACCGTATCACAAGTTAATTTGATTGAAAGAAATCTGATCATTCCTCCTTTCCATAGGTAAAAATATTTTCCCATGTTAAGGGGATGCATCAATATCCAGAACCTATTCAAAGTCCCATATGTGACTATCGCCTTTCGGATTTCATTAGTGCCTCCATTAAGTAGACGAATTATTTTTTACGATTTTTACACATTACAAAAAAAGAAACGCTAAGTTAATTTTAGTAAAACTATCTTTATTTATGGTCAAAAGTAAAGTCTCTTCCTCATGGAAACATTGCAAATTCTTACGAAATGCTAGAAAATTTAATGAATAACTAATATAAACTGCATTTATAAAAGTGCCGTCAACCTATCAACGCTTTTTCTTAACTTTTCCCACTGATATCAGGTCATTAAAATCTGTTTATACGATATCTTCTACCAGGATTGAAGGTCCTCGTATAAATGTAGTAATAGTCTAACATAACTAAAAACTGGAAATTGTAAAAACTTAACTAACATCTTGCGGCCTTGTTGCAAGCCTTAAATTGTAAAATTATAGAAAAGTTCCTATTACAGATTTTACGCACCAAAAAGCAGCAACTTTGCCGTTTTGAGGCATGAAAAAATGTGGCAATTCAGAATGCAAGTTGAGCACTATGTTTTTTTTCGCAGTTGTATTTAAAAAGAATCCGCTTAAATGCTGCATTAACACTAACAGAAGGCCGCCTTTTGTCGGTTAACGATTCGCGTCGAGAAGAATTAATTATTCTATCGGATCCAACTGATCTTTCTAACGAGGCTTGTTGGATTCTTGTACTCCGACGTGCAGAACCACTTCCAATGGATAAAGATCTAGAGACTCTCTGTCTATTTCTCAAAACTACTGATTCAAAAAAATTGTCATCATTGTCGAAATGGCCACTGCGACGTTGTAGAAAATCTCCTGACAAAGATTTAGTTCTGTTTCGTAGGATTCTTAGTGTACCTTGCTTTCCACCATTGATAAGCTTATGTTGTGGCTTTCGATTATCAGATATGCTAAGCTCAATATCGCTATCTGATGAAGATGTAGACGAATCATCACTGTTGAAGAGTGAATTGTCCAATTTCATAATTTTCCTGGGTATGGGACTTTCAGAAGATAAGGTTGATATCGTGTCTGTATCTTCATATATGCGCATTCGTTTATTTCCTCTAAATGCTATTGACAGCTCTTCATTCGATGACGACGAAGACGATGACGGCGAAAACGATGATGACGACGAAGACGAAGACGAAGACGACGACGACGACGACGACGACGACGACAAGCTTATACATGGTGTGAGTACAGGCATTTCTACACTTGTAGATCGTTTTGGATTTTTTGATGGAGTATTTCCAAATATCTCTTGATTTCTACAACAACTTTTGGAATTCTCTGTAGCACTAATAAATTCTTTTGTCATCGTACCTACAGATACGTCATCATCGTCGGAATCTGATAATATATTAATTACTTTAGATTTATCTTCTACGTTTTCCACGTCAATTTCACCTTCAGCATCTTTCGTCTCTACGCAAACATCTGCAATGATCCCATTCTCTTCGTCTCTTGCTCTGACATTTTTGATGACTTGCTCACAATCTATGCATGTAAATTTTGAATTTTTTTTTCCATTTTCGGAACAAGCTTTATGTCGGGCTTTTGAGCCACAAATATTACAAACTATAAGTTCATAAATATTGTCATCAGTGTCCCGACCGCCAGGACAGATGCATTTCTCAGCAGAACAAGTGCTTGGTCTCTCTAATAAATCCACAAAAGCGTTTGGTTCACGTTCCCAAGCAGCATCTCTGAAAGGCAAGCATAATCAGTTAGAATCTTTGTTGTATTACAACAAAATAAAATATGATAAACCTCCACCATTTAACTAAACTTTAATTCCTTTCCTCTAAGAATAAGGATCGTCTAATGACTGAGATACCGATAGGGCAAAGCTTTTCAAAATTTTGAATGCAGAATAGCTCTTGGAATTTTTCTATTCAGTTTCATAATCATTTTCCGTGAATCCCTTAAATTTATCAAGATTACCTACGTTTACTGTTACAAGTATAGTCTGGGAAAACGTGTGCCTCACAGGCAACACGCCACACTCCAAGATGGTGAATAGATGAAAGTACCATCTAAAACACTTATAAGCAGAGGTGAAATGTATGCAAACACTTTTGCATACAACGAACCACAACTACTTATCCGTCACTTTCCTCTTCCTAGATTCCTACCGAGCTAATTACCTTTTCAATATTACGTTCACCAGCAATACTAACTCTTATTCAACTCAAGAAGGACAATAATACTATAGATAAGGAGCTCCCGTACTAATCAATTAGTAACACTGAGACATCAGATAGCAAGATAAATTCACCGGAGCAAAATATGAACTGCCCATCCGGACTCTATTTGAGGACAGAAGCAATATCGATTGTTTAACGAGATACCGATAAGGGCAAATGCTGATAACTCCACATGACAAGATTGTTGCAAAAAAGAAAGTGAACGGTAATTCAAATTACATGAATGTTAGCACCAAACCTCAACCAAGCACGTCCAGGATATATAATGTTGCAGGCGAAAATTGCATTACTGTAGCCTTCCCTTAGTATGAAAGAACTAAAAAAATAAAATCGTCCATCTGTTGAAATGATAAATTCGAAGAAAGTGCATCTAAAATTTATTACTATCGTCCAAAGCGATGGCGCCAATTCAATCGCCTGTTATTACAGCGATTGGGTCAAGCAATGTTACCCTAATTACACATGTGTTAAATATATCTCATGAAGACAATTTATATCAAAAAATATATTTCTGCAAAGGATTAAGAGACAGAACCTACACAATAAAAAGAATGGCGCGTTCTAAGATGCAACAAATGCAAGATCAGCGGCTAACAACACAATCTGCTTTGTCATAGACGAAAAATCTTCATTGATATTTAAATATCATTTAAATTTAAAAAGGCGAATTGCAAGCCCTTCTTGAATTTCTATACAATTTAAGTAAAATTTAAGGAGTAAAACAACTTCAAGCTCTCAATGTTTCTGCGTTAAAATAGATAATGAAAATAAAATCTCTGACCATGAAACTATATACAGATTATAATCAAAGATAGTGTACAAGACAATAAACAAATAAATACATTAAGATATACGAAAGACCATTTCGATGGTCTTTTAAGACAAGTAAATTTTGATTCACTATATTACATCGACGATGTAGAGATTCTATCGTTTGAATTGGAGGAAAGGCTAACGACATGCGTAAAATGAATGAGGCAGAAAAATACCTATTAGAGATTGTGGATGCAGCTGGTACGCATCGGACCTAGATAGAATGAGAAGAGAAAAAATCGCAGCAGTGTACAGTAATGAAAGGGATGCATGGAATCTTTATAAAGGTATTCGAAATAACTATAAGGCTGCAATTAATAAAGCAAAGAATGAAATGAAAAATGGAAAGCTAAAGAAACATATGGAAGACAATAAAGGAACTTGTCATTGGACTAAAGAATCGAGGGAGCAATGATCTGAATGTAGTACAGTTTGAAGACCATGATATGCATCCCATTGAGATTGCACTTGACTTCAATATGTAATTTGTCGAAAGTATTAAGCAGATAAACATCTCTATCCCAGTAGTGCAATTTCTTCAAATGGATTTTGCAACATCGAGTGCATTCAAATTTAGTTTTTGTAGTGAAAAACACTCTATGACACATTAAAGAAGTGCAATAATAAAAAAGACCTCATTGGGCTAAGCTGCGATATGATTGTTCAATCCATCGAGACAATAGGTCATATATTAATGAAGTTAATAAATCTAAGCCTTCGGAATGGAACATTTCCTTGTTGGAAAGACACTGTCGTTATTCCCATCCAAAACGAAACAGCATTAAATTGGGTCATATTTGAATGGAAAAAGAAGTTGGACGGTGGTAAGAAATTAATGGTAGTTTTCATAAACCTCAAACGAGCATTTGAGACTATATATAGGGGAAATTTTACTAAAAAAACCAAGGTTCAGTATTGCGCGTCACATTGTTTCTTCTGTACAAAAATGATATCAAGTCAGTAATAAATAAAACACAGTCAATTGCCGTTATTTGCAGATGATATCTGACCAAGCAGACGAATATATTCGTAACATAAATGAAAACCTTGAAAGCATTGAGAACTAATTGGCTTAAAATGAATAAACTTAAATTGATATTTAAAAAAAAAACTAAAGATGAAAAACAAAAACCGAAAGATGTAAACCGGATAACTCAATTTATTCCACTTTAAAATAAGATTTTTGTTCCAATGATTAATAAAATTCGGGGAAAAAGAATAAACTATATTTTACTGAGAAAATGGTATATTTATCCCAAATTTGTAAAAAAAAAAACCCAACTCTTGTTTTATCGGGCGAAAAACTATATCGGCCGAAGAATTCGGTCGATAAAACATAAAAGTTGTGTTTTTCTTTTAGTAAAATTATTAGTCAACCCTATTTCCCATGATTTAATTAATCATTGGAGCAAGAATCTTGTTTTAAAGGGGAATAAATTGATTTTTTTCGATTCTTGTTTTTAATGTGAAAGTGCTTTAAGGCAATTTACTTTAATGTCATTGATCCAGAAAATATGTACCTTGGCACTGAAAAAATGGATTATACAACAAAATTTAAATACCTTGGTGTAATAATGGATAATAAATTTAAATTTCATAAACATACAGACTATATGTGGAAAAATCGGCAAAAAAAAATTGGTTTCTTAAGGAGAATTAGGCGATATTTGAGTATGGACACCGCTATAATGTTATATAATTCCATCGTATTTCCGCATTTTAATTATTGTTTTTCGCTGTTATTCGTTGTTACTACAGGAATAAAACACACGCTTTAACTTCTGCAAAATAAAGCAATGCGGAGTATACTGAAGTGTAAATGGGATACATCCAAGCGATAAATGTTGGATTCTACAGTAGATGAATATAATTCAACTCTTGACGCAATGATTTTTGTGTTTAAGATAAAGAATAATGAAGTGCCTGAATGTTTATACAGAAATATTGTATATGTTTGGGGACGTCCAGCAATACAACCTGCGAAAAATTACTGTTTCAGGTGCAGAAATGAATAAACTTAGTACGCAAAATCGTTATTGTACAAAGTTCTAAAAATATTTAATGGTTTGCCTGATAAAGTGAAAAATTAATGTGTTAAATTGTTTTAAATGAAATCAAACTCAATATATTTTAGAAAATGTCCATTGAAATGTAGGTATAGTATATTTAATATTATGTATGTAATGAATGACGTAGAATTGTCAATTGATAATTAGTCATATTTATATTTTAGTATTCTTTTATATAGTCACATGAATCAATATACTTTATTTATTATTATTATTACACTGACTGCCACAATCAAAGTATTCAGGGATTTAAAATCCTGATTTCCTCGAATCCAAGGATATATTCTAATAATGATCAAGCAGCACAATGAATTAAGGGATATAGGCTATCAGGAGAGAAACAGACTTTTAAGGACAAAGGACAAATTTTGATTTAATTCAATGCAAAGATAATAGGTTTCTTCTATCAAAGAACTAGTAAGAGTAATGTAAAATTTCCTGTTACAATATATCGGATATATCCTGGCCATTGTTCACTCATCGAACAAGACTTTGGCAGAAGGTATAGCCACACGGTAAACAGAAAACAATCAAAACATAATTACATATCACCCGCTCCTAGATATTACAATATTATTATAAATTTTTACTCAATGTACTTACTGGTCTGGAACGTAAATACTTCTCCGTGAAAAATAATCACGAAATAGTTCAGAATTGTTACACAGTGGGCACTTGAAGAAGTATCCTGCACTAAGAGCCATTTTAGCCAGGCACCATCGATGAAACCAGGCTGATTTACAGCATGGTGCGCGAAATATCAAATGTCGTTTGTAAATGCCCAATTCATCATAGCATATAGAACAAATTTCATTACGTTCTGGAAGCCTTATTTTCTTTTCATAATTTTCATGCTTTTTGCAGTATGATTGAAAAGTTCCACGAAATTGATTTACGCAGCCATTCTGAATACCACAGCCAAGATGAAACATGTTGTGGCATTTATTTTTGCAACATGCTATATTAGCGTACGGCTTACGACAATAGCAACAAATCTAAAAAACAAACAAGAAAACAAAATTAACTAAAATAATATTACCGCACCGCCCAATTATGGCAGAAAATAGTGATACGCAGTCATACTTCTTTTGAAACTCTTTCCGCCTCCTCTCTTATATCCCTTGGCAAGAAACCTAGAAATCCATCGTTATCAGAACCATTTTGCGTTAGATTTGATGTTAGCAGCTACAATTTCAAATATTTTATTCACAATAATCCTCCAATAATGTTAAAAGTTAACTTACCAAACAGTAATAATGCACTCTGAGTTTTCCCTTCTTCATATACCGTCCATACTTTAACTCATTACTAGTGCTATCATGGCAAAGTATACAGCTCATTTTAATTGAAGACGGATAGATTAAATTGAAGATAATATGTTTTGCTTAATAAATTTCATTAAAACAAACTCAATGGCAACTCAACTACCCGCCAAATGCAAATGACAATCAAATTGGAAACAACGGTGGCGGGTAAATTTGGAAAATCTTTTGACAACTTAGCAGCCACTGAACCTAGAAGAATATAGAATATATTCTAAGCACTGAACTTTATACAATTCAAAACCCTGCCATGTCTACCTTGGGCCTTCCCACACACAATTTTTTTAAGGAAGGAAGGAATTTCCTCCTCTTGTGCTGAGACGTGCCAGCACAATTATGTTGCTCCGCCCTAATTGTTCACGTGTTCAATTAATTCACAGTTTTTTATATAAACAATAACTGTATCACAAATTCACAACACGTAATGATTATTAAATTAGTATATTATCACCTCAAATCGCAGGTAAACATCTGTACAGCCATTCGATCAGAAATTCAGAAATCTCGCAATTTCAAAATGTCCGGAGCTAATTTGCTTGCAGTAGGATTGGTAGGTCTATTTGATGAAATCCCCGGGTAAGCCCAGGGCTACACCAGGCTAGACTATCTTGTTTTTAGAAAAACCTGGGCTACCCCGTGCTTACACTAAAATTTTTTCGGGGTAATGGTTTGACAGTTGTCACTTGAGAACTGTCACTTGCTGATCGGGACATATAAATTACTTCTTGAGAAAAAATAAGCAAAAATTAGAAGAAAAGAAATAGTAAAATAGCTAGACCACATTTTATTTGTCTTCACAACTTTTTACAATTAATTATCCTCGGAAGAACTGTCAGAGAAATGTCATTACATTAGATTTACCCATTGAATAAATAATATTTATTCAATGGATTTACCCCTAGTATTTACTGACAATCAAATATCGCAACATAGCAACAAATTTGAAAAAAAACAGGTATAGTAACTTTTTAAGAAAAAACTATTGTCAGTGCACTTGGTTGGTGAGTTCAAAAAAAGGGTGGTTATACAACTGACATATATATATATGGAAATGTCAGTGGGATATACGGCGGCAAACAAAATGTATAATTGCAGCCTACTTCGCCCTGTAAAATTTTGGCAAATCGGAGTTGTCAAATAATTTAACTTTTGTTTACATTTGATTTTAGTTCGTTTACAAAATTTCCCATAAGATGAGATGATTCCAAGGCAATTTAATTACGATCTAGACTTTAGAAAGCGACAAATAGACACTCTTAAAATATTTAATGACAAGTAAGTATTTATTGAGAAATATCAAATTATTGCTTGGTCCTGTAAATCTTGAATATTTGCAATTATTTATAAATAATTAAAATATGTTTTAATGGAAAGATAATTGCCATTATATATATTTGTTTAATTCCCCAGGCAGTACAATTTTTTGAAGATTTTATTGGTGCCATTTTAATGGATGTAGTCTAAAGAGCACTAGGTAACTCTTCAATTCTCTGATGTTAAAGAAAACGTAAAATTATGGAAATAATATTCATATTTTTGGATATTGAATATATAATATTTCCATAAGTCTACAATTCCCATGAAAAATGGCAATTTTTAGAATTTTTATACTTTGTGGACCGTAGAAAATTTTATAGCAGCAGATTTTCTCAATATTTCTGTGATGTAAGTCTACTGTGCCAAGCAAAATTTATCAATGTAGTTTGCGAGAGATATGACTAATTTTAATTATTTGTAAGGTAAAATGGACTGTAGAATCGGTCACACCATTTAAGTCTCTGGACAGTTCAACGTTCATTCTCGTCATCCTTCAGAATATAGAACTACAACTTTAGTTTGTATAGAATTTCCTTATACAATTACGACACTTTACTCAAGGCTAGTAATTAAGTTTAGTTGATTCAACAATCAAGCTTTTTCTACTATACATTCTCTAGGTAGACTATTAAACATTTTCAACTCTTTAATCATTAGCATGTTTTGTTTTTTGTTTTCTTGCAGGGTAGTTTTTGTGTAATGAGAAGTTCTATACACAGAGAATAATGATAAAAGAAACTATATTTTGTTCATATAAAAACATAAAACCTTGTGCATACCAAAGATTTGCTTTATTAAATCGATAGCAGTAAATAGCTCATGAATAAAATATTCTTAAATAAAAAAAAAACAATTCAATAATTAACAATAGGTGATAATCATGATTATATTCATTAAGTTACAAACACTTCAGCCAAACTGTCTCTACTCAAAAGCCCTAGTAATGTTTGAAACAGCTTGAGATCTGTGCATTCTGCGGATCGGAGTGCTAGGTTTGAGTATGGATCAGATAGAGTTTTCCTTTCCTTGGTGCTACTATTTTAGAACTGAATCGTATATAAAAAAACAAAACGGCCGCTAGAAAATACAGTGGGCTGTATAGCATCGCCCTGTGTCTGGTTATTGGTTATACAATAATTTAATTGAAGCTGAAAAGTTATATATATTACAAATAGCCCTCTAAACGGAAAAGTCATACAACTTCACTTTCTCAGAGTGTAGTAGTTAGTAGGAGGTCCTATGGTAGGCTTCGCTACAGAATAGCCAAATGATTGCTTTTATGTAGATGAGAAAAACGTTCTAAATTTACTTTACTAAATTTGAATGGATTTACATTTTTTTATTTCAGTGTGCAAGAAGTTAAAGAAAACGAGGAATATACGATCTCATTCACATCAGCAGGTCGAACGTTGAACTTAAACGTTATCTTAGGTACGAATTTTCCAAATGAAAAGCCTAGAATTGTTATTTCCCCAGCCGTACAGCATGTTTGGTGTAGTCCTTCCACCGCAGAAATAGAAAATGCTCCAGGACTTCTTAATGTAATATTTTTTTTTTGCAAAAATAAGTTTTCAAAATTATTTTGAAAATGGAATTATCATTTTTACTTGCAGTACACTCCACATTCCGATTTAGGACGCATCGTACAAGCAATAATTCGTGAATTTGAAAAATTCCCTCCACCAATTATTTCAGATAATAATTCTGTCAGCGAAAATGCTGCTAATGATGTTGTCCCTGTTTCAGCTCTTACTCCTAGTGAATCAAGCATCCCAGAACTTTCGAAGTTATCATTGGAAGAGCTTAAAAAATTAGACTCTGATTCAGAATTTTTCGACGACTTCATTGAGGAAATGTCTGTAGTTCAAGCACTTAATGAAGAACTTGATTCAATGATTTGTCAAGTGGAAAGTATATCGAGTAAGTTTTTTGATTACAATATTTTTAATGGAATCTCCGTACTTATATTTTCTTTTTATGTTCCAGAGGAGAATCAATCTAAAGAGGTTCATTTAAATGAAATGAAAGTTAAGTTGAATAACGACGTGAGCACTTTGAAAAGTTTAGGAGAAAAGTGTGAAAAGTTGAATCTGAAATATCAGAAAAAATCAGAAGAATTTGCACCCCAACACATTAGGGTAAAGGAAAAACAATTTGTTTAATATTAACAACAAGCAAATAATTTTTGATATTCGCTTTCAGGAGCTTCTTCAAATAGCAGCATCAAATGCGGATACCGATTGTGAGAAGCATGTTGAGCAATTCCTAAGTGGAAAAATGGATGTTCAGACATTCTTGAATCGGTACACACATTCGAAAAAAATTAGTGCAATAAGGAAAGCAAAGGAGGAAAGATTGGCACATCAGTTAAATGCATTAGAAAGAGCAGCTCTTTAAGAAAATTATAATTTAAAAATAGTTTTAAGTTTCAATTCAAGCAAACTACCCCATCCCCACTTTCCTTTATTCATCATCATCTTCTTTCATTAATGCATTTATTTACGATGATACCAAACTCTTTTAAGCTTACCTGACATATTTTAGTTAAATACAATTTTGCTTTGGGTAAGTTGTTTTTTTATTTATTTTTATTTATATATTTACATGTATTTTGTCCTCTGATACTTAACAATATTGTCAGATGCTTCCACCTTCCCTTTTTCATTATCCTTGATATCAAATTTCAATTTGACTTTAAAAAGAATAAACTCTTTGCAAAAGAGGCGTTTTAATTTTTAAGTAAAAATCATTTTTACGGTCCTATTGCTTTATGAAGATTGAATGCCTCTAGTAGTAGCCTAGTAGCCAACATGTAGAACAACTTTCTTCTACAAACTCATCTTAGGCGAATGCCCGTTAATTGGAAAAAAATTGTTATTATTCCTAGCCATAAAATGGATGATATTGATGTATTCA
Source organism: Dioctria linearis (assembly GCA_963930735.1). Taxonomy (NCBI): domain Eukaryota; kingdom Metazoa; phylum Arthropoda; class Insecta; order Diptera; family Asilidae; genus Dioctria; species Dioctria linearis. The sequence continues at coordinate 260,820,902 of OZ005742.1, read as the reverse complement.
GCATATTGTAGAGCCTGTTTGTTGAACGCTGTGGGTGGGTGTGCACTCTTATCATTGCATGCCTCAAAAACGACTATCAGACATTTCATCGCGGAAAATCATTTTGGCCTTATATGATAGTTAATAGATCTGAAGAGGGCATCACCATGCCAACCACAATAACGGACAACACTTTGAGAACTTAAACAACAGCTGCCAGCTATGAAAAAGGATATGTTTGCTCCATTTTGCTAATGTCCCGATTCCTTGGAAGCAAGAGTGGTAAATATAAAGATGCTGAACATGGGGAAGTCGCTGCAGAGTATCTACAAAATCCTTGGAGAACATAGTGGTCGAACGCGAATAGTACTTTTATCTTGGTCCAATTCACCATCTCTGTTAGAAATTGCTTACAGTTTTACCATGTCACCTACACTACAAGTGGCAGTTTTTATGTAAACCAATACTAATTTCTACCAGGAAAATTTGAATTTATTTTTGTAATTTACTGGATTTTAAGTTAATTTTTTAATTTGCACTTCCGGGGGTAGCCCATATGCTGAACAACAAGACTTTATGCCCAAAGCCTTGCGCCTTAGCGTCCCTGCAGAACTTAGCCTGGGGACATGCTTCATAGTCGATCTCTCTTTTTGCTAATAATATCTATGCATTTTAGATTTTCTCTAATCATTTCTTATACCCTAGATTTGTAATACACAGAAATAATGCTAGGAGAGTAAAATATTAAAAGTTATTTCGATTTTTGCATGTCCGTCTGTCTGTCTGTCCTCACTATAACTCGAGAAGGCCTTCACTTAACCTAAAATGTTGCACACGGTCTTTTTAAAAAATTGTAGATCTAAGTTCGAAAATGGGACAAATCGGGTAGCTCCTTTTTAGGGTTGTCAAACAAAAATTTCATTTTTCACTATATATTTGAACACTGCCTAAGAAGGCGTCCACGTAGAGAACTGAAATTGTGTACATAGCACCTGCCTATATATTGTATGTATGGGCTTATGTCTATGGCGGATATTTTCCACGTTCGTTTATCAAAAGAGTAAATACAAAAAAATGGACTAAATTGTGCAACCCGTTCTTGGTGTAGCCATACAAAATAGTGGCGAAAAATCACATCAACAATCAAACTTGCACAGAGTTGTGACCATACAAAATTACATATCGACATTCATCTAAATGCTAGGATATCGTAAGAATTGGTCTTAGACCAATTTTAGTTTTTTTCCTTGTTTTAATTTTACTTCAGGATAAAAATTGTGCCCAAAGCGCAGACTCTATATTGTCGTATGCTGTAATTCCTGTCGGAAGGTATACTACGGGATGAAACATCCTTTTCGTCCCTTCAACAAAGGGATGACAAAAGCATCATTCAAGAGAAATCAACTCAGTACTGAAGTGACGTTCGCTGGATTCGGTGCCTGTGCATATGTTTGTTTGCAAAACTTAACAAGTTTCACTCTTTCCAGTCGATCCATATCGTTTCTATGTGCTGTATGCATTAGCGATACCCTTAAAGTGTTTATTCGAAATTCTTAAATTTTATTTGTGCTTCAAGTGCCATATGTAGAGTGTGGAAAACAATAGAAAATTTAATAAAAGTGCAAAACTTGACGGAAGAATGCATTCCTATGAATAGAGAGAGAGAGTGACTGAGATCAAAGGAAAGTCGGACGCGGTAAATTTCAGCTACAATAATAATAATAATAATTATTATTGTCGATGGTAAGTCAAATAGAAAAACAAAGTTATTTAAACGTTGACCTATTTTATCTTGGATGTACAATGATATTTTCTACATTCTAACAACAATCATCAATGAAACAATGGGGGATTGCCCAACAGATTGCAGATCAAAATCGTTGTCTGCTCATAAAATGAAGAAAGGTGATAAAGGGAAAAAGTTTTCTTATCTTTTTCTTTTTTATTTTAAATACCCCAACCAGAGCGGAAGATGTAAAAACTTGCTCATCCCACACTTCTATTGTCATTGTACTTTATACATCTTTACTTTTGCGGCATTCTCATCTCATCTCATATTATGTATTTACTACGAGTAGGTATGTAATGTACATCGCATCGAGACTCTACAGATGGAATGAGAGCCTTGAAAAATATGTATGGAATGGGTATTGTCTTAAAACCATTCCCGAGACCCACAATTCGTCCAATTTTGAAGTCCTCAACTAGAGGCAAATCACTCAACAGTCGACTCACGACCCCATCCATCATATCCTTTGGGATTCTCATCGTTTTGAACGAACAAACAAGCCTGAGTTCCTTCCTTTTTCATTGTTTATATAAATTGAACCTGAAGGGCTTCTTCGCCTACCTTTAAATTGTTTAGGGCGGATTTCGTTCTTCACTTGGTGTCAAACACAAAGTAGTAGTGTTGTCATTGTTGTTGTCGTCAGTTATCGTGTTATTGGCAAGAATATCCATGGGGCTAATCGACATGATCTAACAAAATTGCCTAGATACCAAACCCATATATACATACTGTACTGATGTGTATCGCAGAGTCTGAAAATTTGTTTTTTTCTTGTTGAATATTACTTCGGAGGGACTCAAGGCAGTTTATATACATACATACACATATATGTATAAAGAAATGTTAAGCGTAAAAATCATTTGACCTGGAAAATCAGTTTTATCACTGTAAAAATGAGTGACATCAAGGGATCATTACTATGACATTTTCCTGTTGAGCACACCTTCTTCATACACCTATATAATAGAATATAAAATGTGGTATATATGAATGAATATTAACCAAGTGAATTCGGCCTAAATATTGAGTCGCCTCTTTTACAAAAAAATTCTCTTATGGTTGGCTGTACTATATCGGGGTGAACCTTTTTCCCTGAGGTGTTTTCACTGATTAAAATCGATTGAACTGGAATTAATATGAATTGAATTTATGCTATACAAGCAGACGAATTACCATTTTTTTATTACTTGATAAAAATTCGATTTCGATTTTCGTTTTTTCGCTTCTTCTAAGGGCCTAAGGGATTATTGTGGAAATTTCTTTGGCAATTCTTAGTAAATAATTCTACAAGTAGCAGGCAAACATTTAATCGAAATTTCTCAATTACGTTTATCGTCGATTTACTTTTAATTAATTTTTCTAGTGATTTTTTTTCAGTACCAGGCTATTTTGGTTGGAGAGTGCGAAATCATTGTCCCACATTGAAGAACCATTTGCCCTTTTATAAATGATATATGATAAAATGCTTCTTTTATAAATCAGACCTCAAGTCTTTTCCTTTTAAGCTGACCCCATATGATTAGTTTATTTCAATGAATTTACAAGTGACTTGTTTAAGTAAGGATAGATAAAGATGGATTTAAAATATACGCAGTCTAGCTTGCATTAATTTATTGTCGAAATATGGCTCAATTGAATCAGAGTTGTTATAACGTTTGGTTAATCATTTTTTTCTCTCTTCTCCAGTCTCTTTGGAAATATATCACTAGTAACTATAATAACTTACGTAGGTCTTCTAAATGTGTTACCTTTTCATTTTCTGCGCCTTTTGACTGGTTTCTTCGTTTGAGAGACTTAGTATATCCAGTGAATTTTTAGGATTCCACATAGCCATCTGTTTATAAATGTTTGTAAATTATGTGTTGTGGATAGGAAGAACACCTTCCATATATCAAAGCCATACAGCAGTACTGTTTTGACATTGGAGGTAAGGAACTTTTTTTCGGATTTCGGATTGTGTGCCGAAAGGCAAAATCAATCACGCCATAAACCCGGATTCATGAAATCAAAGTCCTTGAGGAAAACAAATCCAAAAATACTAAATCTTTATATTACATTCAAATCCGATAAGACCATAACAGAAGAATACGATAAGATAGTTTTTTTTTCACTGCAACAGTAATTTAATACATGGTGAAACAGTCACTGTTAATTGGAACAATAGTATTGGATTTCATGGGACAGAATATAGGAAATCAGTTTGTTGATGATAGCTCCGCGAAAAAAGGATTTATATGGAATTATTATTAAAAATATAGAATTAACTACAGTATTTTGGTTAACACAACTGCCAGTGTAAAAACAGGTTATTTTATAAGTTAATCCGAAACTTGAGAATTGCCTCCCCTTTGAGAGAATGTGCTGTCTGCCCTTGATATTAAGGAAAACCTTTGAATGGTATACTTATGTATATGTTGTATGTTTAAGTTCAGCAAGATTATAGTTTTATTCGACAAGTAGAGCACATACTACATGCAGTAATCTGCTTCGACTACCTTAGGTTCACCTTAGATCTCATCTTAAATCTCATCTCGATAAATTTATGATTTTCTTCATTAAACGTTTACAGGTATTCACAGCAGCAGTTAGTATAGAACTAAAGTTGGAACTTTCATGTTCAATTTTCGTTATGAAAGCACTTCAAACTTTGTTCAAGTATCTAATTATTCCTTAATACTTAACTTTATATATTCCACTTTATGTTGCAAATGCACTTTAATGTTTGTTAAATTAAGACCCTTCCTCAATTTACAGTTAAGACACGAACTTAAAGACGAGTTTACTTAAGAAAAAATCTTTACAAAAGTTTCACTGTTAAACTTGTCGGTGATAATCGGATTAATTGTCTTACAAAGATGGAAAAAAGTACACACGAATTGGAAATTTGTTTTCTTTGGAAATGAATAAAATACAACAAAAGTGAGTTAAGAATCTCTCTAAGCACTGTCGGTGTCTATAGTAGGCAGTAGATCTTAAAAACACGATACAACATTATTAGAAGTTTCGTATTTATAGTCCGGGAGGTGATGAAAGAAAAATCCAAGTTATTTGTTACAAGTATGGCGACCCTTAAAGGGTCGAATTAGGTGATTTGAGAAACGAAAATCATATTTTTAGGGCTGGCCGGTGTGGTGTATTTACAGGCTAATTAATTAAACTTGTCGGAAAAATTACGGTATTCAAACGGCCATGAAAATAAACATTGCGGTAGTGCACAATGCCATTCACGAGAATCACAATGCCATACCATTACGACGGTTCCAAATAGCCGCCATACCGCTGAAAAGACGTTTTTAATTATGCAAAACGATTTATTATAGTATGTCAATACTGTTGTACGCCAGCCAGTCCTAAAATTATGATTTTCGTTTCTTAAATCACCTAATTCGACCCTCTAAAGGTCGCCATTCTTGTAACATATAACTTGGATTTTTCTGTCATCATCTCCCGGTCTATTACTTCTGTTACCTCTGTTAAAAAAAATAAAACTGTAAAGTAAGATCAACAGATTAGCACAGAAAACGGGAATTTCACATTGAATAGTTTGGCGAATTTTTTATTCGAATCAATTGTACAAGTTTTAGAAGGAGAGGGGCTCAAAATTTTTTTTTATCTTGTGGCGTATCGTTTCTACTTCCAAGGATTCCAAAAACAAAAATTTGAAATTTTTTAGCGAATTGCTTGTACAGCCCTAAATGTGCGAAAAAATACCGTTTTTCAAAAACAATTTCCTTAAAATCAAATAGCCTAACATGAATTTCACAAAAAAAAAATAATAATAATAATACCAGTAAAAGCTTGTAACGTCGGTAGTTGGTGTGCGGCAACTCAGGAGACTTTCCAGGGCCGTTTTCCGACGTTGCTGGGCTCAGAGCGCTGTTCTAGCTTCGAGGTTCGGGCGGTATACGTAACACACACACTACTTAACCTACACTCACTCACTTACTTACAATAGCTTAGGACTACGCGGCGTAGGTGCGGGGTAGGAGCATGCGCTTACTATTCCTTAGACCAACACGATTAACGTGCGCTTGTCGTTAGGAGTAGCCAACACGGGGGATGCGGGACGAAGCGTGCGCTCGCTATTCTTCTGACCAACACGATGACGTGCGCTTGTCGTCAGAATAGCCAACACGGGAGGTACGGGACGGAATGTATGTGTGCGCTTACTACTCCTCTGAGCAACACGATGAACGTGCGCTTCGTCGTCAGAGTAGCCAACACGGTACGGGGACGGAATTTATATTCGTGTGCTCGCTACTCTTCTGATCAACACGATTAATGTGCGCTTATCGGCAGAGTAGCCTACGCGGGGATACGGGGACGGAATGCGTGCGCGTACTACGATTAACGTGCGCTTGCCGTTGAACTAGTCAACACGACTTGCGGACAGGAGCTGCTGGGAGGCAACTGACTAATCTTTCGGTGCTTGACTGACTTTTATAGCCAGTCTTCTGGTAATCCACTGGTGGGGGTTAACTCTATTCACTTTGGAGTTGTCCTCTCGCGGTCGGATATTTTTCTGATCGATCACTGTAATTTTGGTTGTTTTCACTTCGATGCTTGGTGATCGACTGAGTGATCTTACTACTAGCTGCCGGCTATTTATAGGCAGGCTGGCTGATGGCGTCGGGTGTAGAATGCTCCCTTCTACTATCACGCCACCAGCACGGGACACTATTGAGCTGCTGATCAGTAGTGTGCTGTTCTCTCGGCGGCTGGCTTGCATTGTTGCGGCTGCTAGACACTTGTTTTCGCTGGTGTCTAGCTGAAATGTATGTAACTTCGTTACAAGCTATTTCTCAAAATTTTTAAACACATATTTCAAATTTCCTGTATTTTACTTTACTGTTTACGACAAAAAAACCCCCGTTTTATGGGAAATTTATAATTGGAGAAAATTAAGGAAATTTCTCTTTAGTGAAATTAATTTTTTGAAATTTATACGCAAATCCTTAATCTACTGGACTCTCTCGTAATTATTATTTTGTTGTTTAGCCTCATACCTGTTCAATTGTTAGCTTTGTATCAACAGATTTATAGACACGTTCTCTGTGTCTGAGTTTCTAGTAAGGGAAGTCACTTTAGTCCCTGGTTTGATATATACATAACTTTAACGTTAACTTAGGCTAAACTTAAATAAACTTTAACTTGTTTTTATTTTTTCTCATCTGCATTCTTCCTCTGTAAAATCCGGTCTTAATGAGAGTTTAAGCAGATTGCTTTGAGCAAACTTTCTCAAGTAAAAGTAGCTATTTACTTTGCAGATACGCAAACAAGAAATTTCAAAAGTAATCATGGTTTTATGATAATTATTGTTTCATTTTACTGGAGACGATTTTGGGGATGGAAAATTTTTTACCTACTTTTTTTTAATCTAACATTATCTACTTTTACTTGCTGTACAAGCAAATGTTACACGTGTTTATAATGTGACCGACTTCTGCTTAAATTTTTATGAGTAGAATTTTTTCTCTTTAAAATTTTTGTTTGAAACGAATTAGGGAGAGCCTAGATAAAACTGGAGATCAACTTTATAAGAGGCGTTTTTTTTCTAATAATTTATATATAAATATTATGTAAATGATCTTAACGGAATGGCAGTACATCTAAATACATGTGTATATGTATGTATATAAAAAAAAGTAAAGCTGATAATGTGAATTACAACTTCGATTTTATCCAGTGAAAGAGCCTGTCCCGTTTTTTGCTTATTATATTATTATTTTAAATTTGGGCCGGAGATCCAACCTCTTAGGCACTGCGACCTAAAAGATCTTTTGTGCCGCCCCTTTTAAGGAAACGTACCAACCTATTAGGGTCAGTTTTCCGGACGTCTGAATGGGTTATAAATTTCTTATCCAGACGTTGGAGTTTTTGACGTGCAAGTTCTACGTATTCGTAGAGTACGTTCTCTGGGGATTCCAACTCTTCGTAGGCAGTTATCATCTGAGTCTTTTCCCATTTTCTTAAGTGGGCAATGTCTACACAGGATCCGAGATAGGACTTGTTGACAATCCTGTATACAGAGGATGGTGAGAGGAATCCGAAAAGGTGACTCTTTCTTGGTCACTTTTCAGCTTTGTCCGGAAAGTGTTGGATACATATGTATTCCTTGGCTCACACCTCCTAAATGAACTGCATAAAGTGGATAGTTAGAGTTGGGGGCCAATACTAAGCTTTGCAAGAGCTTCCGGTTGGAATTTATGAGCAATTGCTCATACCTAAGTCTGGAAGATGAACAGAATGCATTGTTGTCTTGCTCAATTAATTTGCAAATATTTTACCTGAGCACTCATATATAAATGGATATGGATGGCATTACTTATTAACTGTATCCCGTTATAATTTATTGAATAAATAAACTATAATATTAGAAAAACATTGATTTCTTTTAAAGCCAACAAAAATTGTAAATCTGGAGGTGTTAGCAACAATAACTCTTATCAAGTAAAATTCAAATTCTACAAGAATAGTTCAGCAGAGGACATAATTGCCACGTTGGAAGGAAAAATATTTTCTGCTGTGAATAACTTTTTCGCTGGTTCGTCAATTGCCAGGGAAATTCGTCAATTGATGGTGAGTAGAAAAATTAAATCTCTTTTACATACATTACATAATTTGACTTGATTCTGATTATTGCAATAAAATAAATATTTTTTTTTCAATAATTTTTCCTATTTTTTTTCCCCCTTATACGAATTTCATATAGACGCGAAATTCAGGAGATTCACCAGACAGAGACCCAAATAGTGGTAATCCTCCATCACAGAGTGGACCCAGCTCGAATGGGAATCAGCAGGAAGTAAGCAAATTATCTACATTAAATCTTTCTGAAAGTGAAAGTCGTACAGAATTATCAATGCAGGCGAAAAGTCCTAAAAGTACACCCTCAAGCACTGATGGGGTATTCTTTAGTACCCGAAATAAGCCGGAAAGCACAAATTCCAATAGGCGATTTATTTCAAAAGGTCAAATGAAAGGTAAATATTTATTTAAGAATTTACCAATGAATCGCTGCCTAACTTCTATATTGTTATTTCTTAGAATTCCGGGAGGCATTTCGACTCTTTGATAAGGATGGTGATGGTTGTATAACAAAAGAAGAATTAGGAACAGTTATGAGATCTCTGGGACAATTCGCTAGAGTGGAAGAATTAGAAGAAATGTTGCAAGAAGTTGATGTGGATGGTAAGATTTTTTCTTTTTAAGCTTTAAGTAAGCTTCACAATTATATTTCACTTATCTCACAACTTTATATATAAATTTCATATAAAACTAAGGTGTATCTAGCCGATTATCAAATATTATTATAGTAGTTTCCATTGTCATCATAATACATATTTATTGTCAGCTAATCTGATTAAAAGGACATTCTTCTGACTGTCCCAGTAGCTTGCAATATGGTCAAGACTTAGTTACATTTCAAAAAAGAGCTTCTTTCGAGCAGCATACATAAATCAAATCCCTAGAAGTTTAATGTTTCTTACAGACAAACGTAAAGATACAGATAAGCATAGGAATTGGATGGAATCTAGGATGGCTTAACTTGTTGTGTGATGTCATTAGCTCTTATAAAAAGACGAGACATGGATTTACGTTTAGTCTAAGAATACATCCATCTGTTATATCAACTATCAGAGCAATTGTGTTAGAAGATTATACCTTCCAAGAAAATATCCATAGTCGTTTGCTTAAAAATCCAAAAGTATAGCTGATGTCCATAGTGCCCATATTGGATGGATTTTAAGCCATTTTTGGCTTTTTTTTATATTCACTATTATTTCAAAACTCCGTCCAGTGTTAATAGAATTGTTATCTTTTTTGATCTGGAGAAGCCTTAAAGCCATGACACATTGGGGATTAAAAGAAAAATCAATGCCGTAAACAATCTTAAAACAGTTGTACAAGCGAAAGTACAGAACTAGGAAGTTGATTAAATCCCAGCCGGAGTATAAAAAAAACAGTTTATAAATGTACATGATTTTCTAAATTCATAAAAAACTTCAAAACGCAGCTAATGTGAGAAAAAAAAATACGTAAAGCTGCACTGCACCGGTATAGAACTCATTGAAAGAATTCGACATAAGATTTATTATCTGAAAACTTCTTGTCACTTTCATTCTATAAGTTGCAGGAGTGCATGTGAATGTGACGTTGGTGTCGAAACCATCAAATGCATAATTTCCACCATTTAATCTTAATCTTACTATAGCTAACAAAAATCTCTGCACTACTCACAATTGTACACACGTAATAATATTTTCTTCAATTTTAATTCATACTATTTGGAAAAATAGATCTATGTCTAAGATGCAGAATTCCGTATAATTTTTTTCCAATCTTAATAGCATAACATAAAAAATTTTAAATCTAATAATTTTTTCAAGGGGACGGAAATGTGAGCTTCGAAGAATTCGTTGATATTCTTTCAAATATAACAGTAGATACTACAGGCTTATCTCCAGCAGACCAAGAAGAACGAGAATTAAGAGATGCTTTTAGGGTATTCGATAAACATAATCGTGGATATATAACAGCGTCAGACTTAAGGGCTGTTCTACAATGTTTAGGTGAAGATCTAGACGAAGATGAAAGTAAGATTGCTACTATTCTTGTGAATTAATTTATATATAGAATTTAATTAACAATATGTAATGAACACACACATTTTTATATATCAGTTGAAGATATGATCAAAGAAGTTGATGTTGACGGCGATGGAAGAATTGATTTTTATGAATTTGTACACGCACTAGGAGAACCAGAAGATTCACAAGAAAATGATGATGAAGATGAAACAACATCACCAATTCCAACACCCAGATCAACTGTTTCATCATATAATGATCAAATTTTAACGCATTAAGCATTCAATTTTTTTTTTGTAGTTGTCTCACAGCAAAACATATCAAGTCCAAATTTTTGCTACAACATATTTCATACATTAATAACTAAATAATGAAATTTAAAATAATATTCTTAACCATTTGGTAACAAAAACATCGCAAATTTTAATTGTAATTAAAGAAAGAAAAAATAATAATAATAATTACAACGGAGCTTTCATCTTAACCGTTAGAAAGATTGAATATCCTAATATTTGTTCAACGAATCTTAATAGAAAATATTTTTAATGTTAATATTTAATTTAAGATGATTATGATTATTCCATTTATACATACCACTCTTAAAAGCGTGAACATTATTTCAGTGCAGTGTTTCTGATTTCTGAAGCTGAGACTTCATAAAATATTTTTTCATGTTAATATGCATAGAAATCACGCAATTGATAGTGAAATTTCCTAAAAAAAAATTTAAAACTAACAAGTAATTTTTTTTATGCGGCCGGCGTATATTAATTTAGGTAAGATTTCGAACGATGGATACCAGATTCATGGCACCTAACTTGGAAGTCATCAAGATCAATTTATTGGATGATTTAGTATAGTGATGATAAACTATACACGCATCAGATTCTTTTCAGTAATACAAAATTCTTCTTAAAATGTATTTCGGATTACAGTGGCTTTGAGATTATACAGCTTATCACATTGCCGCATCAATATTTGGCCAACTTAATGTAAGTTCATTTTTCTATTAATTGATACCAAACCTCATATTCTCAAAATGTATCTTTACTTGGAAACTCTTCCATGTCAAGTATATCGATCTTTTTTACCTCTTTTAAATAGTTTAATATTAACTCTGCCTGTAGTTGAGTTGGATAGTATTATTTCAAGGCTTATGTAACGATACGGTCTTATTATTATTCGAGAAAATTTTAATATACCAGAGATGAACGGCGGGCAATGTCGTGCACTGCCCACGGCGATCTCCGGTAAACTCCAGATGGACTCATGGCTACATTGTATGTTTGGCATAAGCTGGATCGTCAATGAGCTATCCCTGTCAAGGGAGGGTGGTGCTGCGCTAAAAGTTTTGGCGCAATGGCCTGCCCTGGACTTAGGCCAGGCCAATATGAAAGATGTCTTTGCCGGCGTTGACGTCTCGGTTCCACGAGATACGGCAGTTTGTACAAAACTGGTAGGTACCTGTGTGGAGACCGAGACGGCTTCGCCGGCTCAAAAAAATTTCTGTACAGCTTCGTTGTGCGGAACTCATGCACTTCGAGGACAGAGCAATGCGATTGAAGCGACCGCAACAAGTTCGTGTGTGGCGTCCGCACGTAGCCACGGATTGGCGAGTTTACGGCAATTTTAGTGGAACCAATACACACAGAGTTTCGCGAGTATTGTTCGTTATTTCTTTCGCCAAGCGATGCACTGCACGCTCCGTGCAAATATATTGCTTGAAGATCAAACGCGCAACTTTGCACTGCCCATTCACCTCTTGGCATTGCGAAAACCATTGCCAGCGATTAGCCGACAACCAGGATCAAATCCATGATTTTGTCCTCCCACATTTCAGTGTTGGTTCTTATTTGCTATTGAATTTCGAAAATTAATAAAATCAAATGCAAATTCAAACAAAACACTTTACTTTTCCATTTAATTATAATTTAATGAAATATTTCCATTTCTCCAAATGTTTTAGAATTTACTTAATAAATAGTTTCAATAAAAACGCTATTTGAAATTAATATCCAAATTTTTGAATAAACTTAAGGAAGAAGTATGAATCTAAATGTTGTGAGAAAAATTTAAAAAAAGATTTATTACTATTGGATGTATAAAAATCCTACTATTCTACTTACAATAAAATTCTACTTGAGAATAATGTTGGCTTGACTTTAATCCCGAAAATATTCTCCCCAAATTCTCCTGCATGTAAATAAAATTTTATTCTGTAGTATCTATTCTTAACTTTCGAGGTGTCCATTGTCGTTTAGTGGTATATAGAGTAAATAGAGAAATAATTTAGACGAAAACTTAACGTTTTATCCACATTAAAGTTCTTCTTCTGTTCCAGCAAACAATTTCTTTCCCGTTTCAATAATTTCATTGAAATAAGATTTAATGAACTTAAATTCGCTGTGGAAGTCATAGTACTCAAGAAGATGACATACAAATATTATTCCACGTTACTTTTTCTAATACTGTACGCTTAGTTGTAGCTGGGGTACCATAATAGAAGATTGTATTTGAAATAGGAAAAAAATCAGGTAATGTCAAGAAGAGTAGGCTTGATTTTCAAATTACATCACGGATGAATCGATGAAATGTTCTGCATCATGAAGTTGTAGGCAGCGTAGTAGATAACTTCAAGTTGGTAATTATGTAACGATGAGTTTTGGAAATCATCCGTACACACACAGTGTAGTGCATGGAACTTATTTGTGAGTAATCAACTCTGGAGGTATGTGCCCAGAATCGCCTAAAGTTCTTAAAGTTACTCGACCCGATGGCAAAATAGATATCCATGTAATAGAGCCATGATTTAGACTAATACGCAGCCAAGCTTCCGGTGGAAATTGTAGCGCTCTTGAATGCAAAAAAATATAAAGTCCCTTTAACACAGTGACAACGTACAAAAAATATTACCTGCAAACGAAATATCGTATAACATTTCCGTGTCCCACTAAAAGCGTATAAGTATCCTTAGATTCCTTAACATCTGCCCTATAGAAGTATTTTCGAAAGCCAGCTTCAATTCGAGGACCATCTCGGAAAAACTGCTACAAAACAAAACTTCTAATATAGATTAATCACAATATAGAATCGAAACTAACCGTTGCTTCAGGTTTCCAGTGTCCAACTGGTGGCTCAGGAGGAATTGGAGCCCCTTCTCGTATTAAATTGCAATTTTCTGATGTAGTATAATTTAGAACTCCAGTTATGACTTTTGCAGTCTCTTGAGCTCTAGTCTGAGTTGAAGCTATTATTCGATCCCATTTTATATTGAGTGCTTTCAAACGTTCTCCTGTGTATTTAGCCTGATAGCGTCCAACATCAGTCAAATGTTTATCGAGATCAGATTCCCCACAATCAAGGTATTCACCATGACGGACCATTATTATATGTCTAGTTGCTTTAGGCTTGCATTGTTCCAATTTCTGATTGTAACTATTTTGTTCCTCTGCAGATGCTTCCCTTGGCGGTTTTATCAAACTGTTAGGCTCCCGTAAATCCCAGTTACGGTCCCATCGTGCACACTCACTTAATATTCTAGAACTATTAGTCCAAGAATTGTGTGCAATTCTTTCATTTTCAGAATTTGTGTAAAGATAAATTCCGCTAGCTGTGCCTACTGCAATTGCTGACAATTTCTGCAACCTATACCACATCCCCATCTAAGCATAGAATAGAATAGAAAAGCATTTATTAAAGAATCTCAGCTCAATAAATATTTATGTCGAATGAATACAAACAAAATCTTAAAAAAATAACAAAAATGCAACAAATAAGAACGATATGCATATGTAAAAAGTGCCTTGTACAAAATTTATTTATGAATTAGTAAAAACTTATACCTTATTTTAATGCAGTATTAGGAATACCAAGATTGATTAGAAAAAAACTAAATTAAAATGGCAAAAAAGTCAAACGTCATTATGCCGCAATGGAAATTCCAGATTCTACAGGTGTTAAATAATGGAATAGTTCTTCTTCTTGAAAAGAACGGTTATGGCTGTATGGTTGTGTTTAGTGTAGAGTTTAATATGTACGTCACAAACAGTTATTTCCGGTTGGCATAACCCCAATAAAAGTCGGGAGCTGTGTACTGAAAATTATAAAAGTAATTAATCAAGTTTTGTGAATAATTTTATGTTTTTAAATTGTTATTGATACATAGAAGGACAAGTTAAAGGTAAGTTTTTAAAAAGTCTGTGTACATAGTTTAACTATTTTGAAATTTAAATAAGTTTGTTGTACATAACATAAACATTTATTTATTTGAGTACCCGTGCCAAAGGCACGCCAAGCGCTGGGTACATCATAGCGAGTTACATATTAGATACATATTATAGCAAAACCAAACATAAACAATTAAGAGTAGTGGAGGCTTAGAGCAGCCATATTAGCCTAGAGTAACGTTGGAGCAGCAAGAGAAAAATTATACAATAGCAAATTCATAAAAATGAAAATAATAGTAGTAAAAATATAAAAATTTTTAGTATGATAAAACATAGTGCCGAAAAAAATAGAATAGCGACAAGTAATAGAGGGTCTTAGCGACTAAACAGTATATATAGTAGCGGTAACCAATGAACACTTGATCCTAAACTTAAAATTAAACTTAGCTATATACACCAAACAAAAGGAATTACATTTCAGTATATGTAACCAATGAACACTTACATCATTGGAGAATAGCGGTAGGATCAATAGACGCCCAAAGTTCTTACCAAGTTCAAGGGTCGGACTTAGTTTCTCGACTAGATTGATCGAATCGACATTTTTCTTTTGTCTCAGACATGAAATCTCCCTATTAAACTGTCAGATCAGCAAAACTGTCAACATTAAACAAAATACCTTGTTTTCTGCTGGAACGAGATGAATAAGGGATGTAGAAGAAAGCTGTTGCAAGTATTTCAGTCATCTTGAAATCGAATTCAGACAGTTCTGATTATTAGCTGAACTTTAAGAGCAACCCACCCAACATAGTCGTCTTCTTGTAAAGCACAATAAAAGGAAGTACATACCTCTCACTTCAATGATTGGCTCCAGACAAACCAAAAGATTCTTTAAATGACCTTCACTTAAGAAGAGCCTGGATCTCCTAAGGCTATCTAGGAATCAACTCAGAATCACTACATGAGTCCGAAACGGACACTGCAAACTAAGCAAATGCATGCATTGGATAGATATATCACTCACTGAGGTATCTAGGCTATGTCTTGAAGAGGATTCTTACAGCCTTCCGACTTCGAAAAAGCGGTGCACAATAAGACAATGAATGGCTGTAGTGTTAAGGCAACTCGCCCCACTTAATCAATCTAAATCTACAAAAATCACCATTCACACCTTTTATTACTTCAACTCAAATCTTAAAATATATTGAAGGGTAAATTTTGTCGAATAAAAGGAATCTGAAAGACTGTAATGAAAGTACAAAAAATAGTATCTTTTATAGGATGGTTCTGATTATCTGTGGTGTAAGGTATAGGTAACTACAAAGCAATGTAATAGAAGCTGTATGGCCTTGATAATTTCAAATTGTATGCACAATACAGCAAATTAATGGAATAATAGATTATTTTCACTTCAAAATCATTCTTTCGGATGCAATGTTTCCTTATATCGATCTGAAGACAGGGAAGAACACTAATTTCAGTCCACCTGATCATCAGACTGAAAGTTCAGGTTCGATTCAAGTTGTACATCGACATAAGATACATTTCCCCACTTTAAGAGGGTATGTTACCATGGATATGGTAAAATAATTAACAGAAGACGAGTTTCGTGCAAGTCTAACTATTTTTCACTTCAGTATTTGAAAAAAATAAGTTATTTCCACACCAAACAAAAAAATTGTGGAAATCCCTAGAAAGCGATTCGCAATCAGGAATGAGAGTAATTCTCTTATTTGTCATCATTGTCCATCGGGAAACAGAATTACCTTTAAGTGTTGAACTAGTTATTTATATTGGATATTTGATTTGATTCAGTGGTATGTTGTTACCTACCGGTTCTCGAAAGCAGGGCGTCTTGCAGTCCTTTAAACTACGGTAGATGATTTGAATTGCATTCGGTTACCATACAGAATCTCACATTTATGATCTTCAAAAGAAAAAGAAACAAAACGTGGTCCTCTGGGATGATTTTAAATAGTCTTATGAATATTCCAATTTTGAAAGAAACTGCTAATAACTTAAATGTACTAAGGTCGGTCGTTGGAATTAATTGCCCGTAGTCCAGGCTGAGCACTAAAATCATCTATAAAACTAATAAGTAAACCGGTTGTACTACCAGTAAAATGAGTTACCAGACTAGTTAGCTGTTAGCGCTCGGATGGCCTCGATGTTGTGGGCGATTAGCCTTATTTTCATAGGCTTAGGTAACTAAAGTTATTCAATAAATATGATTTTGAATTTGAAAAGTTCACCTTGAAAGCAACTCCCAGAAAAAAAATATGCATTTCCTCTGTAGAACAAACAATAATACCTACATACATCTTCAACTTAAAAAGTCAAAAGTTTTCTTTATAGCTTAAATTATAAAATTACCTAAGGTCGGATAAATGAAAAACAAAAAGTTACTTTTATGAAAAACATTTGATTTAACTGCTAGTTTTTTTTTTACATTCAAGAAACAATTAATTCGAACTTGCACTACTATCTATTTCGCCTCTGTCTGAAAGCACTGCATCTATCGAACCGTTGACAAAAGAAAATCCTCCATTTAAGCCTTGTGAGGAAACTTTTAATCTCTCTTCTTTTCTTAACTTTTTCTCCCTTCTAGGATCTTTTACAGATTTGATTTTTCTCTTATTTTTATGTTCCTCTGTTCCAGATATTTGAGAAATTCTTTCCTGATTACTACTATTACTTTTTCTACGTTTATCTGGATGATTCACTTTCACGACTTCTTCTTCCATCGAGATATCATCATTAATTCCATTTTCTAATACAACTACATTAGGCTTAGCAACTTCCGAGTTTTTGATTATTTTCAAACCGAAAACAGTACAAAATCGACTGTAGCTTTGTAAATTGTCGAGCTTGATTTTTTTTCGTATACTCTGAATACTGTTACAGATCTTTTCTTTATCGAAATAACTTTCTAACGGAATTCTTGTATGACACCTATGAGCTACAAAGAGTACATCTAAAATTGTTGTGAATTCCTTTGTAGACTGCTGATCCTTATCAGCTAGAGATGTAATATGCTTTTGTAAACAATTTTCAATGGTTTTGAAAATGGTTTCTAAGCGTTTCTTTTCACTTTGCAGTCCTTGTCTAACAAGCTCATTATTTGTGTATAACAATTTTAAAAGTTCAAGTAACTGAGTACGTCGAAATACTCGGGTTCTGTCATTCAAACCATTTTGTGATAGAATTGTGGCTAAATGCCAGATTCCTGGCCATCTCATCTTGAATATATTACTCAAAAGTGTTATGTTTACTGTAGGATTACGCAATTTTATAAAATCATTCAAATATTCACTAAGTAATTTAAGAATTCCACTTGATATTATTTCCTCGTTTTCTGCTTTTCCATTTCCTAATAATTTCCCGCAAGCGATGAGAAATATACTACATTTAGCTCTAAGTTTACTAAATACTTCGAAAACTTGTGCCTTTACCTTCTTTTCTATAATAATGCGAAGGAAATCGCAAATATTATTTTCTGTTATATCTTCTGTGCTGGAGAAATGCCGTAAACTGGTAAGCTTAGATAGGACTTTATCTACTTTTATGGAAAGAGGTTTTAATTCATTTTCCCCACAGAATTCAATCATATTGTACAATGAAAGCATAACTTCCAAACACATAAGTAGACTAGGCTCATGTTGAATATAAATTTCTAACATATCAAGAACTCTAATTCTGAAATGCATAACAGTAGTCGTTTTCACTCGATAACCCTTAGATTTTTTATTCTGTTCTGGTCGTTTCATTATTTTAAAAGCTTCTGCCAGAGCTTCATCCAATCTTCTACCTTCATCTTCATCCATATCATCTAAATCAATTGAGTCTTGATCTGCATCTTTTCCAACAGAGCCCAGTGCAACTGATATGGCGTTTCGTAGTTTTTCTGTTTCCGTGCCCTCTTCTTCCTCCTCTTCAATAATTTCTTCATCATTTTCATCACTTGATTCATCACTTAAATTTGTTTCATTCTCATCTTCATCATTGTCCACATCATGTTCATCGAAGTCCTCGTCGTCGTCATTTTCATTTTCGTTGTGTTCACTTAAAGGATTCTGTCCATCTTTCATGTCTAGAACACTCAATATTTGATGCATTGCCGTCAAAGTTAGATTGTTGCACAAATGTGGAAATACTGAATTCACAACATTTCGTAGGGAGCTGTTATTTTGTGATAACAAATGCAGGAATAAATCGACTACAACCTCTATCCATTCTGGCTCCTGCTCTGTATCACCTTCTTTTTGATTGTTTGTTTTTTTCCGTTTCTCTTTATTTTTTTCCATGCACTTCTCTAAATCCAAAATAGCTGCCTCCGCCATTTCAGGTTCCCGAAACAGCTGTAATCCCATATGTAATAGCAAAATGTGAAAGACTAATCGCAATTTATCTTTAGATGTTTCTTTCTTTTTTATTTTATGTACTTCCGAATACATTTCGTTCCAGGCCTTTAGAATTTTATCATTAATATCGTTTCGTAAGTATTTATTAAAGTTTTTATGCTGTAAAACATCATTGCAAACTTTAACTAAAGTAAGCAACATACTTTTCTCATCTGTAAGGCGTGGCAATTTAGATTGAAGACTTGTGTAAAAAATGCCTTTCAATTGCCCAGCAAAATCGTTTGTGATGGTGATTGAATTTTCTTTTTGTTTAATTATATCACCATCATCATTAACGTTAAATAGTGCATGGGACATCATAAATTTTAGCTGTTCTGTCCTCCATTCGAACGATGTTTGAACCTTCTTGTGACAAATTAAGGAATGCAGCATATATCCGGCATTTTGTCGCTCAACATTTAGCCATGTCTCTTCGGAATTCTCTGCATTTTTACACAATTTATTAAGAAATATATTTTTGTATGTTTCGAACAGCCTTTGAATTCCATTTTCTCCTAAATTTGCTATGATCTGATGGATAATCCGGTGTGTAGTGTACTTCTCTATACCCAATGTACCTGGATGAAGAATTAATTTATGAATTATCTCCACTTTTTCTATGTCATCATTAACTTTTGTTGAAAATTTACTTAAAGCTTCGAAAAATTCATCGTAGAAGGCTTTCAGACTTTCATCTTTTTTTAATTTCAACATCTTAAGACTGGCAACCATCATTTGTATGAAAATACATCCAAGAAATTTAGATACTTCGAGTTTTTTGGGATCAGCATTTTCAAGAATGTCGGTAAACATTTTTATTGTCACAATTTCTCGCAACTTAATTGGATGACTTAAGCACTTTTCAACATGATTTGTCCAGAATTGTTCCAAATGTTTGCATTCTGTCAAATATTTTGCAAAACTTTCCACCGCCGGATGAGTTACTATTGACATTGAAGTATTCTCCCAAAATATTTTCATTAAATGCTCGTAACTTTCAGAATTAAGAAGCTGATTTCCGCCAAAATTAACTTTGAAATATTTCTTTGTGATAACATTTTTGAATCTGGTTGCTATCACAATTAAACAATGTAATGTATTAATTGTTTGTTTATCCCAAGATTTCTTGAGCTCAATTTCAAGTGATGGCCAAACATAATTAGTAAACTGGCCCTCATCAATCTAAACATAAGGAAGAATTTTATAAATATATTTGCACCATGCAAATTTTATAAATCTTACATTTTGCAGAAGTTCGACCAGAAACGAGTATGCCAGGGAGCCATGATAGGAACGATGTTTGGATGATGCGATTAAGATATCTGTTAGACGAAATATATATTCCCCTGAAGCTTTGTAAATTATTTGTGATCGCAGTAGAGCACCACATACCAAAATCTGTCCAACAATTGCGTCTGCATCTTCCTGAAAAAATTATATGCATTTAATTTTAATTTATAACAACTTTTAGTTTGTGTTTAGTTTTTGTCACCTTATTTGCAACTGTCGAACCAACGTGTAGCTCTTTTTTAACTGATTGAAGAACTTTTTCAACATCGACATCTTCAGATTTTGAGATTTTTAAAAAACCAACTAAAGCAGTAAAAAATCCAGCTCTCGATGATGTTGTTGATGCACCTACACCTCGTATTAATCTTCTTAAAATATACTGGGATTCTTTTTCTTTCTAATTAAAAAAATAGGATTAATGAAATATTTGTACTTTTAAAGTTACCAGCGTTTACCTTGGCTTTCTCCTGATTTCTAAAAAAATGTTGGAGTAACTGCACGCCTGCATCTAATCTTTCGGTTTCAGTGGCACTTGTTAAGTTTTTAAAACTATTGAAAACTATTGAATCAAGTGATTTAATAGCTAATTTTTCAGTATTTTCCATCTTTTTAGCGCCCTCCACGTGCTCCTTCTTGACTTTCATCTTAACTTTACTTGTCAAAAAAAAGTTGTCATTTCTTTTCTGCCAAAGCTCGGCACCACTGATATGATTCATATGGATTGAGTTTAAATATTGAATGGAATGGAACGTTCCTTCACACGGCAACAAATTGTTTTTATTATTCCGTGCCATTTGTCAATGTCAGTGGCCATATGTCATGATTCCGTGCTACACTCATTGAATAAATAACTAACTATTAGTTATTTATTCAATGGCTACACTTTTCTAAGCTGCAGCACGATTAGCATTAGCATACAATACTATTGCAAGCAATAGTTTCGGCCATTTTGAAATCTTGAAATTTTTGATCGGACGACTGCAGCTCTGATGCACTGACATGTATATATATGTCAGTGCTCTGATGGTATAATGATTAAATTCTCATTAAGTAATCAAAATATCATGAAAACGCTCATTCAACTTAAGTAATTGGAAAATTAAATTCAAGAGAAATTCAAGTCAAATAATTGGAATTAATTCAATCAACCACCCTACCTGAGCTTCAAGTGGATTTCAAGTCAAGTATTCATGTAAACCTTAGAATATAGAGAGTACAGGAAGTGTTATAAGTCAAATTTTGTGTAGTCAAATTCTGGTTGTGTTAGTATCTGTTGCCCCTGTGGTGAACGCTCAGTACAGCCGTGTAGTAGAATCAATATAGAGAGCGGGGCAACAAGATATATGGTTGAAAATATCACGTTTGCTCCCATGGAAAATATTCTTATTCACTGTCACTACGCCATCATACTCAGAGAATTTCGCCGCTGTCTCTATATTCTAAGATGTAAACGTACTGATTGTTTATATCAAAAACTGCAACTTGATTGAGCAAGCACACGCTTAAACTCGGTACAATCATATAAGGAACTACAGCGTAGAAAAATCATTGTATTGACACATCTGGTCACAAGTGTAGCATAATGTCCGTGCTTTGTGCTGCTAGATGTGGGTTGCCTACTTACAGCAATCAAGCTATCCTCTGATAAAAAATATCGCTGCACAATCCAAGAAGCCTTGCGAAAAAAATATTTGAAATGTTGTCAAACCATCAGAATTCGCTGGATAATATATACGTTGTACAATAATTATAGTTCGTCATTGTTTACCCCACTGGGTAATTTTATTTTAACGTAATTAGAAAAATATTTTGTATTGAAATTATTCGTGTGAAATTAGCGGCATTTCACTATGGGCGGGAAGATTTTTATACCAATAGAACAATCCCGCACATTAGTTGCAACAGAAATGGTGTAGTGAAACCAAACAAACAAATAAAAGTTAAATAACAGAAAGAACGGCAAATAAAAGTGTATTCGGGCAAAATTGAAGGAAAATATTAATAAAAAAAAAAAGCATTCTCGGATTTTTGTCCGCAACCCAACCCTGTTCGGGGATTTTATCAACCTTTCGTGAGATAGTGCTTAATTGAATTTTGTGTAAAGAACTGCTTTAGAAACACCGCATTAATTCTGTTGGACATTTCTAAAAGCGAAGCGCGTGTTTCTATTTGCATTTAATTGTGTTATTAAAAATATTTTTATGAGAGCGACGAACACACGCATATGCATTTGCGATTGATTTCTATATATCAGTGTGGGGGTTTGGTGGGGAGCGAGCAGCTACAATCTGCCTGCATACAACTTTGGGGCAAGCCGCCAATTTCGCCTAGGAAGAAGTTACCGAAGTTCGCCCTAAGATTTATACCATTTAAAAAACACAAAATGGCTGCAAGAATGGGCAGCGGTGATTTACACGCTAGGTAAATATTTTTGAAAAAAATATTTTAGTTAATAGTGAGTGAATTAGTTTGTACGATGATTATGTGAAGATTGTGTTTAATTTGACGAATTAATTTTATTGCTTGGCAGTCTATAAATAGCCTAGAAATTATCTTGGTATTCGCGGCGAAATTAACTAAAATTTTTCTTGCGGTTGCGATAAAGTATTCACTCCGTTAATATTTCAACATGACTCAAATAACAACGATTTTTTTCCGTAATTATTCAATTATTCTACAAATAGTTTGTTAATCATTAAAAATCGAAAGTACTTTGACATATCCCCACGTATATTACTGTCAAAGTATTCTTTTCCAAATTGTGACGTTTATCGCATATTTGGAAATTCTAAGATAATTTATAGTTTTTATTTTTTCTTATTTTTATAATTATCCTTTTTTATATGTGATTTAATATTATTTTAGCTCATGTATGTTAAAATTTTTCCAATTTTTATATATTTCAGAGGTTTTGATAATCGTCGAGGTAAGCAACTTCCCGAGGAACCACCTTATATTGCTTATGTCGGTAATCTGCCTCAAGGCTTGGTACAAGGAGATGTTATGAAGATATTTGAAAATATGGACGTTAAAAATGTTCGTCTGGTTAAAGATAAAGAAACTGATCATTTCAAAGGATTTTGTTATGTTGAATTTGCTACGATCAATGATTTGGAAAAGGCTTTGGAATTAGATGGACGCATTCAACTGGACGATACACCTGCTCCTTTAAGGATTGATATTGCGGAACAAAGGAAAAATGATAGGTAAGACACAGTAAATTATATTTACATTTTAGTTAAGATTGGTAAATTTTACTTCTATATGTTGGGTGGATTTCGATATACTTTTTTCAGTAGAGTTATCAAACAGATTTTGTATCCCAATTAATTTTTTTTTTGTCTCGAACCCCAAATTCAATGGTACGTTAGAAACGTTGCATCCAGCTATTTAGTGTATTAGTAGAAATCCGACCATGGGTGTTTTTATGCATTTTACCTACTGTGCTCTAACCTATAGTAACTCTACGCATCAAAATAACTACGTTGAATCGGGGGTTTGTTTGAATTTTATGGTCGTTGCACTTGAAAGCCAATTTTTGTATGTACATATCGAAATTAAAAAGCGCAATACAATGTAATACAAAAAGAAGAATATCTGTAAAAAATAAAACCTAGCTTAAAGCCACGTCACAATTCTGTGTATACATGTTTCGCTATTAATATAAATTGAATATTGAATAAGCACATAGCAATTTAATCTGCAAATGACAACTAAGATCTAAAAGATTCAATTTTGAATACATTCTCAATCATAACTGGCAAGGCGGCTTTAGCTGTATATAAAACATCTGAAATTTCGGTCTAGAATTATAGATTGTAATTGTTTTCCATATGAAATAATTTTTAAGTGGTTTACCTGAATTGCAATTTTAGAAAATTGCGAAGATCCAATAAATAGTTTCTAATAGTGAATTCTTTTCTGCGCCTCGGTGTTAACACTGCCACCGAATTTGCTATTCTCGTGCTCTTTTCTTCCCTACCGGTATGGTGGGAAGAAAAGAGCCGGGCAATGATATTCGGTGGCGGTAGCCGAAAATAATAATAATAATATTAATATTTATTAGCATTTTTCATAGCTATTTACATACATCTATAATATTTAATTAATTGCCAGTGCTAATTACTTAGATTTAGAATTTTTCCTTCACATATTTAACAATTTCTCTTTTAAAAACCCTAAAGTTCGTTTCGGTTTTTACTCTTAATGGCAACTCATTAAACTTTTGGAATCCTCTGAATACTATGCTATTTTGCGACGCTGCACTTAGGAAACATGGCAATCTAAAATCATCCGCAAAGAAAAGAATTCACTATCACTTTGGCTGTGAGCTAAGTCTGCCAGAAGTCAATGAATTCCATTTCAAATAATCATATGTAACTTACATAGCAGTCTTTTAAAATCGTCTCATATATTATATTCTTCTTCATTTTCTTCTATATACTCTAATAGTAAATGCTCTAACTTTGCTTTATGTTGAAAAAAAATCCTCATAATAAGCATCAATTCTTACTGGTGAGTACTCAAAACATTTTAAGTACCAGTAAACTATACTCACTTCTACTGGTAAATTAATTTCCAGTATAGTATTGGGACATGTAATGAGTTGAATATCATACAACTCTGATAGCTTCAAATAGAAGCTTTCATGAGCAGCTGTAATTTTGAAAGTGCTAATGGTCAAAAAGCGGCAACGGCTTTGCAGAAATTACCTCTGTCTTGCATGCATATATAATATGCGGAGATCTAGCCCAAAACGTGTCATATCCATTTCGAAAAAAACATCGATTAGATCAATCGTATCATTATAACGGCTAAAATCTATATAAATGTCAAACTAGGTTGCGCTACATCGCATCAAATCATTAGTTATCCCTGGATACAGTTGAACGTTCACAAGAAATCGTATGATTATATAATACATTCTACATTTCCTTGAGAAGTGTTCTAAATCACGTGGCATCATTATTGCAGTACGTTATGGGTAATATAAACTCATTTCGAGCATGCCATCGCAACAACAGGAGGAGGAGGAGCAGTTTCACCAAGAATTACAACCGAATGGAATATTCTAACAATGGTAAATATAGTACTTCACTACTCACTTCATGGGTTGAAAATAAAAATTGGTGCTCCAATAATACTAAAACTGACTCAGCATGTAATGGTAAAAACCGGAACTGAAGTCATAGAAGCAATCATTCATAACATTCAATCATGCAGCCGGTGAAACCGCACTAATCTGATTTTATACAAATTTGCCATTTACATTTAAGCGGCTGCAATTTCATATCAAATCGTATCTTATAACCATCAGTTGATCCTAGATCCAAAGTAATTCTCCCCAGCGTGATATTTTCGGTGGTTAGTGTGTATATGTGGGACTTCCATGGATTGGTACAGCAAATTATCCAACTATGCCGGATGAGTGTAGTATTTACATATATTGTTTTCAATTAGTCAAAACTTCAACAAAAGCGGATTAATTTATATCAGTTTAATTCGCAATCTTCTGTGTTCTGCAAAACCGAAATAACACAGTTAGTGTAGTGTACATACAAATCGCTCCGAGCTACTTATAATAAAAGAAAAATTGCTGGGCTTTGAACATGTGTTGAATTTTTCTATAAATGTCTGATTTGAAACTAAATTCTGCACATTTTTTTGCAATACCGTTCCATCGCGACAGAGAATTATGAAACAATACTAATCTTGAAATCTTATCAGTGATAGATATTGATGGCAATCATTTTGTTATTAAAACTCGAACATTTTTGTGTTTTATCTTTTGGTAAAGATATGCTTGTGAATCTTAATCGTTTAGATGGGACTATAGTTTCTGTCAAAACTATTATACCGATGGTCCGCTGGTATAACAGTTATCGTCACTTAGTTTTCAAGACTAAAAAATATAACGTGCATTATAAAACTGACTTTAATTGATTACTGAGGTGTTATATAAGTGGGGAATTCCACAGAAATTCGACCAATGTTCTGAATGGACCATTTTTGATTTTTATAATATTTTTTGTTTGCTATATTGTGAATTTTGTTAACGGGTCATTCGTAACATATTAGTCATAAATGGAAGGTATATACATAGATATGACTACAGAGTGGACGCTGACAGTGCTATTTCATAAATGAACAAGATAACAACCTTCCATGCAGGACTTATAGAATTGTTGAATCAATATGTTGATGTTACGCTGCGACGTTATAATAATTCTCGTAAGTACCCTTGTTTGTTCCAGCTAAGTAGAGAATATAAGAAAACCAAAACTTGTCTTTCAAATACCTAGCCAAGGAGCATCGGAGCACATGCGAAAAGTTAGATGAAACATGGTAAAACCTTTGAAAACAAATCGAATGTTATCGTTGAATGTCCTCCAAATTTTCTGGCATAAACGCTATACAGTTTGGGAATCAAATGATTGCCGTGATTAAGATTAAGAGTAGAATTTATAAGAATTAATTTTTGATGGTCGTATAAATTTGGAAGGGAAATATTGGTAAATGGCAAATGTTTTAAATAAAATGAATAATAAAAATTCAGTGGGAGCATAGTGTGGCAAGATAGTTATGTTTCCTAGTCTGGTGTCCAAGCCAGATGATAAAAATCCTTTCGGAAACAATTAACCATATAATGGACTTTGTTCTTTTTCTTTTGATGGATGTATTTCAAACTTACAGAGCTATCCTCCTTTCTACCACTCTCTACATCTCTCTAGTCTGACTATTTTTTTTTTCTTATAAGAACTATTTGGCCATCTTCACAGACAGCTGGTATTAGTGAAGAGCACTTCTCCTATTCAACAATTATTTTCTTTTTAGTCACTAGTTATCATTGTTACATAGTAATTTGTTTACACATCATCTATTGCAACATTCTCATGTGCAAATTTCTTGAACTTGTGCACTTGCTCTGTATTATTTATTTCCTCTGGTAATTCATTGTATATGGGTACAGCTGTGTGTTTTAGGCTCTTCGTTTTCTGTGTGTTCTAGCATACGATAGACGTAGATGTTGGCGTAATCGTGTACCTTAGTTATGTGTTTCACCATGCACTATTAGGTTTATGTTCGACTATATCTTCATTTTTCTTATCTTGTATATCATTTTAGCTTTTTCCACATAAATTAGTTGTTTTATGCTCAGAAAATTAGTCGATTCATACAGCACATGCGTTGGTATTAAATATGGACTTTATTGCTTTGTGATTGCTACATTGTGACCAGTTAATTATATTGTAAGTAATTATTGGTAGTATAAATGCATTGTAGACTAAGATTTTCGTCTGACGATTAAAAAAGTCTCTTCTCGTCATGATTCCTATAAGTGGTCTAACTTTTTTCCTCACATATGTTGTGTGTTGTTTCCAAGTCAGTTTATCGTTCATTATCATTCCCAGATATTTTATTGAGTCGACTCCTTTAATGGGTTTCGTTCCATTTGCAGTCCAATCACCAGCTTTTGCTTGCCTCTCTGTTGGAAAAACATGAAGCTTGTTTTCGATGTATTTATTTCCATATAGCCATCTTGTGTACTGTATAAAGTCCTCATTTACTACCCTCTCTGTCATCGCCATCCTTCCCACTGTACAGGAGCAGGGTATCATCAGCATATATGTAGTATTCTGCGGCCAATCCAGCCTCCATTCAATTTTGGATGTACAGAGAGTAAAGGAGTGGACCTAGGATTGATCCCTGTGGGACTCAAGTACTCATCGCTTCATTCTCACTATAACTGTTTCCCACTTTCGTACAACACTGCCTTGTTTGTATTTCAGACTATAAAGAGGATTCTCTACCCGGGTAAATATGTACTCTCACATATTTTTATCTAGTTTATAGTACTACAACTGTGATGTTGTATCGACTCATTTCTAGGATTACATCGAATTTATCCATCGTGCAAAATCCATTTCATCCAATATGCCGAGTTCTTTAAGTAAATTAATGAATTATGTTGGAGACTTAAAACTTTACGGATTAAGAAATACTAATGATTTTAAGCTGCCACTGTATAGAGATAATTCATCGCAGAATAGTTTAGTATATAATAAGGGCTTTCAAATATTTAATAAGTTACCTTTAGATGTAAAACTTGAGAATAATTTTATGATATTTAAGAGAAAAGCTCTTGAATTTGTTAAAATTACTTATTAAATTCATAAACTAATGTAGAAGGTAAGGAAAAGTAGGAAAGAGAGCTAGACATATAGTATAATTATATGTGTATGTAATGAATAGCAAAAAATTCTAAATAAATTCACTTACTTAGTTACTCAGCAACTGAGCACTTAATATTTAGCGCAACATTAAAAGTTGGCAGCTAGAGCAGCATGACGATGATATATATTTATTGAGGTTGGAAATCCTATGAAATACAGGAAAACATCTGTGTGGTATTGTCACACAGACCTTCATTTTATTTATCATAAAATCACAGCATAACTAAACCAAGTATTTTATTCTATTTGTAATTGATAGAAATAATAAAGAAACATTATATCACTTTGTTCGCGAAATTAGACTGAATA
Source organism: Dioctria linearis (assembly GCA_963930735.1). Taxonomy (NCBI): domain Eukaryota; kingdom Metazoa; phylum Arthropoda; class Insecta; order Diptera; family Asilidae; genus Dioctria; species Dioctria linearis. The sequence goes on along the minus strand of OZ005742.1, from coordinate 260,792,144 downwards.
GGGTAATCCCTTAGTGTAAGGGTCAGACCTGGAAAGAAACGAAATTTCATCAATGTTTTATGAGAAAAATTTCACCAGCTATGTGGGGGCTAAGCATGCTGGTGGCCTTATATAAAATATGCTCTCAATATCCCTGTGCGCATGTCTCTCCACAATAGGTTTATTGAAAAAAATTTTTTTTTTGCATACTTACAGAGGTGGGTTCACAAAACGTGGACCTCCAAGGCAAGGAGGAGGAAGTGGTGGTGGTCAATTCACACGTGGTGGCAGCGGTGGTAGCGGTGGTGGTGGTGGTGGTGGTGGTAATGGTGGTGGGCGCCAAGGCGGTAATATCAATCGAGGAGGATTCGACAATTATGGGCACAATGATAGGAATCGTGGTGCTGGTGGTGGTAATAGAACATACAACGGTAATTTATATCAAAAGAACCGTTATAAGTATTTTTTCATTCAAATTAAAAGAAAATCCATCATTTACAGATCGTGCTCCAAATCGTGGTAGATATACCAACTTCAATGATGACCGCAACTTTGACCGTGGTAATCGTGAAGGTAGTTTTACAGGCAGCAGAGATGGGGACCGCTACAATAACTTCAGCAGATCACGTGGCGATCGAGATAGACATAATCCAAACGATAGACCCCAAGTCAGTGGTGGCGGCGGCGGTGGTGGTGGAAGCAGCGGTGGCAATGGTGGCGGAGGAGGTGCTTCAAGCAGTATAAGTATATTAAATTTATATAGACACATTTAACTTAAATCAAAAATTTTTTTTTTCCTTTTATTTCTATAAGATGATGATGGCCGGCCCAGACTTCAATTAAAACCAAGAACAGTCACAGAACCTATAAACTCTTTAGCGGAAACAAAACAGGCCGCATCGATATTTGGTAATGCCCGACCCAGAGAGGAGAAACTGAAAGCATTATCAGAATCATCAAATCCTTAAAAAGGAAAAAATAAAAAAAAAAAAATAATAAATTCTCCGTATTTATTTAATGTATGATGAGAAAAACATAAATATTATGTATAAACAAATATTCATATTGTATAGAAAGAAACTTTTGAAGGCAGGAAGGATTCGCAAAAAAAATTCTTCCACATTTTGTTTGTTTAAAAATTTTTGTTTACTGGAAAGAATTTAAATGGGGCGAGCCACGTTTATAAGTGTTTCTCCCCCTTTTTTTTTTAATAATATAAATTTGTTCATTAATAATTACAATCACACCTAGCGCAAGTAATAATACCCTTAAATTTACTATAATTTTTTTCATTTCTTTCTTAACTTTTTCTTGTAAATTGATTTTTGTGAGAGTATAGAAAATATACTAGTAAAATGCAAAATATAACATTTATATATTTGCCATCATATGGTCGAATATATAAGAAAAAAAAATAGGTTTATTTATGTATTTTATTTAGAATTCTGATAAAATATTTTCCTATTTTTTTCATTTTCTATATTAATGAATGATAAATACATATGTTATTATGTATAAAGGATTAATTATTAAGAATTAAAATTTTTATTAATATAATGAATGTTTATGTTTTACTATGGAATAACTGTTTCATTTGAAAAGAGAATTGATTTCGATTCAATTTTAAATACTACACGTAGAAATAAAACTAGCGCGTAGGACTTATATTTAAAATCAGAAATTCTGTAAATAATTTTCATTGTAGTTGTGTTTTTCGTAAAATTTCGCTTAAGTAAAAAAAAAATTGGTTGAAAAATTTGTTCGTTTAGAATCTGATTGGATGGGTTTAACTTTATTATACATTTTTTTTGTCAATATATTATTGTATTTGTTATTTAACAACAGCATTGTGTGTGTGATTAACCTTACGCAAATATTCTAAAGTGGAAATACTTTTTTGTTAAATACTCCTTGAAGTTCTATTCTTTATTAGTTTGTATTGTATTTATAAAAAAGCTGACCTAATTCGAATTGCTCAGTTTCGTGTTTAAATTGTCAGAATAATGTGATTGTAAAATAACAGGTTAAGAAAACAGTTTCCATTATTATGAAACATTGATTGCAACTCTAGTCAAAAATCTCGGGGGCGGTATCTCATTTCATTTAATTTTTGAAAAACAATGCTCTAAAAAAATTAATTTTTTTTCAATAATATCGAAAAATTGGTAGATAATAGAGTAAAAACGTTGAGCATGCTATGCATTTTGACAATAGATTTTTCGGTTAAGTTTAATTTCCTAATGGGTTATTTTCATTGTCCAAACAATATTGTATACAATTTCATTTTTTATTTTATCAAGATTTTAAAAAGCTTTTTTCTTACGCTTGACCATTAAACAACTTTTAAATTAATTTAAAAAATTATTTCGAAGTACGCTTTCGATCCCTTTTATTTTCGAGTTTTTTTTATCTATCACTGTGCTGACAAATATATCTTACTTTTATATTCTTTTTGAAATGTTCGAATGAAAATCCTCTAAATGAAATATTTTGCTAGTTTTATATACATTGTGAAATAGTAAGGGCAGCATTTAAAACCATAGTTTATGAAACTGAACTTCTATTGCAATAGAAATTAATCGTTCCTCCAAAAAACAATTCAATCTGTGTTATATCTTTTACTATAGAACTCGAAACGAATTGGAAAAGCTTTCAAAAAGATTCTTTTCTTCACAAAAGTTTTTTTTTCAAGTTCTCTAATTTTAAAACGACTGAATTATTTTTCAAAGCTTGACAATTACATTTTAATACACCCTTTTATAACGTTTCTCAAAGAAAACAACATGGATAAGAATTACTAGCTGTTTTTAAATGCTAATGTTCGTCCTATCACCAATTCGTTCTATTCATCCCGATATTGCTTTAAGTATCATGTCCACACATTTGCTTGCATTCATACATAAAGTTGGTGTGCATTTTCAACGCTTGACCTCAGAAGACACCCTGATAGTGCTAAGACACACTGTTAGTGCAGGGTTTTCCACGGTTCTCTTCTAATTCCTCTTATTGTGCTTGCTACACTTATTGAAAGCTTTTCAAGTTGATTCACTTCGAGTACTATAACAGTCTAGCCCTAGGGTGCCCTGACTATAATCTTTAAAATATTCCTTTTTAATAATAAGAAAATTCTTAATTTTCCTTAAGGAGGAGAAGTTTGTATCGTAATGAAAAACTACTGTCAGAATGAGTACTGGAGCTAGTTACTTAACTTTTCTACGATTTCATTACATATATTTTATTCCTTAAGTAAGGGAGTCTATCTAAAGTTTATAACTTTTGTCACAAATTCCGGAGCAGCTGACAAATTTGTTGTGTAGTCTAACCTTTTTTGAAGAAGAAAACTGCAGTACAACAAAATAATATTACAAATATGAGAGAAAATATACGACGGAAGATTACATCATCCAGGTAAACCCTGTGCAACAAGAATGGCGTGGGACACACAATTTAACCTTCTATCAACATTTAAAAAAGTAAAAAATAAATATATTCTAAGAAATTACAAAAACCTTCATTGCACAGATAATGGACGAAAAAGACGAGCTGGAAGACTTGAAGTTAATAAACATTCAAAAAGACAATATGTAGATGCTCTAAATAAGCAGAGTGTTATTTTGAAAACACTAGCCCCATAATTGAGAGCAGATCCATCTTGCCTGATTCTGGAGACCGCAAAATTGGTCACGATCCCGATAGAAAAATTATCGGTAAGTAGATTCAATTACAAAATTTTAAAAACAAAGTTTTAAATTCTACCGAGTACTCTTTAAGTAAAGAGCAAGGATAAGATATATCAGCTTCGGAGCGGAACATTGCCAGATTGGAGTGGTGGTCAAAAGAAAGATTAAATTTCATTCACTTTATATGCACACAAACAAACCATTTTGTAGGTATGCTCATTAGTATACTCGTGTAGGTTCATCGTGAGCATGCATTTCTGTAACCTGACCAGAGTATTGCTTTGAGTTTTGTAGTATAAATGTAGTATAAAGTTGCACCAATTTTGAAGATCCCAAGCACAGAGGCCAAGGCATCGCATTGTCATGATAGTGAATATGAAACAGTTTTGATTATTAAATTACTACTGATTTATTACAAATTTATCATGTTTTATCTTGAATGCTTAATTTAACAATGATAAACATCATAATGGAACAATCATTGGAAGATTCAGCAATATTAGTTTGATGACCTATTAAGAGCAAATATGCTTACAAGGGTGGTTGCATTTATTGGAAATAAGTTCAGAGTTATGAACATTGCTTATTCTTTCATTTTAATTATATTAGAAATTTGAAAAAAAAAAACTATCCAAAATCTTGATATGAACTTAAACCACCGGATTGAAAATATCTTTATTGAAAGTATTAAAAAGCGTTCTACTAGAGGAAGGAAAGACTAATCTAATGAATAATTTTAATAATGAAAAAACAAGGTTCTCTGTCTTTCCGGGGGCGGAATCCCTTTATGATCCGTGGAATACTTTAGATTGGTAACTACCAGTGAACAACGAATGTCTGATTAGAAACAATTTCTAATTTACTCATGCCTTCCAACCAATGTTCCCTACTTTGATTAACATTTAGTTGTATTATACATCTTTTCTTCAGCAGCTTTCATTGAAATTGTGTATGAATTTCTGACGATTGTCTTATTTGACAGCGAATTTTTATTTGTTGGATATTGTTCGCTCTATGTACCACAGTTGTGTTTATGCCTTTATGTTGAATACTAATTTGCTTGTAGAACATAAGCCGAATAAGTATGTTAATAGTAAATGACCTGATTCACATTCAGTGACTTAAAGGGATGTCTTTGTATCTCTTGTCAAGATATACGAAGATAATAGTATTCTGAACAGATGGTTTGTCTTGGTCGTTGGATCATATCAATATATTAGCGATCTATTAGCATATTTCCTCATTATGTAATAATTTCAATTAACAATTTAGATACTGCTCAAATATATGATTTTTCAATTAGTTGTTTTCGTCAACGTTTTTGCTAAGTATTCTCATATATATTTTTTATATCGTCGATGAAAGATGAAAAGTTTTTGTTAACGTTTATAAGGCATAATAATTCTACAACATTAGGAACATTTGTGAACTGAACGAAAAACGGGTGGAGAATAGTTGATAAGAATTTTAAATTTTTGGTCTTTTGCTCTCCACGATCAAAGTTCGGTGAAAATTATGAATTTTTATTATCTTTGAAAATGGGTACAAAGGTAGAGACTTACGTCACGTGGAGCGTAACGAATCGTCTTTTCGGAGCTTGATTACTATTTTTTATCAAAAAACAAGTTTATCATATCGAATTAAAAAACTCAAATTTCTTAAGCTTAAAAGAACCGTCATACTCTGCACGCAAAATATAAGCTTTTATGTCTCTTTTTGGATTACATTTATAAATATACTTAAATTCGGTCGATTCGTTCGTTGATAAAGTTCTAAGAGGGAAAGAGGAGGAATAAGGTTTATTGAAAGGCCGCAATGATTATCTGTCAAATTTTAATCATCATTTTGCGATTTTGTTATTCAGAAAATTGATTAATAAAATATAAAAGGCAAACTTAATACAACCTAATGGATTGATATGAAATCTCTCAGTTTAAGTGAAAATATATGCTCGGTCCGAAGCGATCTAGATTCAATAAATAACCCAATTCTAAATTGGTATACTTAACCAAAGAACATATAATTTAAAAGCAGAGAATTTTCGTAAGATATGCGAACACGCCATATATAACTTTTTAATTTACGAGATGTGTATTCTTTATTATCTATGACTTATCACAACATACCTGAAATCGGATCTTACGCCTTTTGCATCAAATGCAAACAATAATATCCAGTTACCTGTCGATTGGTTGAATAGCTTATCGATTCTTGTCCGGATTCCCTTGGAATTTGTATTTCTGAACAGGGTTTAATCCGGAGTGAAAGTAAACTTGTGTCTCACTATCCATCCCATATTGTCCAGTATATTTTATTAAACATTGCCGTAGAGTATTTTGAGTAGGAGGATTTATTTATTTGCAAATTAGTGCCTTCAATATTGCTCTGCCATGTACCGTACCGAATAATATTCTTTCGAGGTGAATAAAACTGATAGGAATCCATTCGCCCCTTGAATTTGTTGTAATGATGCGATTTAATTTATCCAGGTTAAAAAAAATTGATTCAAAATAATAAAATAGTAAAACCCAAGGAAGAAGAATCGTTATATGTATCTTGTATTGTTTTTGTAAATTTCTACAAACTTCTTTTATAATTTTAAACATTTTCTTATATACATATTATGTAACAACAACACAAAGTATGCAACTACAATTAATAATATGTATTAAGATAAATAACTAACCAGAAAATTATTTTTCATAAGTCAAAATAAATGAAAACATAAAAATTAAAATTGGTACATAAAGTGATATTTGAAAGAACATCAACAATTATGTACTTAAAAGCAAAAATTGAACTGATTAAATTATTATATACATACATATACATATAATATGTATGTACATTTGTACATGATAAAAATGTATTAAAGCAGAGTAAAAAAATTATACATAGACACTTAATTAAGCGTAATGAAATGTTTTAATTAAGGAGCAACCAAATACATCATTTAAATATTTAAATAAATAAATAAATTTTAATAACAAAAATTATTTAATGCAGCTAGAATATTGTAAAAGTAACAGAATGAACTATTTACTATCCTAAGGTTACATCATACTTAAATATAAAATAAAAAATGAAAATCTTTTCGAATTGATAAGAGATGAATCGTTTTCAGCCGAAAACACTTAAAATTATTTTTAATACTTTGTGTTTATGTACAAATATGAATATTTAAAATATAAATTTTAATAAAAAACAATTTTGACATATAACGAAACGAGTAAATTTTAGAAATATTAATTTTTATTGTTATTTTCTATATTTTCGGTGGCATTACGAAATGTTGTAAAGATATACACAACAATCTGAAGACATTGAGAGCACGTTTAGAACAGAGAGAATTATTTAGGACTATTTTTATGTAAATAAGTCGATTTACGCAGTACTAATTCGGCTGCTGTTTAGTCTACTCGTATTAAAGCTTTGATTCCAATACGGCATGTTGCGTATCAAATTAAGATGCTATAACGCGGTGTTCTTTTTTTCCGATTCAAAAAACTTTCTCGGGACGTTTTTGCTATCAAAAACGCCATTTTCATGTACTTGGGTCACATACACCGCAGTTACTACATTTCGCATATATTTTTGCAATTCTGTCTTTCATGGCCATTAGTGCTCTGTTGTGAACATTTTTCTCATCGGAAGTCAATTTTTTTTTCATCGACGCGCAATCACGAGCAGTAGAAAAGTCCACTTTTTCATCCCAGTCGCTCAAGCTACATCCGATCGCCAAAGCCTTCCCCCGATTAATAGAAAACAAATTGTTAATAAAATATGTTCAGAGTACTATAATGCATCGTTTAGGACATCTCCATGTCTGTTCACGAATGTTCATGTAGGGCTTAAACTTTTGTATGAGGTGGGCATTCCCCTTTACGTTACCTTGGGATTGCAGGAGCAAGTACACCTTGCATACAAGCTGTACTGCCATACTCCTGGCACGTAATCTTCACTGCCATGTAGGCAGCTCAGCTTTCAGCGAACTTGCATGATAAAAAATCATAGCAGCTCAGGTGATAATAATTTGACATTATACAGTTTTCAAAATGGTGGAAAAAAATATTCGAAAGCGGTGCTTTGTAAATTACAAAATTTATACCGCTAAAATGAGTGCTTCTGGAATATGCATTTACCATCACCTTCCCTCTTCCGTTTTCTTCTGTTTTTTCAATTTTGCTACTTCCTGTATAGCTATACTTGGTGATATACACAAGACTTTACATCTCAATGGCATTTTTTAAATGAACATGCATGCATTGTTATAAGACATCAAGCGAACTGCCCTCTGCTGTCAACTTTATAAACGTGTTGGAAGGGGACTTGCATCCTAGCTGTACTTCCTCGTGTAATCCCTAGGTTAATCCCTTCCCTTCTTTGATTACTTAACATATAAATGTACTAGCATAGCACCTGTACATATTGACAACGTAGTCTAATTTAATTTTAGCTGTAAGATCCTTAATTTTCATATAGGGTATACTAAGTTTGTCATTCCGTTTGTAACACCTCGAAATAATGATGGTAGAGCAAAATGGGTTGGACACCCACGCTTAATATTAAAAGTTATTTTGATTTTTGCATGTCCGTCCGTCTGTGCGCACGATAACTCGAGAACGCATATGCTTAGAGAGCTAAAATTCGAAAATGAGACAAATCGGGGACAGTTAAATTAACATAATGTTAATGAGTAATATTTTGTAATCACCCTGTTTAAATTACTTTCACCCTACTAACAAATTTGAGATATCTCTACATGTGTTTGGTATAGTACGTCTATTATTATATTATGTAAATTAGAATCATAATTCAGAATATTTTTCAAGTTATTTATTCAATTCTAGACTCATGGCATTGAAATAAGTCTCACAAAATCGTTGCATATTATAGATTACGTACTTTATCCAAAATTGTATGGAATCTCTGTTTGGTTTTGTTGATAAATTGAAAGTCAATAAAGCGCAGTTAGTTTATTGTTTTCATTGTTCAAATATTTGCATAAATATTTTCCCAGGCTTGTAATCACAAGCAGATCTTCCATATTATATCACATTGCATTCACACGATTTTAAATTAAACTGTTGGACTTCCCAATTATTTATGTTTGTTATCAGTAGTAATGCTATATCTACATGACTACATGATTGTTCTATAGTTACAAAGCAATATTGGACAAATTAATTAGGTATGTGAGCTTAATTAAATAAATAATAATCATAAATTTTTTTTTAAGATAATAAACGATAAATAAAATTTCTCTAATGAACTTTCGTTGTATCAGGTAACGGTAACACTAAAGGTAAAACAGTTTTACAGTGTAAGTTTATTTTGATTGTGACGTTTCTACTTTGTTGCATTTATAGTTTGGTGTGTTTGATTTCCTCGTGTGGAAATAATAACTGTGCGGTTTTAGAGTAATTTTGAAATTTGTTAATAATTTAATTGCCTAAGTAAGTTCCACCTATATATAAAAACCAGATGACAAGGTTTTTTTTACATTCTTTTATGTTTATGTTTTTCCAATAAAATAAAAATGATGTTTGTTCAGATTTTAGTGCGTTATGTTCGAAGTGCTGGTGAGTCAACTTTAGCTTAAGAATGTTGCCTTAGTTTTTCTGGTCCGTTTATATCAATAGATTATAAAATTTTACAGTAATGAAATTGGTCAACTTTATTCTCGAACGTTTAGTTGGGTTACATGCTGTACTTACTACCTACTACGTCCGATCTTATTACAGAGTTTGCTATCATAAATACTGACCCCAGGTCGAGACAGGCACCAGAAGTAGGTCGGTATAGTAGGCCGAAACCGGTCTTACACATACAACTCGGGCTAAGACTTATAATCAATTAATCCAACAGCTGTTTAGTTGTGCTCTTGGCTCTTTCTATTTGTTATAAGTTAATTTAAAATTTCAAAGTACCAGTATCGGGACTTGTACTTGAAAATTTTTAAATACCAGTACCGGAACTTGTATGTACTTAAAAGATTTTAAGTCCATATTAGAGAGTATATTACGAGCTAATGAAATTCAACCAACATTTAAGCTGACCTTGATTTACTATTTCTTTATCTAAGAAAAATGCACTCTTCAGGCCAATCTTATTATCAAAATCATTACAAACCAAAAGCAAGCATTCGTTATTGATACAATAAATGCAAATTAGAAATCTAATAGATTAGCCCATACTCATTTACATTGAAGTAGTCATAGAAAGCAAATATAATGTAAAAAAGCAGAGCTGCCAGTGTGAAAATAATATTAGTTTAATGCTAGTTTCATGCAGTCTTTTATCGTGTGAAAATGCAGTCTTGCCATGTTTTTTTTTGATAATTAACTATAAAGAGAAATACATATAGCAATAAACAAAATAGGTACTTCTGTTTTTGTTTTGTGCTTTACTGTGCTATAGTCAATGTACCTTGGCATCAGTCAAATTCAAATCAGTTCAGTCTGCTCTATTGTGTTGGTGCATAATTGACTGATGAAGTATGAGCTCAGTCGAACAGATGTAAAAACATATTTATGACGTCTTCGGCTTAAAATTTTCCGTGAATGAATAAAAGTATGCACCTATCTATACCTACCTAATCATACCTCTCTATCCGTAGATAATTTATACTTTATAATTCTTTCAAAACAGGTAACTTTTACCTTTAATAACAGTTGAATCATATCTACATAAGAAGGTAGGTACCTATAAGTGTGTGATACGGTAAGAAAACTGCAATAAATACTCTGAGCCGATATCCCTAATTCAAATAATCCATCAGCATTCAGGTGCTCTTAAAACCTCTGAGGAAATATTTTAATTGTAGGTATACATACCCTAATTACCTTTAGTAAAGTGAGTGAAGTATCCCGCACAGGGTCCCAGGCTTCTAAGAATTTTTCACAAATTTTCTCTAACCCATTTTTCTTTTAGTAGCTAGGGGCTAATTAAAAGTTTCAATGGCAAAATAAAATTTCCACTTTGCACTCCCGAAATTGATATCAATTCAAGGGTGGGTCAGTTCAGTTCAGTGTGATTGGGATTATTTTAACTGGAAGGGAGGATGGCAGTAGCTCGAATGTGATTGGCTGTAAAAATATTGTGTCTTCTTTCCTTTTTTTTTTTGATAAATTCAGAGGTCAGCAGTAAGGTCTGGTCAGTATTGAGAAAATTTCACAAGGCGAACGTTATTGCTTTGAGTTTAAGAAAATTTTGATAGAAATATAGTTCGGTTTCATACAATTCACTACAATAAAATAATTAATTTTATTAATTTCAATTCGATGGAAGTGACATGTGTTTAAAAAAATAAAAATAAAATAAAAAATAAATAAATAATTTGTGTTAAAAGTGTTTACATACTGTTGAAATTGAACTTGTTTGAAAATTTAATTTGCTTTTATTTGACTGAGAAATGAAAATGGAATCAGAGTCTACTATATCGGATATAAAAGGTAAGAGTTATTTTTTAATATTGTTTGATATTTTATAAACGCGATGTCTAGACTTATTTCCTCCTAAAATGATTTTTGTTTATTAATTTTAAAAATTCAATTGTCATAAAGCATCACTTTTGCCCAGCATCACAAATTCTATCTATTTTTGGTTGTGAAAATTGCTATAAGTAAGAAATAACGTTGAGAGTAAAATTGAACAAGAGCTAAATGTAATATATGATTTGTGATCACTAGCTATTTTTAGCAGGTTCATCAATAGACTTGAGCAATAACTGACATTGCAAAATTTCTTTTTGCGGTTTGCCGGGAATCACAAATTCTAATTTCTAATTCACTCTATCAAGTTCTACGTTTTTTTTTTAATTTATTTCCACATTCGCAATTTTTATAGAGTTGTAAAACTTTTATTTATTTCGAGTGTCTAGATTTTATATAATAGTAGAATGTCTCAAGTCACATAGCCTCTTCGTGGTCATTGATATTTTGTCCTTCCTCATAAGTCACTTAGACTCTGCTGATTTTACAGATTATAACAGCTTTTGCTTTACTTACATATTATTTTCTATTATAGATTATAAATCACCGCCATCTCATTTACGTACAACATTCAACATGGATACACCACGTGAAGGTCGTCAATCAGTTGATGACAATAATACTACTGAAGTGCTGGATCTATCAAAGCCAAATAGATTACTTGGAAAACGTAAATCTCCATCACCAACAAATTCAACATCAAGTTTTGCGACAAGTTTGTCTAGCATACAATACATACATTCATGTGATGGCCCCGCTCCGTCATCAACTAGCCCGTATGCTACCCAACTCATATACAGCCCAAATGCATTTTCAGCTCCTGATATGATTCCCTCACCGGGTGCACTATTTGCAATGTACTGCCGAAGTATTCGTGAAAGCAGACTTCCACATGTTCCACATATTAGAGATTTTATAGAGACTGTCTTAGATCCATGTATATATTCAGATCAAATCGACAAATTGGTTGATCAAATTAGATCAACATATAGTCTACCACCATCATCGCTTCCTGATCAAAGATCTGCACGGCCATTTAAAGGCTTACCACGAGATCCTGATCAAATTCCTGCACGATTTGCTGCCTGTGATTTATTAAAACCGAATCCTTTTCAGCAAGTTGAAGGATTTATGGAGTATCGAAAGCAAGCATTAGAAAGAATTCGAAGTTCAAACGGTGGCTTTCGAACAATGACAAATCCTAAAATGAGAAGAACTACAATCGGAAATTGTCCGGGTGGACAAGATGATAATCGTAGTAATAATGGAGATCGATTTTTTGAACAACAACGACAACAGCAGCAGCAACAACAACGTGACAATGATGCCTCCAGTACAGGTAGCCTAGAGAATAATGATGTTAAACCAGAATATAATGATGATCGTAACGACAACAACAATATGTGCATAACAAATCAAAACGGTGTAATGAGAGATGCAGCATATTACGAACGACGCAGAAAAAATAATGCTGCAGCAAAAAAATCTAGGGATCGTAGACGTTTGAAAGAAGATGAATTGACTATCAGAAATGAATTTTTGGAAAAACAAAGTATAGAGTTGCATTCGAAGCTAGATACTTTAAAGTTAGAGCTTCAAACTCTTAAGTCAAGAGAAGTTCAATTGCTTTGTGATCGAAAATCATTTGAAACTCGAGAGACTGAACTACGTAGAGAATTCGAGATAAAAGAGACTGAGCTATTAGAGAAACTGAAAGCAATTGAAGGACGGGAAAATGAATTGCTTCATCAGAATGAACTATTAAAAACACAAAATAACACAATGTTTTACAGACTTCAAGCTCTTGAAGCTCGCGGGAGTAGGCTACATCTTCAGCCAGTACATTAATAAAATAATAACTTGATTGGAAGATATTTTTAGACTCCAAAAATGTTTGTGAGTATAAGAAGGAAGAATCCAGTTAGGATTTAGATCGCTATGTTCCTATTTTATAGTGTTAAGAACAAACAATTTTGAAATCGACTTTGTATGAAACTATCATAAACATAACTAGTAATTTTATAATATATATATATGATTGGACGACAGTGATAAGATCTTTTCTTTACTTAACCTTTCTTCTAGTATCAGTAAAAATATTAGTTTATCCTGCTTGATCCCAGCATCGGCAAGTAAGTTAAAATGCCTCGCTTAGAGGGGAGTGGTGAGCCTCATTTTAGAAGACTACACGAATTTTAGTCCAGCGAAATGATTTTTAGTCAGTTGTGAATCTAAGATCATTTGAGTAGTATCATAGATGGCACAAGAAGTAGATGTCGCATGGCATACTAGAGCAGACTATACAGATTGTGAAATGGGTAGTACATTCTGGAATAGACCATAACATATTTTAGAGCGAGCTGAAAGCAAATGGTTTTATAATATCACTTTTGTATACATTTAATCAACTTCCTCAACACTTCAGATACGAAAAAATATGAGTCACTCGACGTATGCATCATTTCAAATGGTGTGGTCCATTCCGGAATGGACCACCCAGTCATATAAATTTTGTATGCTTTTGGGTACAGCATGCGACACCTAATGGTAGTATCTAGTAGATATTATTAGTATTTGAATTTGTATGAACATTGCAAAATCTAAAGTTGGAGTCCGTGTGAGCAAGTACTACCTATATTTTCCAGAGTTATTATTAAGCTCTAGATGAATCATTATCGTCCATTTATTTCTATGTCCACACAATAACTTGGTTAAATACGATTTGTCTTGGATATCTGAAATTTCTGCAGCACTTATAGATATACATAACTTAAGAAAATGGTTAAAATTGAACAACTTCTTCGTACAAAAAATTTAATTTTTCACCTACATTTGGATAAGGGCTTAGAAGGCTCTGGCCCAGACTGCCGGAGTTTACAATTTCAGAGAAATTGCGAAATTGAACCAAAGATCATGTAACATTTTTATACTGTTACTATACAAAAATTAAAAATTTTCACGTAGGTATACTTGGGGAAAACGTTCAGCCCCAAATATTTTTAACTAAAGCACTGGAGAGCTCTTTGGAATTGGTTATGGCCATTATTATCGTCCGACTCAACGAAAATTTATATCCAGAGTTTAGATAAAGTTGATCTTACAGCAATGATACTTCTTTCATAGATTTTAATTTCATTTGAAATCCTAATTGAAGTCTTCATGCAAAACAAAAAACAGACGACATTTGCGGCATTCACGCAAGTTTTTAATATTGGGAGGACAAATAAAAAAATTTAAAATGCAGTTGTGTATACGAACTTTTGTTCAATAAAAAAAAGGTTAGCTCAAAAATATAATGTTCACCAACTAAAACATCCACCAGCCATTTTGGGTGAAAAAAGCTTCATGGGTCGTCGTCTATGTATAGACTGACTAGACTGGGATCATTAAAACCGCTCTGGTATTATCTGGTTTTGAATTGATGTGCACCTTCACGATAACATTCAACATTTACAATTGAGTTATCAAAAATTCTGTGAATATAAATCAACGGCAGTTGTTGAGGTTAATAAATGGATCAGACTGTGGTTAGATCACGTTTGGTTCGTACCAAAATCAAGACGCAATAGAACTAGTTTTTTTGCTTATCTATACGGCCAACTTGGTTTTTTTTTTGTCGAAAGCCTTCTTGTAATAAACAAAAGATAGGTGGGGGATTGGTACATGATACTTCTAGTCGATCAACCTGCGTTTTTAATTCTTTTCAAAATTACTTCTGATGGACAGAAGGATTGGTAACTAACAACTATCTCTTTAGTTATTACATTTACACTAATTTAAGTCCCCCTTTTTTTAAAGCTTCCTTCCAATTCACTGGGAATCTACGAGTTTTCCATGATATTTTCAGGATTGATTAGGAGCTTATCTTCTGCTAATATATCGTTGGCAAGATGTTGTCTATTTCAGCTAGTTAATCAACCGCAATCAAATTGCGGTAATTATTTATCTGCAAAGGTTTTCATATTAATTTCGTAGTTGTTTTGCTCCGGATGCGCATAAAAACTATATTGGAGCTACTTCTCATCACTTTTTATCGCATTCTTCTTTGTGGAGTGATTTTCCGGAAAATTGACTAGTCGTTTGGTGCGACATCATTGCTATTGCCACTGTTTACCATATTTTATGCTTCTGAAGCCAGATCCTATTTAATATAGGGAAATAAATTAAAATTAAAATATACAGCTTGTTCAAAAATAGAATTACTTCCTTTAATATAATACTTTTCTCTACAAAAACTAAAAACTTCTTAGCAAAAAATAGATTTTTTAAAAATCCTATCCAGTAAGTAGATCCTATTTTTTCCAGTGAGTGATAATTGGGCAATTTCCGAAATTTGAAAGTTTGTTCCGTTTCCACATCCTTATTTTACTAGGCGCACAAAAAAAGAAACACGCAAAATTTCCACCCTGGTAAACATGCGTAACAGATCTAAGCAATTTGAATGGCTTTAACTTTAAGAAATTTTCTTATGAATGAATTTTTTTTGTTAAGTGCATTTTTTTAGAAAATGTAGACCTAAGTAAGCAAAAAGATCATTCCAGTTACCATTTAAGTCCAATGAACCATAAGCATTTAATTCGTTAACAATTTCCGCAAAATAAGAAGGAAAAAAAGATGCAGTATTTGCATGACAAAACACGCCAAGACGCAAGTGACCAACTAATCCAAATCCTTGACCATTTTATAGTAGGTACCATCCATCGTATCATCCCATTCCAAGGAGCCATCTAGTCGCCTGAACTCAGGAAACTGTATGTACAGCGCTACAGGTCGCCGGATACCTGTTTGAAGAGGGGATTTATGCGATAAGATCTTTTGTATAATCCTTAAAAAAAAAACTCATTTAAAGAGGGATGGAACTGCCGTCATGCCAGAGCATACAACATAGTATTGTCGTTGTTTTAAAATTGGTCATCCTTACCTCACATCTCGTAAGAAATATGTATGTCAAAACTGTCAAAAGAAATGGTCATCAAAGGTCAGCAAGAGATTTGCATTTGCGCTTAACCCTTTTTCCAAGGAATTCATGTCATAAATTTGCTGCTTATTTGTAATATGTTTTTGTATTGCATGCAAATCTGCCTGCATGTTCGCTCAGTTCTATGTCTCCGGGTGCAATATTTGAGTAAACCCTTTTTGTCAGAAAAGATCTTACCTTGGCTTTTCCTAATGGGTTGAGCATTGTAAAATTGCAAATTTTCTTATAACTATTTGTTACAAAAAAAAAATAAAATACATAGTTCCGAAATAATAGACGCAGGCAAGGTATAATGTTTTGTCTTAGGTATAAAGAAGTACTTTCCTATCTGAGACGTCCACGTTCCTGGCAAAAATATTCTTACATATTTTTCCCAAATTGCAGCGTTATTAAGGAATAGAAAAAGTGTATCGACAAAATAAATCTTTTCCATATTTTGTTGGGAATAATAATTTTATCCTAGATTCGTGGTTCTTTGCCAATGTACACACGTCCAACTATCGAATGCATTTGTATCAAGGATTATATTTAGATAAATTTGGGTTTATTACTAAATTTTATGAGAACGTCCAGTTGGGTCTTATGTATTCAAAGATCTACGCAGCCGCTGAGCTATAGCTCTTTTCTATATTAATTAAGGCAAGCCTGTCCCAAATAAAGTTTGCTTTAGTCGAAATTTGATATAAGAAACATAATCAAAATCACGACGTTGGCGTTATCTATTTCATGGTGATGACCTTAAGTAGTTAATTATTGACTTAATTATGCTTAGACATGATTATATGAATTGCATTACGAAATTTCTATACCGAGTATTTCGGTCTGTTCATGATCTTACATATCTTCATAGAGTATATATGATGTTAGAACAAAACCTGATATTTACAGCGTTATAATTTATTAGGATTGGTAGGCAGCAAATGTAGAGCTTCATACTCTTTTCTGGAATGAACCGTATTCTACCTCGGACTGTAGTCTACAAGTGAATATACTTAGTACTAGCCTGCTCAGCCTATTTAAGAAGTATGATCCGTGATGCTTAAAGCCAACAGGTATGGAAACTCAATTGGTCAGAAGGTCGAACTCACAATTTTTAGAATCGATCATAGATATGGAATAGGAGAATTTTCGATAACTTTTATTTTTAACGATTCTAAATTAAATATTAAATACAGTGTCCGGTTTTTGAATAGGCTAAATAAATTAACAAATACAAGGGGAAAATGCATCTGTCTCGTTTGTCTATTTTTTTGGACATATGGGTCATGTTGCCACAATTCCTAGTAGAATCACTGTAGATTACCCGGGAGTTACACGAGATAGTACAGTTTGCATACAACTTGCACTGCCATACTTCTTGCACGTGTAATCCCTACTGCCATGCAGCCAGCTCAGATTTCAGCTAACTTGATGAGAAATTATGGTAGCTGAGGTGATAGTACATAATTTGACATAATATACAGTTTTCACGATGGCGGAAAAGAAATGCTTGATAGAAATTGACAAATTTATACTGAGAAAATGAGATTTTCTGGAATAATTTGCATTACATCATTTACCAATAACTTCCTCTTCATTTTGCTTGGCTTTTTATCATTTTGCTACTTCCTGCGTACTGCTGTCAAGTTTAAAATCGCGTTGGAAGCTTTGAGGAGCTCCCTCCTCAAAGGTTGGAAGGAGGCTTGCATGGAAGCTGTACTATCTAGTGTAACCCCCGGCTTATGTTTCGGTCAAAGCTGATTGATACACAACAATTCGTTTGCTAGATATTTTTCAAAAAGTGAGTGCAAAGCGATTAGAAATGCATGCTTCATAAGTCAATATGTACCATATAAGAAGCAGACCTAGCTAGAAAATAGATTTTGGACATATTAAATTCGTCTGGTGAGCTAAAATCAAAGTGAATTGTTTGGATTCCGCAATAAATCAAAGTAATTTTGTTTAATAGAAAAATAATCACTTCACACAGCTTTCCAGTCTAGACGCCATGAGAAATTTTATGAATTTTACATCACAACGCAACAAAGTAAAGTATCTAACCTCGTTCCTAAGAAAACAAACCTTTTTTAAATAATATTTGATGAAGATTGACAACCACGTGCCCTCTCTTTGTCAAGATTTTCTAAATAAAGAAGAACTCACGGAGTTCTCAGAGTTGCAGTTGCAGTGCAGCAGTTGCAATTTGTTATTTCATTTGCATTCACTCAACAACTTTCCCCTTTCTTCTATAGAAGTCTGTTTATTTTCTTTCACTTCACATAGTCATATGTCAAGCACCCTGAGCTGTACCACAAACTCTTATTTGCCTACTCCAACAATCCAATAGCCGTCCAATGGTCCAAGTTGTGTTATTTTAACTCAATATGACCAATGTGACCAAGGAGATGACTGAGACCTAATGATGTCGTCTTCCGGTTTTGCAAACATAAATTCAAATGACACCCAAATTCACAAAGTGATTGATGAAACATTTCGAGAAATTTTCACCCATTTCTCCCCAGGGGAAGTGAAATTTGTTGAGAAATGTTTTCAAATAGTGACGTGTGTGGTGATAGTTGTTAGCCAATGCTAGACGCAATGAACGTAATTAAGAAATGCCACCATTATAATTGGTCTCGGCTAATTGCTGCTTGCATTTTTGTGAGTAATAATGATTGTTTACACATCCGCTGTAGGTATACGAATAAATTGCTCAATTTTCTGTGGCCGATAAACATCTTTAAAAATGTAGAACAATTGCGAAATACGTTTTGATTCTGTGTATTTTAAAGTAATAATGCTACGTACGTACTCATCAGAGACGTGTGCTTTCCAGTTTAACTTGTTTTTGTTACTAATGAAATTGCATAACGTTAACTACTTTGTAATATTCCATTACTGGAAATGTTTGTTACTTGAAATCTTAAGTGCTAATTATATAGTCAATATATAATAAATTGATATGAATATTTACAGTAAGGTAGTTAGGTGCGTTGTTCAATTGAAGCAGGGAAATTAGAGCAACATTAGAGTAGTTGTTTGTGCTGGAAAAGTGCACAAAGTCGAATGGGAGTCTTCTCTCCTCCGAAATGTGCTGGGATAACTTTCGGTAGAATTGGTTCTAAGACCAATTCTT
Organism: Dioctria linearis; assembly: GCA_963930735.1. Taxonomy (NCBI): domain Eukaryota; kingdom Metazoa; phylum Arthropoda; class Insecta; order Diptera; family Asilidae; genus Dioctria; species Dioctria linearis. Next base: position 260,772,899 of record OZ005742.1, on the reverse strand, counting down.
ACGATACCCTAGATGAATGCCCTTATGAAATTTCGTATTGTCGTTCGTCGGACAGTAAAAATTATTATAACCAATTTCATTTGATTTTACTATTGTTTACATTTTTGCTATTCATTACAAAAGCCATATAATTATACTATATATCTAGCTCCGTTTCCTCCTTTTCCTTACCTTCTATACATTAGTTTACGAATTTAATAAGTAATTTTAACAAATTCAAGAACTTTTCTCTTAAATATCCTAAAATTATTCTTAAGGTTTACATCTAAAGGTAACTTATTAAATATTTGAAAGCCCTTATTATATACTAAACTATTCTGCTATGAATTATCTCTATGCAGTGGCAGCCTAAAATCATTAGCATTTCTTAATCCGTAAGGTTGAACTTAATTCATTAATTTACTTAAATAACTCTGCATATCACCTGATTTAATTCTAAATATAAAAATTAATAAATTCATAATAATTCGTTGCTTTACACTCAACCAACACAAAGAATTTAACATAAATATGGTAGATTTATTAGAGTTATTATCGCACATAAATATGACTGTCGAACAATATTCAAAGTGGGGCTTAATTAGTATGTTATATACATTAATTGAACTTAGTAAGTCTATTCTATTTCTTATTCTTCTAAAGTATCCTATTTGCTTCGATTTTTTTTTAAATTTCAGTTCCTTATCAACAATAATACCTAAATACTTAATTTCATCAACTTGTTCAATTTATCCATTCTTAAATCCAGGTCAAAATTATACTTAAATATCATACACTTAGTTTTACACACATTAACTTTTGATTTGTCTGATTTAAACTAATATTCTAGTCTCTTTAAATCTTGCTGTATTTCGCACCGACATTGTTCTGTATGTTGTGTCACATATATGTGTGCATCATCCGCAAAAAGAACAATTTTTGAATTTCTTAATACTTTGGCTATGTCGTTAATATATATAATAAACATAAGAGGTCCAAGAATAGTTCCTTGTGGAACACCAAACGATATCATTGTAGAATCAGATAATACATTATTCACCGAAGTCCTTTGTGTCCTATTTTCCAAATATGATTCAAACCACTTCAATTCTCTATTTCGAATGCCGTAATTTTTCAACTTCCGTATTAATATACTTCTATCTGGGTTTCAAATGCTCTTTTTAGATCCAAGAAGACTGCAATGACCCTATTTTTTCAGCTAACTCTTCTTTCCAGTTCACTATTACTTGGTTTAATGCAGTTTCACATGAGTGTCGCTTTGTAAACCCTGACAGATTCTCCAAAAAAAGATCATTTTTATCGAAATAGGTTTCAAGTTGTTTATGCACTTTTTTTTCTAATACTTTCTCGCAAGTAGGTAATGCATTTATTGGTCTATAATCTTCACAGTTATCAGACCCTCTAACCTTTTCGATTGGCGTGACAAATATTAGGAAAACATCCAGTACTTAATGAACGATTTATGAGGCGCTCGAAAATTGGACCTAGCGTCCAGTAGCATTTTTGCACTTATAAAATTAAAATCCCTTTTTTGATTAATTGTCTTTATAACTTCTCTAATTTCACATTGATTCACTTCTGAGACTGGTCATTTTCATAGTATACGTAAAAAACCTAAATTTTTATATGACAACACCAAAAAGGGGTTGCCCGCTTTACCCCATTTCTGAAATTATTTTTAATATATTCATGAAAATGCCATGTACGGAATTTCAGCTTTCTTCGTCGACGCTTTCTCAGGCAGTAAATTATTGTATGGAAACCGCGAAGATTTGCTAGATTTACGAATTTAATTCCACAATTTTTTTTTTTTTAATTGCAAAGATTCTACTCTCTCAAAATGCGTTTCCAAGTTATCGCGAGGACGGCTGCACGGGCATTTAAAAATCAAAATAACATGTCAATATTATCTACATATGTGTGGATGTCCAATCCATTTTGCTCTACCAGCATTACGTTACAAATGAAATGACAAAATATGTATAATTATACTATGAGATTTCATCTAGGATATTATATGCCGACCAAGAAAATATAACATTTTGGTGGTGATTTTAGTTTTTTAAACACAAAGTCACGTATCAAACATTTAACGGAAAATTTTAGTGATATTTGATATATCCCTCTAACTTTCTGGTAATGAAAATAACTTCTTGCCAATTAACTATATCATTCGTCTTCGAGGCAATTGTCACAAAATATTTATTTTACTGCAGTTAGGTGAATTAAAACAAAGAGAAAAGAAAATGGATTTTAATATCGCCGACAAGTAAATAATTTTTTAACAACATACCACAGGAAAGTAACATTTTATTTAAACAATGGTTTGTGGTTGTTAACAAATGAAATGATTCTACTGAGCCCATAGCATCAACTTCACTCAAATCTGACTTTCTAGTTGTAGATATGACTAAGAAGTTATTTGAGCAACTTTTTGGTTATATCTATAAATATGACTACTATATTTGCCTGGTTAAATACTAAGAAATTATTTGTAGGAAGTTAGTTAGTTATATATATATATTTTTTTTTTTTACTTCTGAGGGAGATAGTAATCGGTACAGGGTCAGTAGATAGCTATGTCTATTCAGTGCGATACTAAAATCATTTCCTAAAGTAGTCGTCTTAGAGTCATCAAGAAATTGCGGGATCTACCAAATTTTAGTTTAATAGTGATAAACTAAGTTTTGCACAAGATTGAAAGTATTAGGCTTAAGATATGCTCAACATATGCGGCTTACGCTAATCTTAAGCATTAATTTAGACACTCTTGTGGCGTAGAAAAAATCAAAAATAGACATAAAATTGATAAAACAAATTGCAGTTTCTTAGTTACGTCACCATTAACTTCGAAATTGGATTCTGCTACTCTATGCAGTTACGCGGTCATGATATTGCTAGTCTTGCGGTTAAGCAGTATCACCGACGATAACACAAATTCAAATTCTACTTGTTTTTTATTTTATTAAAATGAACTGATCATTCTTAGAGCCTTAGAATTGGCGAAAAAAACAAAAACAAAATCCCAGTTAAAGATTCAATCTCATAAAAATCAACGCCATTTTGGTTGTTTCTGTTATGTGCTGGAAACCAATTACATTTTTCAAACCCTCCATTGCGAAAGATCCCAATAAACACACCAACGAGGGTGGAGTTAAACTTGAGTCATAAATTGTAAGAGGACGATATGAACGCACAGCAATGGATTCGTATTGAAGCAACATGCAGCATTCCCTATATTAGAAAATCGAGGTGAGAGATGACAGACAGCTCAATATTCTCCAAGGGGAGTAATTTAACCGAGGGACGAATGAAAACGAGGGTCGTAAAGTGGTTTGTTAGTGGTCAAACTGAATACAATCAAGACCAGGTTTACTCCCTGAACACAATAATTGTCTGGAAATGGGACTGCTGCGATGCGACTGCATTGATATAATAAATCCCGTTTGAATGCGGGGGTGAATTCTATTAAGTTTTTGTGGACGATGACAAACATACTCAACTAACCGTAACCCTTCCGCATTGCTTCATATTGTACAGGCACCCACCCGGCAGTGAAATTAACGGATTCTAGTAAAAGGGTATACTGTGGTAAAGTAAACAGGGAAACTGTCAGCAGTGTGTCTGTGTGTGGACACTTTTGGGTATTCACTGATATCCTCATATCTATTTTGGGCAGATGTTTTAGGAATTCGCAATTCTTCCGTCAGATGAGTGGATTAATGATGGTCAGTTCTGCTGTTGACTGACGGTTTTCCAATTTCACCCCTTTCATTAGTGCGACAACTTCGGTCATGAGTATATTCTATGGAGAAAGTATATGGGAAATGCTGGAATGCATTTTGACTTAAATTTTGGATATTGCTTGGCAAATATGTACATAGGTATGCATTTATATGTATAACGAGAAGAAGATATGTATTTATACTGATTTCTTGGTTTTTTACAATTTTACAAATATAGGAACAGGTATATACCTACCACCATCGGTTAGGAATGTGAAAATTTGGCGATTTTAAGATTTGAATTTATGAATTTACCTATGTAATTATGTTTTCAAGTTCACTTCAAGATATTTTTCTAAGAATGAATGACAAAAAAAAACAAATAATGGGTTATTCCAAAAAGTAAAAACAAAATTATCAGAAAATATCATCTCTGGAAATCAAGTTATTGTCTTATCCACCACTGCCTGTTATCAGAAGCATACCTTGTTTTCAAAATTTGAAAAAAAAAGTATTTTAACATTTTTATTATATCATTTCCGTGCACCTACAAAGCCCACGTCCTAGACAATTGGCCGATCTTCCTAGCCCATAATCGGGACCCACTGAGCAGGCTCAGAAAGAAAAATCTAAATAGCAACGGCCCTAAAATAGAGCCCTGGGAGATGTCACAGCTTAAGTGTATTGAGTTGGAGAGGATACCGTTCACTTTTACTTGCTGTGGAAAGCTTCATACAAGTGAATAAAAGCTAAATTCTGCCTCTACTTTTTTTTATTAATATTTTATGATTGACAGTGCCAAAGCCTTTAGAGGAATTTAACAAAATAAGAATTCAATATCTGACGAATGACATATAATACCTACGACCTATCTTTTACAAGATAGTTTCACAACTTATATCCACGATAAATCTGAACTGCCAACAGGTCAAAAGTGCTTGATCTTCATGGCGGTACCTATTGCAGTGGCATTCTTCTAAATATTCGGAAATCTTACAATATCAGTAATGTATGTCAATATTTTACGGGTCAGATTAACTTGAGAAACTTGGGAGAACTCTCCTTCATGGGGTAAAAAAAAACTGCAATAACCTATATCTAGGTACTTATTAATCAAACCATTTTAATTTTTTAGTCGGTTTACGGGTGTGTCTTAATTAAAGTTTAATTTAAGTGTTAATGCCAAGATGAGTCGGAAGACTTCATTTTCATCTGTTATAACAGTTAATGAAGTGAGACTTAGCTCGACTGTATTGGTATCATGTAATTTCTGCACTCTGCAAGCGAAACTAAGCCTTAGATTAAAATGTTTCCAAAGACAACATTTGATAATTTTTAAAAATGTTCTAGCAATGGCCCCAGTAATCAGAGAAAAAGCTTTTATCGCAAAGGAGGAAAGTTATCTTTAAAGTTTTCTTTTTGTAGTTATTTCACATTTAATTTTGTTACACAATCGTACTGCAAGTTGCTAACGTTCTGCTCACAACTCTGTAAAATGTTTTTCAATGTTTGGTAGCTTATTTAACATTTTCTTAAACATCATGCTTGAAATAAATAATATAAAAATGTCTTAGGTGCAGGGGGCCCGGAATTATTTAAAATCCTAGGGCCGCCCTGAATAAAAATATGCGCTGCATATGGCCACCATCACAGTGCAAATTCAGGCTAGAATTTTTTACACAGTACACAGAGGCAATGGTGCACTAACTTGGTATGCGCCAACGTGGGTGCACGTTAATGCGCTATATTTAAAAATATCTATAGAAAAGTTAAAGTTGTACCTATAAACCTGTTACGATTCATTTTTACCTTGCCATGCAAAATATCGATGCTGCCCAGTTATGGAGATACACCCTCTATAGTAATTATGTTCATAGCTAGACAAATGGACATTTCCAATTATTATTTTGCCGGAATTATAAATTTTTAATAGATTTGTTTTACATTTATGAATCTTATTTAAAGTAGGTACTAAATTCCACAATTGATTCTACATGCCCAAATCCAACCCTACATCGGCACCTCAATTCATACATCACTTTTCATAACCAAAAAATACGATACCAATTCACCATGCATAAAATAAACTAAACACAATAAAATCCTGATAATCTCAACTTAACTACCAAGTTAAGGACTTCATCATCTGTCGTAAATCTTTCCATAAAAAGGCCAACAAATTTTATCTGAAAAGTTGCACGCGCCACCGACTATGATAATGGAGAGAAAGAGAAGCCAGCAGGTGTCTGACCTACCACCAAAGAACTAAAGGATTTCAGCAAATATTTTCGCCCTTAGAATTCTCTCTCAGGTATTTTTGCGGTGGACTTTTGCCCATCAAGGAAAGGTAGAATATTAAAAATTTCACCGTTCACCGTTATATTGGCTAAATTGCAGTAGAGCAGAGGTCCGTCTTGTTTCGCATTCGCATGGGAATTTACAAACTGAAAGAGGCAATCCTGTGAGATGTTGACATTTTTTTAAAGGATGAGGCATTACGAATTGAAGGTTCCGATTTAGGTTGACATTTTAATGGAAGAGTTTTATTGAGAGGTTTCGATATTTACGGATATTTTATGTTTATGTGTTTAGGACCCGGAATATGTAGGTGTACGAATCTAAAAGATTTTTACCGGAATTGTTTAGTATTAAGTGAAATTACGGTAGGTACTTGTACCTACTGTGATATAAATATCACGTTGTGAGGTTTATTTGACATGGTAGGACTTAATCCATGTTTTTAATGTAACCTTAACTAGACTTGGTCGAGTTACTTAAGCGAGTTATACCAAAAAACATCTAACTTAACTTTGTTAGATGTTCTTTGGTCATACCTACTTTACTATCGAATGGTAGTATATAAGCTGTTTTATATACATACATATGGTATTTTTACATAGTATTCTTAAGTTTAGTTGGTTCTGTGGGTATTAAACTATTGACGCCGTTCTACATGCATTGCTATTGGCCGTACTGCTCAGTCACCTAGGTATACTGTGTTATCCAAGATTGAGTTGATGATACCAGAATAAGTATTTTTAACCATGGTGCTATTTTTAAATATTCTAGGAAAGCTATCAACCATTTCCATACAGATACGTACATTCTACAGGCCTTTCTGAACGATCTAATTGGCAAGCGAGAGCAAACCATGAGCTGGGTATGAGGACATGTATGGCAATCGCAGGAAAATACGAAATACAAATAACATTTTCCCGTACTGGAAGAATACTCCAGAATAAAAACTGTCAAAAGAATGTTGATCATCACATGCTACCCAAGATAACGTTACGAAACTAGAAAGGAATTTCTTAACCAACTTCCTATCAAAACACATTACTTTCGACGGCATCATAGCTAACAAGAAAATGTGTAGTTTCTCTAGGAAGTAGATGATACTATCGATCCGATTTTGAAAGGCTATAGTCTGTCAAAACGAACGATATTTTTATACTGGACGCAGAATATTTAACGTTAAGTGTAAACAAGAACTGAGGATTATCCATACGAGACCTTTCAGTTCGATGATAATAATAAAAGTATGAAAAGGGTCTCCCCATGATACATTTTTATCTTTATCCGATATCAATATTTGGTAGGTATTTTGTTCCACGTAATTTAAACTACTGTACTGTTATATTGCACATGGTTACGGTCGTGTTCGTACTCAATTATGCGCTGTGCAAGTTTCTAGCGTCGTCGGAAATATTTCCCAAGGCCGATGAACGAAAGATTTTACGCATAGAGGACAAAGCGGCCCAATGAGCTAACCTGCTAAAGGGGCAGACCTCTCACCAAAACCTTCCTCTCCTCTTGATGAAGCGCATCAGGTGCAGGTGAGGTAAGCTTTTCAGTTCATCCGTAGAAAGGAGGGAAACTCGAAGAGTATCCAGCCTGCGTCGAGCAAAGGACGGACAAGCGCACAGAAAGAGTTGTCTCAAGCTCTCTGTCCAGACAGGCTCGAAGAGTATCCAGCCTGCGTCGAGCAAAGGACGGACAAGCGCACAGAAAGAGTTGTCTCAAGCTCTCTGTCCAGACAGGACACACACTCAGAGAGGTCAACAACTCCCATCTTTGGTAGATGAGTGTAAGTGGGTTGTGACCAGTGATTATATCAACCACAGCCTCTGAATTGGTTTCTTCTGAGCTCCAACGAGAAAGGCAGTGAAATTAAGTGCTCAAGTTCGCCTATCGCTGCTTTCGCTTCGTACAAACATCAGATTTGAAGAGAGACCGAATGATTGAGGTCGTAGTGTCAACAGCTGGTCCTTTATGGTCTAAGAAAGGAAAAACTAAAGCCGGACTTGGCTAGCGAGTCCGCCCTCTCATTCCCTATAATTCCCAAATGCCCATGTACTCACTGTAGAGACATCGTGCTTTGATTACACATAGGTGTCTCAGCAACTTAAATGATATCCGAGGGCCACTTAGCAATGTTCTTTCGCTAGATTTCCATGTTAACGACCAAATTCGTTTTGCCACCTATGACTCACATCGAATTGGTTTATTTGTGTTCTAAGACACGATTACCGTTGCCACTGGTTTTTGTTGGTTCATTTAAATGTTGAGCTGAGACTGCATTTGCAGAGCTGAAATTAACTCTATTAAAAGCACATACGTGGTACCTGTAATAGTTCCCAATTTGTGTTCGTTGATGATGTTCAGTGTCGAAAATAAATTGGCAGTTGAGTATGCCTTCGAAAAAGTCAAGAATGCTAAAATAATTAGGTGTCAAGGAATTGAAGGAAATATTCCAATAATGTCACAACTTACAACGTACTTATGAACCGTTAAGAAGGTTTTATCATCAATGCATTATTGTGCATTTGATAACATTCACTTGAACTCAATTTTAAGTTGACATGCATAGGGAATAGTAAAAAAAATGGAAAGGTATAGAGCTACCTAAATTTTTTTTTTCCGCAACTCTTTCTTTCAGGATTTACTGACAGCCAACAAAATGTGGGTGTATGATTAACTTTTTTTTTTCAAGACCGCAGTAAATATTTAATCTCCTCCTACTCCTGTAAAAAGCCTTTAAGTATATAGAGTTGCATTATTACCTCTCGTCTTCAGACAAATAATGGAAAGTGTCACAAGTTGAGTTTTTACCGGTGCAAAACTCTTCTCACAGAGGCATTCATCACTCCAAATTCAGTTTTCAACTTCAAGGAAGAAATGAAAAATTTTACGCTTCTTTGGATATACTATTGCGGTTCCTTGTTCCACAATTGATGATGCTGTCAACCCTTTTTTTCAATATAAAAGAAAAATCCTAGATTATGCAGATGATGAACCTTCCCGATAACGGTTTATGATGGCAATTTATTTTTTGATACATAACTGAGTACCTACGTATATGAGAAAATTTTCTGCAACAGCAAAAAATCCTTTTTCGAAGAGTGATGAGGGCTGAAGACAGAAAATATGAGGAGGTTCATCTACATTCAATATGATATGGGAAATTTATAGAATTTCAGAACACTTTGATAAGCATTGGAGAAACATTTAATTCATTTGCGATAATAATTAAGTAAAAGTTAGGCCCAAATTTTACTGACTTTTAAATTGAATTTTAGTTTAGCTAAAAATGTAGCTTTTTTTTTACTATCGTACGAATGGTTGCACAATTTTATCCATTTCCAGTCAGTCCGAAATTTTCTTTTCTTTCCATTATATTTTAATAACCAAAAAGTTAAGAAACAAATAACGCATTTCTTAGTCAAAGTGATATATGACTTTGTTTTTCATATAGAATTGAAGAAGACCAAAGCTTCCTCCTTTCTAAGCCTATTCTAAACCTCTTCACTCGTCCCACTCACCCTTCTCCCATTTGAAAAATGTCTTGCTCCTCTTGAGCCAGACTATTACCATGCGAAAGATTAGCCATTCTATTTGACAGACTCTGTGTCTGTTTATAATCCGCTCAATAGTCGTAATATTACTTAATTATTTTACGTTTTAGGCTATTTTGTGGGACTAACACAATATCACTGCCCTGAAGGAGCTCGAAAAAGTTTGGGGCTTAGTGGAGTTAGGTATTCCGAGAATCGGCCTTGATCCGGTTTCATCCACGTGGCTACAGCAAGCTGGTCATTTCGGTGGACTGGAGACCAAAAGTTTCTATTCACTGAATGGGGGTCAGCAGCTCCGCAAGTATGGTTTTCAATTATCCTCCATATTACTGGGGAGTAGTAGAGAAGCATTTGATAGGACTCGGGCTCTGTTCTCACAATACAGTATCTTTACAATGGGTACTTAACCACCGAGGAATTATAGAAAATGAGCAAGCGATTTGTTAGCCACATCAAGATTTAGCACTCCCATCATCTCAATGATTAAGTCTCTGATCAAATATAATATAAACTTAAGATCTTGTGGATGCACCAAACGCTTCCTTGAAAGACCAAAGAATAGCTTCGCAGATATTAATTTTTTTCTTCGCCATATACAGAATAGAATATTTTTATCTGCTCTTTTGCTATATCAACTATGAACGTTACTGAAATGTTGACTACGAGCTTCATAAAAGAGTTATATAGGCTCCAGTGATTGTTTAAAACAGAACAGTACAATAGCTGACCTGCATGTTTGAGACTGTGCTTCATCTGCATTTAAAAAATGGAAATGAACCTAATAGCAATCTAAAATCGTCTCAAATTCGGTTCAAAATATTCTTATATCGAAACTATTTACTTTAAAATACATAAAAAAAATCCTTAACAAATCAAGTCATCATTTAAAGTCAGGAAATGAAACTGTTTCACGGTTGTCTTAATAAAAAATAGTAATAGAAGAAAAAATATATCGGAAATGCAGCGGTTCACCTTTTTATGTGAAAGCATAGATGGAACTCTTTACAAATCCTTTTCTCCTCCATAAGAATATGATTTCCTTTGAGAGTTTCGTGATGAATAATGAAGATTTTATGCTAATCATCCTGAAAAACATCTAACAGAAATAATATTCCAGATGTAACATGTATGCAAAAGGAAAATTTGCCGTTACTTAAGTTTAACTGAAAGGTTATTCACTTAGGAACAAAAAAAAATCGCAACCGTAAGATGGACAGAGATTTCGACGTAAATGACCACAAGATGACTTTTTCGTAGGTGTCGCTGTAGCCAATTGTGAAAGGGTCAAAAGAAATTGCTGACTCAAGCCTTTTGGACAACGGCTTCCTCTTAAGTCTTTTTTTTTTTTAAAGGATTTATGAAATGTGCAAGATTGGTTAATGTTAAGAATAAAATTTCTTTGTCATTTAAAAAAAAAAAGAATTGACATTTTTTTGTTGCATAAGGGCGCTTCTAAGTAATATTTTAGCTAGAAAGACATTTTAGTTGTGTTCAATTATTTTGTATGTCCCTTTTGTATTTTTGGACTTGTATTGGCTTTTTTATACCACAAATGTTAATTTAATACTCCCCATAGAAGCTTAATATAAGCAGTTTTAGCTACTTAAATCAGAATAAGAGAGTAATGTAGATATTTGATGCAAAATATTGCAGACTAACAACTAAAACTACCAGGAAATAGTGCCAAGTTCCAGTACTGCAACAAAAAAACCACTACAATATTGTTTGGGTACATTATTTTTTAACAGGACGATCTATGCAGAATCAGCTCATCTTTCACTTCATTTCAAACATGTTGCTTCAACTTTAATTTCCATAACCAATTTGGTCGTCAACTACAATAGTGTGAAATTCAGAGCCACAAAATCTATCGAAATTGCAAAAGTTCTTGTTCCGACTATAATTTCGATTTATCGTAGGGAAGTGTCGATGCAATGTCTACACCTGTGATATTTTACGAGAAATAATGTTCAATTAAGAAAATTGTTTACTTCTTGTATTGCTTATAATGCCGAATAAATCGAAACATGATAAAATATAATCAAAGCAAAGGTAAATGGCGAACAAGATGCTTTCGGATAGCAAATTACTCAGATTTGTTGCTCAGACCTTTTCTCTATTGTGGATAATCTTGATTTTACTGATTTGTTTGAAGGAACTGAAATGAAAGTTGTGATTATAGTAGAATCATCACTCTTTAATATCTGCATCTAAAACATTTTGCTAATTTGGGAATTCCTACATTGCCACGTTCCTTATAAAAAAATATAACGTTTTTCACATATATCGGAGGGTGTGAGGATGCTGTAGCGAATAATATATAAAGGGAATGTCGTCAGGGTTGGCCTGTCGTCTAGGTCGGCCATCTGCATTTTTTTTTTAGTTTTGACCACTAGCGCCACCAATGTTCAAGTGCGGAATAACTTCTATCAGTAACAGCGAACTTTTCATGACATTGCAGATTTGGAACGTGAACGCAAAGTATGTGCTGTGTATTCACTGGTTTGAAATTTAAAAAAAAAAGTTTTTCTTAACAAATACAGACTGAAAGTGAGGAGAAAATATGCAATCATCAAGATAAGCATTGTGAATCTGTTGTGTGGCTCATGTTTGAAAACAAACCAAGAGGAAAATCTAATCCTGTGACATGTTTGGTTGTGTTGTCGCCTGATGCGGCCGATGGAGTTTTCATCAAGGTTGGCCCACTATCATTGTGTACTTGGAAGTCGTCCAAAAAACGTCTAGCACCAATCCCACCAATAAAACACTAGCTAAAGGAAGATGGTTGCAAGAAAAAAGCGCAGAAAAATCCCTCTTCGGACAATGCAAGAGAGAAGTGCGTCAATATAACGACATTTGCCGGAAATGAGACTGAATAATGTGCCATTAAAATTTTGGTAAAAAACCGAAAAATGCAAGAAATTCGGCTTCTTATTTCATTCAATTAATTTTTCACGGTGATTTTCAATCATTTCAGCACATTTTTGGTCGGCTGGCCAAACTAGACAACACTGGCTGACCCTGACAGCATTTCACTTTTTTTTAAATGCCTAATTTTTTTTCATTTTTCACCCAATCATTCTGCAATGAGGTGCTTGGTTTTACCAAATTCTTCCTTAAACGGAAGTTCTGGGCAAAAGTAAAAAAGGTGGCCAACCCTGACTACATTCTCTATGACACTCTACTGCCTCAAGGATTAAGTTTGTTATTTTTTTTCGGTTTTTCATTTGTATAGGAATTGTATCTTGATTTCTAGGATGTTTTGTGAATGAGTGGTACACTTCTAAATTTAAACTTAATCTTACAATAAATGAGACCTACATACACAGCGATAGACGAAATTTCCAAAAAGATCTTGATGTCAACAAGCAATCTTTTAAGTTTAAGGTGTTAAAAAACGTTTCATTAAACTTAATAGTTTCTTGTATTCCATAAAAAGGCTCCAAAGATAATTCCGGAGTCAGTGAAATGCAATTTCATTGAAATTAATTTTTTTTTTAATGAAATTCCTTATTACATAAATAAAAAAATCCCAACTCTAGAATTCCTACTACGTTTTATTACTGAAAAACATATTTAAACGCAATAAATCATGAAATTAAAATTAAAATTTTAAAGTTAAACACATTTTACTTTGGCGTAAAATATTTACAATAAAATTATGAATTTAACTCCTACAATAATGTCACACTACTGAGGTTTCTTAATAACATGTGGTAAATCATATACGCCTCTTACGCACTTCAATTTTACTCCAGGCGTATCTTGTAAGCGACCCACTCGGCAAAGGACTATGTTGTGCTCTTGAAGATTGTGTCCGATACCCGGAATATATGCAACCATTTCTTTACCAGTCGAAAGTCGTACTAAAACACATTTACGATTGGCTGAATTTGGTTTCTTTGGCTTCTTAATTAGAGTTTTTAAGATGACGCCTTTTGCAAAAGGTTTCCCATCTAATGGTTGTCGGGGTGGACGCTTCTTTTTATGAGGACCGGTACGATGCATTTGATTCAATGTCGCCATATTACGTACTGATGACAATGTCGTACTGAATACTGTGAAATAAAATTGAAATTTTTTTTTATTAAGTTTTTATTTTATTATATTCCATTGATACAATTCAAAATGACTCTATTCAAAAGGTATATTAAGTATTATGGAAGGAAGATGTGCGCACTTTTCGCAATTCATTATTCTGCGAAAATTTCTATACTAAAATATTACACATACTCTGACCTAATCCTTTTCGCAGCGTGATCGGATTATGTAAAAGAATATTGAACACTTTCTTGGGTCGTTCTTGACCCTTTATTTTTTGTTTCTCCTGATTTTCTTTTCAAAAATTTTAAAATTCAGATATCGCAAAAATTTCTCCTCTCGATGCGTTTGAAAGTATTTCTTTTTTTATATATATATATATAGAGATCTAACTCGTTCAAGCTACATATTAAGTATGTAAGCCAAGAAGGAGAGCATCTGCGTCTCAGTATCATTCTTCAAAATCCAAAATTTTTTTGTACAAATTTTAGAGAAAAAAAATATCATAATTTAGCATAATTTTGGTATCCGGAACAATGACAAGATGATATTGTGTCCATCTGAAAAACTAATCTCTTAGCAACGATAGATAACAAAAGAAAATTGAACTCAAGGGTTGAAGGTAGAGCAAACACAGAAAAAAAAATAAAAAGCGGGGGATGAACAGATGGACATTCGCTCTCTTAAGCCTTCAATGGCTAATCTTTAGAAAATCTTGTGTTATGGTCAGCCCATACAAATATGGTTTAATAATATTCTCGACCAGTCATTATTTCCTCTTTTCATCCTTTCTAGTTCCGCATTCAATGTGACGCGGTTGTGATTCATATTTTCCTGGCAAAAATTATTTTTTTTGTTGAAAAATGTTCAAAATCCGACACGACGTCAGATGGATCAAATGTTTCTATGAGGTTACAGAGATACTACCTTCAACTGTCGCAGTTTTCTTTCAATTCGATCGGGGTTAACTGAGATATCAATGGAAGAAGTCCAAGTACTGTCCACTATTAGCGGAGGTAGGTGGGATAATTGAAAGGATTTTGGTCTCACGTTTCCAAAGGGTTCACGAAGTTGGTGATTGTTGTTTGCATTTCATTATTCCGTGAGAAAGTTTTTCATTATACGAATATGAATTGTATGAAGTGTGAATTGCAATAGACATAAAAGCATGAAAGATTCTTTTAAAACTTCTCTCACAAAAAATAGAAGTGATAGGTTTTGTTTCATCAATATTAAAGAGATGTATGCTACTCTTATCATGGTTATTACTCACAAAATCCTTTTTGGAACATAAGAACATAGGCTCGAAGGAGTAGTTTGTAATTGAATTAATAGGGAAATTTAATTATTTCAGCATCTTATTGACATTTAAGTCTTCTGGTAGTAAAATACCTTAGCCATTGATAGCTGTCAATAAACTTTGAACTCAGGATTGATAGATCTATTAGCTAATGTTATTATCACATATAAGGGCGGCTTGAAGCCTCCTTCGATTTCCCTTTCATCTCCAGATCGTAGCCTTAGTTGCTTTTATGTGTGGATGTTCCAGGTTGCTGAGGTTGTGAGTAGGATTGCAATCTCTTGATTTCCCACGTTGGTGCTATATGCGTTCCTGACGTTATGGCTGCTGATTTTTCCAACAGAGGCAGTTACAGCTGACTGATCCCGGAAGTTGACAAGACCGAAATACTCCTGAAGCCAAACTCAGTTCCAGGCGGAAGGTAGGATGTCTGTTTTTCCGCGAAGACTTTTGGAATGTAGGATTAGGATCGACTAGCGAATAAGCTACTCACAGAATTTACTGGAGAGCTCTGTATTGAATGAAATTCGATACAGAATACAAAATATTTGCGAATTTTTGCAGTTAATTAAATGTTCTAGGACAGGAATATATGCCAGAATAATGTGTTTGTATCTAATTCTGAGAAAACCATTGCAGCAGTGAACGATGCTTTCAACTCAGAATATGATTGCATTTAGTTTGCTTTCAAAATATAGTTGACCGAAGCATTAGAGTGGCCTTCAGTCTTTTGCTATTTGCACAACAGAAATAAAGATAAAAAATTAGCACAACAAAGATAGGCAGCCAGAGAAGATCTTAGGCAATTGACGATATTCCTGCTAAAAATAGACGTAACTATAACCGAGAGGCTACAGAAAAACGATTGAAAACTCTTTAAATAGTAATAACTATCATCAAAGGCCATTGCGAGTTGAAAAAAAAACCTACAAATGATGGGCAAAAACAATCCACCCATCACCAGCTTTGGGATAGAATGGCATTGAACATCATTCCTTCGGTACTATAAGTCGAAGAATGTCTCTCCTTCCAATTTTCAACAGTAATTTTCTATACGAAAATTGCAAAACGCAAAATAGTAAGTACTATTGAGGCTCCTTAAGAGCACAATAAAGAGATAGCAAATCTTTGCCTTAGTATTTACGGCTTATAGAAGAGGAAAAGACCTATGCTTAACCAGCATCAGATAGCAAAACCAATAAATCTCCTGTTTCTTACGCCCCTAACCCCGCCCCCCCCCCCCTGAAACCAGCCCTGATTGGAGCCCTTAAAACCCATATAATCATATAATCTTTTAGAAACTCTCAAATACTTTTCGTTGGATCCAAGTCCATTTCATTATTCTTTAGACCTGTTAGAAGAAATGAAACAAATTTTCTAATCAGTCATTAAAATGTGTAGTTCATTCCTCAGGTCTTATAATTATATTTTGAATTGTGATGAAAAAGCTAATAACTCTCACCTCTCTAAACTCTATATCAATAAAATTATAGGAAATTTCTGTATATTTCATAACTAATATCAGCAAAAACACACATGAGAAAAATTCAATCTTTTCACAGTAAATTTACAAGATAAATCTTAGCTTGCAAAAAGTTATCAGTGCATGATCAAGTGGCGCACACGTCCAAAAGGATGGACAAGAGGTCACCTTTACATGATAGATTGTGCAGAGTTGTATTATATTCTTGCTAATCTCTTAATTTGAACCATTGAGAAGGAAGAGCACGACAAAAAATGTGAAATTGACATATAAATTTCAGCGAACATGGGCCGTGCCATATGTTCTCCTGCTGCGGGTACGATTATAAAAACGATAGCCAGTACCAATTGTTATGCCTGTTCCTTTTTGGTTAGAGCAGAGAAATTGCCGATAAGAAAAGGATTTCTTCTATTCGGTGACGTGTTATGACGAATCCTTTCTTTAAACTCGTCTATGCTATGAAAAAAAAAGAATACAAGAACTCTAATATGAGCCATTGTTATCGTAGACCACACCTTTGTTCCTTTTCTGCAAAAATTTGCTTGTGGGTCCAAAGTGTCTTGTTTCTTGTAATCTTGAAGTATTTTTTTTAAAGAAGTAGCCACTAACCAAAAGATGACTGATTACTTTTGGAATATATGTCCCTTAACTTTTGTAAGATTTTATGATGAAACAATTATTCGGCGAATTTTTAATTTTGTACATACTTTTAAGAGTCAGAGGCAACATCTAATTAGCTTTCTATTTCAAACTATGGAGACATTTGATTTTTAATTATAGCCGTTGTCGAAATTTAAGGAGTCTTCGCGCGAATCCCCCTACTATCGCCTGTGGGCAGCCTTTGTAGTTTTCACGTAAGAATTCCCTCATTTTGTGATATAAAATATTTATTGCCAATATAAAGCCATATGTACATACCTGTTCAATAGAATTGCTCAATTAAACTAAGATGATACTAGGAAATGTATATATATATACACTACAAAGGCTTTGTTAGGAAATAGGAAGTATAGAGGAAAATCTGACAACATAATTTCAAACTCCTTGCAGTGTGGAACCCACATAGATTTTTTTTGTCTAAGAAACTAATTCGCTTAGTGAATATTCGACCAATGATCAGAGATTATTTTGTCAGTATAGACTGTTGAATCTGGTTGGCTATACTGCAGTTATGCCGAAGAACTGATGAGCGGAAGCAAGATCTTCAGGGAGATACAACATGCTCTAGACCTAGTGAAAGAATGTACACCCCAAAGAATATTTTTAGTGTTAACCTAAACAAAGTAATTATCGAGCAATTCCAAAGAAAGTTCACTTAGAATTCTCAGCTTAAAAAGGTTCAGTTTCAAAACAAGCTATATAAGGCCATTGGTCATTAATGACTGTATGACAACCTTTTCCACCCTTAGAAGACTTCGATTTATATCCATACGAGATAGATTTGTTAACTATAAGTACACGGGCCTTATTAAAGAAATCGATTCGATCAAAATGGAGTCGAGTGTGTAAAAGCATATAGATATAGGAAAATGAAACAAAATTAAACAAAACAGTCGATGAGAAGTAAGCAGACGACGGTTTTTTTTGCATTTTTGATATCAGATTTCGTAAAATTTTGATTAAATTTTTCTTGAGTCTTATACACTCGGATCAATTGAGTTTAGTAATGAGGTCCCAACTCTTAAAGAGTATTACCGCAAGCCAACAATTCAATAGTTTCCTGTACTTTTTCCCATTCAATCAATTCTTTTTTCAAAAATTTTTCCCTTTGAAATGGTGTCTCCAATTACCCTGTCAAATTGGAACTTATAATTGGAATACAAAAACAAATTCACCTACCATTTTACATAACTTAAGACGAAAATGATTCATCTTAAGCAAAAATCTTCGGAGGAGAAAAGTTAACTCACCACTGGTACTCTCATCTCAACTTATTTACAACCTCCCAACATGTTATCGTACAATCTTACATGTTTTCGAATTCCTTTAAGAAAGTAGTCTTAGCTTAGACCTCACTAAAATCAGTTGTGTGTCCCCGTCATAGCATTTCCATTGCAAAGTATATATTTTTACTAAAGAATAAAAAAATAAAAAGGACAATCCCACACACCGAGAACACCCATAAGTTATGCTACTGATTATACATCCTTGTTAAGAATGAACAGGTGTGAAAATTTGTCTGCTGCTTTGTATAAGGATTACGCTATGTGAAAGGGATATGAAACTTTTCATCTCTATTCAATTTGACCATTGGTCAATTTATATATGCAAATGTGCTTGATTAAAATTTTGCACCGAACAATAGCTTGTATTCATAAACGTTGATTGATATTTTATGGTGTACCATTTAATCCGGAACATGGAATGTTTAAGTCTGACCAATTGTACATTTCATTGCAACTACCGAAAGGATGAGTCATTCATTCTGTTTGACCTAATGAAAGTTAGAAGAAAATATTCACAGATCGGTGGTGAGTTTATTGAAAAGTGTTTTTTATGATAGAGATGTAGAAAACAATCATATAGATGTGCTCTTATTTCTGCCAAATACAATTATTATATGTAATGGGATTACAGATTTTCGTACGAAAAAATCTGGAAAATAATTCTTCCGTGATTCACAGCATTTTGTTAGATTACATAAAACGACCAGGCTATGTGAAGATAGACCTGAGTCCTTATATGGTACTCGGTCCAGAGCAAAAACAAGCAACACTATTTATTATCTACACCACAGTAATAACAAATGCAGAGTAAAAAAAAAAATCTGAGAAAATCCAAAATCGTTCTCCTCCATGCGTACTACCTTTAGAAATACTCATATTAAAATTCACATGTAAAGTAATATGCAGAAATTTCTACAAGAACCTCTGTCTGGAAATTCCGAAAAGAGCATAGCGATTTTAATCTGCCAGATTTAACGAAGAATAGTTTATTAAGAGTTCCGAAGATCTTATAGAGATTCCCTGTCTCTTAAAGAATGAAATAATAAAACTTTTTTATTGCTAACGATCCTGCTGCAGGAAGTCTACAAAACACATTCACCAGCCTTTAAATACTTTCCAGCATTTTCCTTTTTCTAATTTCGACAAAGCGCTAGAGAGTACTCTTTAATGCATTGGCACGAGATTGTCTAGAAGGCTAAGAAGTTCTGAGGAATTGAGGAAAGAGCTATTCAGATCTGGCGAAACAATTGGTTACTTTTTTCATTATTGCCTCTAGCTCTTAGCATTTAACTCTAAACTTTGTACACCAACTCTAACCTTTCTAATGTTTTTAAATACTTTTGTTCTGCTAAGTTTAATAGCTGTGTTCTTTTGTGTACCTTGTTCTAGAACTCCCATATACTGGATAGAACAAATTGTTCTGTCGATAGAAGCGAATTATTTGTACTGTTCGCTTCATTTATAAATCTTCTATGAAAATTTATGAGGCGTTCTTTTGCGTATCTTTTGTTCTGCCCTGTTATACGGACACAAAATAAACACAGCTAATATGTTTAATCGCTAACCTGTGTTAGTAATAAGTAAATTAAGCGAATTGAGTTACGTAGTCTAGTCATTTACTCCGTTCACATGAAGCGGACTGAACTGTACCTAGTACCAAGTTTTTCACATGCGATGGACTGGATTAAATCGACGAGAGTTTTCAATTTAAGATCAGCTTGCATTTGGAGTTATTTTTGTAGATAAAAATATCCAATTATCTCACTCCGAAGTACGCTAATCCATTCCAGTCCGCTTTATGTGAACGACGTAAATGTCATCGTCACTTTTTGACTATCTTCTTAGTTAACAGAACTGTAGTTAACGATTGTCGACTACTTTATACTTTTAAAAAGTACACTGAGTGATAATTGTAGATAAAAGTTCATGTCGTGCCAAATGAATGAAAGTAGTTGATTATTATGGCCAAATAAAATAGTTAAATATGTATTCTGGCAGTAAAGTGAATGCAATCCTTGTAGCCATGACAGACATATTAATTTTTTTCTTTAACCATGTTTAACCTAATTTATTTATTTTTAATAAAATCTAGTAACATAAGCTGCTAACTTTCAGAAGTATAATAACAAAAATGGGTACCGGCTTATTCCTACCTTCACTAGTCAATTGTTTAGCGATTGAAAATGTCTGGCGTAGGAAATTCATCACACCCTAAAAGAATTATACTATATAAACTATAGGATAATTAAGTTTAATTTACAAATTTACCTCTTTTATTTAAATTCGAATTTGTCATCAAACATAAATCATTAAATTAACTCCAACTATTTAACAACCTACAAAATCCATAAATATGTGACATAACAACAAATCAAATGACATATGGCTGCCATATGGGGAATATGACATTTCATTTTTATGGTTTGTAACCGGTACAGGAGACTGCAGCTACACCAACGCTGCGGAAAACGAAGAAAACTCAGTTACTTCTATGAATATATAGATGGAAGTTAAGTTTTCTACCTTTTCCGCAGCGCTGGCGGCGTAAATTCGACACATAAAGTTCCGAACTTATTCAGGACCAGCACCGGCACGTATTTTTCCATCTTTTTATCCGTTTTCGTCGAGAAACTTGTGGTGGAGAGTGGGGACTAAAATTTTTGGACCCCTCGCATCTTACCTTTAACACCGTCAAAACTGTTTACGAGATAAAAAAACAATTTTTGTCCAAATTCCTTCCTAGAAATTTATGAAAAGTCAGAAAAATGGCAAAAATAAAAAGGCAAATTCAGAAATGACCAATAATGAGATGAATGCGCAAATTTCCGTGCAAAAGCACGCAATGCGTTGGGCCAAAGCCATGAAACAGAAATCTTTATGTATACGTTGTGAGTCCTTTTTCTAAAATTTTATATATTGATACTTATGGAAAAGTGCCAAACATTGACTTTATATATGCTATAGAGCCTAAACTACTATCCATACAGGAAAATAGTCTTCTAGTAATTTAAAGCTTGGTTCCTTACCTTCCCAAGGGTTACACTTCCTATATACCTTACTTAACAAAATAATAAAATAGTTTTGATTACAAAGTAACCTTACCATTTTACGCTCAATGCATCTCAACTGAGTAATAATTGCATGTGTGTATGTGCAGCCGGAGTCCGAATCTGTAGGCAGCTACATTCGATATCATCAGCCCACGGCATCCCATGATGGCACAGCGACATTACAATGATTACTTAGCTGAGAATTTTTGTTTGAGAAATTGTAGTCATTTGGTTAGGATAAATTTTTTTAAATAATTTTGTTAGGAAAGGTATGAACATTTTATTACGGTTCGGAAGATAAGAAAGAAAGCTCAAGATTATCAGAACACCATTTTTCTGTATGAATAGTAGTTTAGAGCGGGGGAGCAATTCAAATCAAACTTTTGTCAGTTTTACATAAGAACACGGCAAATATTTTAGAATGTTAGGACTACGTTGGGCCTCGCATGTGGTAGGGAGGGAGTCTGTTTCATGGCTTGTGAAGTATTCTCGAGGGTTTTGGTTGGGCAAGTCATTGAGGAAGGAGGTTACATGGTTACATTATAGCAAAACAAACCATATTACTACGGAAAGTATTAAGCGACGATGATAACCGTATTTATTTTTATTTATATAACTTAAAGAAAATTTGGAAATGTCTTATGTTTTAAAGAATTCCACAGATCACTCTATCTACGATCTAGAAAAATTTTAATGCGGCCAGACAGTGAGATAAAAATTCCACGATAAGCACTTACGTGACTAGTTAGTTTTTGTGAGAGATTTTCTAGTTAAATGAAAGAACCCGAATTTCTTGTGCCAAACAATTTAATTTTATTTACGTACTACACAGAGGCCTCTTTATCACTAACTTCGATCACTTCATATTCTAGCGTTCGAATTCCTAACGTGGAATAACTGATAAGATTGACTATGCACTGAGTGCATTTGTTTAGCAATGCAACTTATATATACATATATGCAATGTGATTACATTATATTATTACATTTGATAATATCACAAATGCGTCTACATTTTAGAGATTTGTTTTTTATTTATAGTAATCGTTAATTATTTGTCCTTTTTTTATTTTGAATCGCTAGTATCACCTAAAGTGTGAAAGGATTGCCTGATTAGGGCAAAATTCAGTAAAGTTGCGCAGAGTAACATTGAAAATGACATCAACTGGAAGAAATTCAATGAGCGGATCTGCTCCATTTAGAGCACCAGACTTGGGTTGTTACCCTCTTTACATCAGAAATAGTTCACATCTATTAATATGGATCAGTTTCAGTCAATAATTAATCTACCTAAAAAAAAGTAGTACTTTGTTTAGAGCTAAGACTGTAATTGTTTGTGCAAGGGGTTTTATACAAACGTTGCTCTATTAAGGATCTAGTAGGTATATCTTTCTAAAGAGCTTAGATAACACAAGAAGAAACACCGACATTTTTTAGAGTTACCGTAAAATGTGTGCTGCAACATTGAGCCTAAAACAAATCACGTCTTAAGAGCGGTACTAAATACTCTGCTTAACCTTGACCTAGAGTGGAAGATGTGGGAATCAGGTCAAAGCTCTAATTTATAAGCAGCAATTGAATAATCATTAGAATAATTTACATTTGTAAGCATTAGTCACTTTTCCAAAAGAACACTTCTACTTTGTGCACCATACTTTTGGCATATGGTACACAACTTATGTCTGTTTTGGAGTTAACATGTTTTACTGAGGTCTGTTTGGTAAAAAGTTTTGAATAATCAATCAGATTAAGGGTCTTTTACATACACTCTCACCAAAACTATTATTACAGCTGGAGATATGCTAACATAATCTCAGCTGGCAACATCAATGGAACATTATCCCATTGTGTAATTTCAATTAAGCTGTTGCCTCCCCTTAATTTCTATTTCTGCTTTCACCTTAAGATAATGAAGATTTTCCTTTATGCGATTGGTATCTAACAAGCATAAAATCACTGTCACTATTAATTTAGAGCTGTCGTTAATGCACGCTTATAGGTAAGCTATCTTTGCAATAAAATGATAATACAAAATTAAAAATTTCGATAACATCGACAACAGCCTCTTAATTTGAAGAAAGATAATTAATCTTTCATTAAAAGCTTATTCTATAGCCAAAGGTAGATAAGAATAGAAGGCACTTCTGCAAAAGTATTTTCAGGTAAAATCATCTACTTATACCCCGATTTAATTTATTTAATAACGGTAGTTTTATCCCAGCGTTGGTGGAGATTACATCACTTCACCTCTTGATTTTTCGGGACTAAATTTTGTTTTTGTTTCTTAGCAAATTCAGGCTTTCAAACATTACAGAAAAATGGTCAACTTAAGAGTAGGTTTCATAAGTTGTGTAATTAGTTTTGCCATTATCGCGATAAGTGAAACAAAGGTAATAGGAAGGCGTGAAAACTTATTTCCGATTTCAATTATTCACATCAACGATATTCATGCCAGGTTTGTATTAGAAATTTCAAAATAATGTTACATTTAAAACTGTTTCTCTGAAAACAGACACATGTTGCAATATGAGCGTTTAGTTTTTTTTTCTGCTACACTTACCAATATTTTTCTTTTTACAATCAATCTAGATTTGAAGAAACAAATCAAAGGTCTTCACCATGTAACAAAGGAGAAAAATGCATTGGTGGATATGCTCGCTTGGTAACGATTGTAAAAAAATTGCAAGAATTACGAAAAGGCACAAATCCGATTTATCTAAACGCTGGTGATAATTTTCAAGGAACACTTTGGTATAACATTGGAAGATGGAATGTGACAAGCTATTTCCTAAACTTGCTGAAAGCAGATGCAATGGTAATTTATTTAGTTATTTATAGTTTTTTAACTTCCATTACAACAAAAATCATTTATTTCACTAATTATTATTTAAATTGTTGTTTTCTATAGACACTTGGAAATCATGAATTCGATCATGGAATAGCTGGAGTTGTTCCATTTCTAGAGCATATACAATCTCCAATGGTCGTTGCAAATGTTGATGATAGCGAAGAACCTACCATACAAGGAAAATATCAAAAATCGACAATAATCAAACGAGGTGGACGAAAAATTGGAATTATTGGAGTTATTTTACAAACGACTGATGTAAGTAAATAGTAGAAGTAGATAGTAGTGAAGTATACATTGAAGCTATCTCATCCAATTTGCATCTTTCGCCTTCGGCTTGTTATAGTATATGTTACACATATAAACGTTTTATACAAGTTGTATGTCAAACATTGCTGCAACAATACTTTTTTTTCAAGCATATCCAGTGACAATATAATCTATGTCGGTTTAAGTGTATAAGGAAAGCTAACAGCGAGATTATTTTAACATATACCACCAAGACAACAACAACATACACTCGAAATTTGTTGCTACCGAATGTCGATAGTAAAATAGCGTTTTTTTTCACTTTTTATGTACGGCTAACTAATATCGCCACAAATAACCATAACTTCAGAAACGTTTTTCTCGTTTTAATCAATGGACAAATTGATGAAAAGTCGCTATGGAACCATTCGAGCAAGAAGACATCATCTACTTACTTCTAAGAACAGATCAGGAAAAAAAGTGCTGAATAATAGTACGCAAAGATTCAGACTCCACCGAAGTATACAATGGCAAGCTCAAATACGATCAAGGCAAAAGATTTGAAACTAAAAACAGAAGAGCTCGGAGTCCAAACTTAAGTAATACAAAACTTTTCATGTTAGCGTACTAGATTGGGTGCTCGTATGTGATTTCTTTTTTCAAGATTCCTTAAATACTTATTAAAATGAATATGCAAATTGGATTTAAATAGAACCTTAAATCTAATTCACCTTTGTAATTGTTATTTTTACAAACAGCAAATAGCGAACACCGGTAAATTGAAATTTCTAAATGAAAGTGAATCTGTAAGGATGGAAGCTGAGCGACTCAAACGTGAAAACGGTGTCGACATTATAATTGTGCTTTCCCATTGTGGCTTAGATGTGGATCGAATTATAGCACAGAAAGGAGGGCCATTAATCGATGTCATTGTCGGTGGACATTCTCATACTTTTCTTTATACTGGAAAAAATCCTCCAGGAATTGATCATCCCCAAGATAAATATCCTGTTGAAATAATTCAACAGTCCGGTCGTAAGGTGCTAATTGTTCAGGCCTCCGCCTATGCAAAATATGTTGGTGATTTAACAGTTTACTTCAATAAAAACGGTGAAATTGCAGGCTATGAAGGAGCTCCAATTTATCTGGATACAGACGTTGAACAAAGTAAGAAAAACAAAAAAGAATTAGAATTAATCTTCACACGGAGCTTTATATTATAAAATTTGCAATTTTCAGATCAAGATATAGTTCGAGAGCTTAAGCCATGGAAAGATATTATTGACGCTGAGGGGACTAAAAAAATTGGATTCTCTAAAGTTACTTTACAGAAATCGAATTGTAACTACGATGAGTGTAACCTTGGAAACCTTGTCAGTGACTCAATGGTTCATGAAGTAAGCTGGAATATCCGCTTTTATTCTCGTATTTACTAATTGATATTTCATTATTCCATAGTATGCGAAACAAATTAGTCTGAACAATGATGATGAGTCATGGACAACTGCTGCAATTGGCTTAATAAATGCTGGTGGAGTAAGGACAACTTTAAGCAAAGGAGGTAATATAAAAGCCTTGTGTATATTGTCTCTAATTCTTGTGTTTACTTTTAATATTTTTTCGTTAAAATAGAACTAACTTACGCTCATCTTGTAACCACTTTACCCTTCGAAAATGCTTTGGCAACTTTTGATTTGCGCGGAGAACATTTACTTGAGGCTCTTGAGTATAGTGTTGCACGCTCGTATACAAATTCCAAAAAATTCAGTGCTCCTAATATGCTCCAAGTTTCGGGATTGAAAATCTCTTATAATGTAACCAAACCAGCAGGTCAAAGAGTTGTTAATGTAAAAGTTCGATGCCAAAATTGCACTGTCCCGAAATACATTGGCTTAAAGAAAAACCAAATATACAGGATTGTCAGCACTACATTTCTAACTGTAGGAGGCGATGGATTTACTACGTTCCGAGATAAGGGCACAAACTTCAAGTAAGTGAAAATATATTTTTTTAATTTATTACAAAAAACTAAAACGATGTTTTCAAAATGTACAGAACTGGACGAAAAGATATTGATGTGTTTTTGGACTACGTCCAAATGCTTTCTCCAACATATATTGGCCAAGAGGGGCGAATAGAAGTTGTTACTTAGTAAGTCCGTGTATGAGGAATAAAGATTTGTTGACCGCTGTAGAATATAATTTCATTAATTCTTGCTATTCTAAGAATTGATAGTTGAGTGAATCAATTCTGAGTGAACTAGACAATGTTTTTCTTGTATTATGTATAGCCAAGCCTTAGGGATCAGTATTGTAACTCTCTTTAAACGAATTGGGAGCTAAGTAAGGGTGAGGATGGAACAAACCCTACTATGCCGGTTATTTTTTTTTTTTGTAAGTCAGATGTCTGAATAATGTGGCAGGAGAGGTGGTACGCCAACGAACTTAGACAGAGGTTCAAAGTCTCGGACATTTGATGATTTGGAAGCTGTCGGACTATGGACCTTTGCTATTGATGCATTAATGGTGACACGGCAAAGATTGAAAAAGATTTGCAATATCTTTTATTTCTGAGGGCTTACGGGTATTCAGATGTTGGTAATATAAATGGCTCTGATGTTCTAGTTATAAAAGCTTACCCAGTATAAAGCCAATTGGGATGAGTAATATTTCACTTGGTGGCTCGAAGCTCATCACAAACTGTAGGCTTACTTACAGCATTTGCCAAACATAAAAAAGAGATGAAACAGAAAGCTCACCTAGAATATACGGAAGAGGTATAGAATGAGAGGTATACAATAGAACTTTGCATGCATCTTCGAAATGAATATGAATACCTCGATTATTATCACATAATGCCCGGTAGCTGTTATAATTTGCAACTATCAGAGCTTCCAGCCATAGTCATCAGAGATAATCTTCTCATCTCTTACGCATAATTATCATGTTTTTAAGGAGTATTTAAGGTGATTGGATTTCTCTTTCCTTGGGAATGAAATTAGCTCGATAAGCTGTGTTATTTTTAAACCATTTTAAACAGGTCATAAATTCATCAAACTTATCCAGATTGAGTGCTGGCAGTGGGTTTTTGATTAGTGTTTTCAGATTAAGGATCTATTCTTTGATGACTTACAGTTTAGCAATAAGCTCCCCATCCTCGCTTTATAATTTTATCAATTACAATATATTATGCAGTAAATAATTTAAAAACAGTTGTTCTGTCCCCAGTAACAAGTCCCATACAAGCAGAAGTTTTTCTGTTCTCCCTCCCGCATAAATTCCTAGAGTTTGCACTAGTTTGCACTAATTATTGTCTGATCTCCATAATCAGGTGACTTTTCTCATATGCGGCAGGACGGTTCACGGACCAGGTTAGTTCTTTCAGAGATGCAACGCAAAGATGCTGAACTATAAATACTGAGGATATTAGATGTTTCTTATTGCAATTTCCAAACAACTTCGACGGCATCGGACAGCGACTTAAAGCTATTACAAGGGTAACCATATGCTGCTCGTTGATATTTATATTAAGAGATAATTTCGATTCCATGCAATATTGAAACCATCATTCTGGCAAATAGTAAAGAAATACGAGCACCAACCAAATTAACTATGAGGATGCCATCTGAGTAGACTTGCAGAGCTGACTGGGAGGGTTCCTTCTTAGTTGGCGTCCCCCTTTTAAGAACACTCACCGAAGACCTTGCTGGTACATTAAATTCATCAAATCCTTGCAGAAACTCACAAAAAAACTTTTCTTTTGAAACGTGAGAATAGAATAAGAGGTTTCATTAGTCCTACTGACCACTTAGATTTCTATACAAATCTTCAAGTTCTTAATAGCATCGATGCTCTAAGAATGCAACTTGAGGTAGTCTAACCGTGACCACAGTCGTCATTTCCATATAGTATAGAGGCACCTACAAATATTTAATCAGCTCCAATACAGCACATTCAATTAGGACACCGAACCGATTAGTCCTCACGAGCTCAACCGCTGCTTTTCTCAGATCCCTTAAGGTGTGGGGGGAGGGGGTAAGGTTAATTCAATTCAATCACAGAAGTCGGGACTTCTTGTTTGTTCAAGCAGTTGAAGCTTTAATTTAATTACAAATTTCACCTCAACGTCGACTTCGACTTAAAATCAAGTTGCAGTCGACAGATCAGTCGTAATTGTAATTCACGCTTTATATCGTTGCATCCAAGCATCCAACCGAGTGTTTATATCGACTCTCGAATTTTAGTCAATACAAAAACCAACTCACATCCGAGGTCATAGCAATAGCTGTCACTTGAATAATTGTGACGTTTTAATTCCTCTTTTGACCTGTCATTTTTGTGATAAATAAAATTCTCTATAGTTTTGAAAATAAAATTAATTTTAAAGAATGCGTTTGCTTTATCCGTCTCATATTGGCGCTGGTTTAAGTTCCTTAAAATCAAATTATCAATATGTACCAAAACATAATCCAGTACGCCATAACGACATAAAATTTCTAGAAGACTTTCTGCAGTCCAAACCAAATATCCTTGTACTCACTGGAGCAGGGATATCGACAGAGTCAGGTAAAGATTTTTAAAATATTTATCTAGGAAGGTGCACAAATAGATTTAGTCTCATTGAAATTTCAAGGTATTCCTGATTATCGTTCAGAAGGTGTAGGACTATATGCACGCACTAATCACCGTCCCATACAACATATGGAATTCGTAAAATTTGAATCTGTACGAAAACGTTACTGGGCTAGAAATTTTGTTGGTTGGCCGAAGTTTTCTCAAACCGAACCGAATCAAACGCATTTTACTTTAGCGCGATTTGAGCGGGAGGGTCGCATATCTGGGATTGTTACGCAAAACGTTGATAAATTACATACAAAAGCTGGATCCAAGAATGTCATCGAGATTCATGGAAGCGGTTATACAGTAGCATGTTTATCATGTACCTATAAAATAGAGAGACACGAATTTCAAACAATTTTAAGCTCATTAAATCCGGAATTTAAGGATGCTCCAAAAATGATAAGGCCTGATGGAGATGTAGATATTCCACAGGAGTACATGGATAATTTTAAAATTCCTTCTTGTCCTGGTTGCGGAGGCAATTTAAAACCAGAAGTTGTTTTCTTTGGAGACAATGTTCCCAAGAATAGAATTACAGAGATTTCCAAAATGGTGTACGATAGCGATGGCCTTCTTGTGCTGGGATCTAGTTTGCTAGTGTTTTCCGGATATCGCCTGGCACTGCAGATGAAGGAACTTAATCTGCCGGTGGCAATTGTTAATATTGGTGAAACTAGAGCAGATCATTTGGCTGATGTAAAGTTAAACGGTAAATGTGGCGATGTTATACCAAAACTGTTTTATGGATAAGTAACGAATCATGTACATATTATGTAGTTGCAATTAGATAGCAAATTGTTTTAAATTAATGATCATAGATTAATGTAGTTAGTATTTAAGAATTGTATTATATTTTAGCAACTGGACAAGTTGTACAAGCGAATTGTTAGTTGTTTTTTCAAATCAAACTCCAAAGAAAAGGAGTTACTTTAAATTCTTTATTTCTTCCAAAGAGCCTGTTCTGTGCCACTCTTCGAGGTCATATATAATATTAGCGGACACAGCATGTGTTCAAAGTTCTGGTTAGTTTACTCAGAGGTTTGTGATCGCACTAAATATTGATTAATTTCTATAGCTTCGATTTTGTTGAAAGGCTTTGGAAGCAAACAGTTTAGTAACGGATTGCTATTCTGGATAGATAACAAGTGGATATAGCCTACTGAGCGCTGGAACTGTTATCTCCAGAGTTACATATGTATAGCGACTTGCCTTAAAAATAGTTATTATTAGATATTGTTTCCAACATACAAATTTACTTGGTACGTCCGAGAAGTGGGAATAAGCATCTATCTTGTTGCTGATCAGGATGTATTGTTTATAGATACTGAATTATTCGTTGGGAATGCGACTGTGTCACTTGCCAAGCAAGAATGATCAGGTTGATATTCTCAACTTTGCCCTGGGAAATTTGCATGAAAATCATGTTCCCTGAGTAACCAAAACTATAAAAAGTCCTCAATGTCAATGTTTGCTTTTTACATTCGAGCTCTTAACTCGGAAATTCTTCTACTATGAATGCAATTGGTTCAAGTTACAAAATTTCTCTGTATGTGTATCGATCCTTACATAATTGAATTTCACATGACTAAAAAGTGTTATTATTCATAAATTTTAAATGTTGGACTTTAAAAAGGAATAGATTACATTCATCGAATAGAAGTGCCTGTGAATGAATCAAAAGTTCTCTAACTCCAGTTTGGGCAGTAATATCATCAACTTGGATATTTTTTCAAGAGCTACAACTATATGTAGTATAAAATCCAATGCTATTATTGGTGCGGGGGTCCTAGAACCAAAATTATCTCTCATATGTAATACTTGTTTAACAAGCTCCATCTTTCCCATCCGTCTAATCTTCCCGGATTGGTTGGAAGGCTCTGTTGATATTCTTAGATCAAGTCCACT
Source organism: Dioctria linearis (assembly GCA_963930735.1). Taxonomy (NCBI): domain Eukaryota; kingdom Metazoa; phylum Arthropoda; class Insecta; order Diptera; family Asilidae; genus Dioctria; species Dioctria linearis. The sequence goes on along the minus strand of OZ005742.1, from coordinate 260,741,878 downwards.
TGAGTTGATTGTGGATCCGACTTCATTCTTTTGTTAGATTTCGTCTAGTATTCATTGCCCTTTGTACCTTTAAAAGTAATCCAAGCTTTTCTTTGCCAGTTGATAAAATAGCACCTTCCCTTATACTGACCACCTTTGTTGATTTTGAAATTTTCAAGGGACATGCACTGGATTTATATTTCGTCTGAGTTGTTTGATATAGTCCTGATTGTCATGTGTAAAATGCTCGATCTCTTTCGGCTCATGAAATGCCCTGTTCGTTCCATGTCACTGTAATCCTAAAGTTCTCTTCACTTATGTGGTGGTGATATCTTTTGCAACTATTGTTATTATACGGTTATTGTAGAGACGTGTATTTAGAGAAATTTTTACTGGGAAACAACACCTTTATGAAATCTTACGTAAGGAAATGAGAAAAGCTACATGACCGATCTTCTTCTGATTTTCAATAACTCGGTCAATACCCGTGGTGCCCAACGATGAACTACTACGCAAATTCGATGGTTTTAGACCTTGAAACAGCTCAATTGAACTTTGAACAGTAATTCAAATACTCACGACTAATAGGAAATCACTGTTCTTTACATTATAAGGATAATCATCTGACCAGTTTTTTTTTTACAAATTATAATCCGTTGATTTCTGCTGGCTAAGCCGTGCTTTATCGGTTTTCCTAATATCAGGAACTGTGTTAATTGCATGTCGTTTAGTTCTTGTTGCCCGGTATATAGGTAACGTGCAATAGATGTACCTAGTTCATTTACTGCTTTTACTGCTTGTGCCATTCTGTTATATCTTCAATATTTCTCAGGAACAAAACGGACAAAAAGAAAAATGCTGTGTTCCTTTTCTCGTTCAGAATGAATTTTTTCAATCTATGCCGCTCTTTTTCATGGGTCGAACGATACAGTTTCAATCTGTCATCGCTCTTTTCGGACTCCGAATCGTTCTGAATGCACCTGAGTTTTTTCCGGATTTAAGCCGAATGATTTTAATTTGTATTCGTGAATGGGTTGTTTTCAATTTGTACCAGGTGGTAATAGTTCAGTTTAAGTTGCTTTTGTTGGAAAATGGCTTTATTTTTCATTAACAAACATTTTTACGAATTTATACTTGCTTTTATGAAATGGAAGAACACAGAATTAAATTATGACATCGTTCTGTCGATTCATACAGATTCATTCAGAACGAGAAAAGGAACGCAGCAAAAGATCCAAATTGCCCGATTAATGAAGGTACGAAGTTTACTGTTTCTTAATTTAGACTTTTGAAAGGCCTCCTTTTTCTGCTTTTCAAATTACAACACAAACACCGCTATCAAGGGTAACATAATCGAAACATTGAAATTATTTTCTAGCATTGTATTGCTCTCTGTGAAAGTATATTTTAGAATAAATTCAATTCAACATTGCCTTACGTAATACATATGACCTGAAAAACAAGCGAATACAAAAACACTATTGTTACTTTTCGGATTGATCTTTTCATATTTTTAATGTTTCTCTTTTTAAACTAATCATGAAAATTCAGGCGATAAAAGTACAAAAAAATTGTGAAAAAAATAAACAAATTCAAACAAATGGAAATTAAGACAAGGAATCTATGAAGATGTAGAGTTACGCTTATAGGAAATAGTCGGCTTGAGGTTTTTTCGAAGGTATACCTCGACTCTCTTGTGGAGCTGCTTCAAATATCGTAAAGTCTCTCTGAAGGTGTTCATTTAATTCCAGAATAGCAGCAACATTACCGCACCTAAAAAACAAAACACGTTCAAATTTAATTGGTCTTACAAAGGATAATCTCTCACCTATAGCAATAGTTTGGCGCTGACCAAACTGTCAGAACAGTCTCATTAAAATGCCATTTAAAACCTTCCATAACCAATTGATGGGCCCGACAGATCATATCAATGTCATTTGTACTATTGAACTGTGATACTACATCTGAACCAAACAAATATCCAGCACCACGCGGAGACACTCCCCAACCCATTTGATCTTCTGGATCACTCCACAGTAAATCGCACATGGGACCATCATGTGGCACCTCTTGCTTTCTGTCAATGGAACGAATTTGATCTAAATACTGAATTGATGGACTTAAACCGCCATGAACACAAAATATTTTTCCGTCAATGATAGCTGATAAACTGAGATAGTCAAAGATTTCAGTGCAGTACCTCCAAACGGCGGGTGAACCATATTTCCGAAGGCATTCATCATAGAATCCATAAACTTGTGTAATTTGTCGTGATTCATGATTGCCCCGGATAAGAGTTATTCTGTCGGGATATCTTACCTAAAAAACAAAAAAAAAAATTTTTGATTCTACTTCCTGCCGTCCCGCTTTGTTTTTTCAAGTTACCTTTAATGCAAGAAGTAAGAGAAATGTTTCCACACTATAGTAACCTCTGTCGACAAAATCACCCATAAAGAGGTAATTCGTTTCCGGAACATCGCCACCAACTTTAAAAAGTTCCTTGAGATCATAGAATTGACCATGTATGTCTCCGCAGACTGTAACTGGTGAATCTACTCTCTGAACATTTCCCTCTTCAACTAAGATTTCCCTAGCCTTCGCACATAGAGCTTTGACTTCGTTTTCCTTGATTATTTCACATCGCTTAAGTTGCTCTATTTGACGATCGAGATCGCTATAATCTGTCATAGTTTTGTGTGTGTGTAATGAGTGTATATGTTGGGATAAAGTCGCGTCCTTTTAGAATATATTTTATGTGGTATAGTTTTTGGAGCCCTGCATATAAAAAAAAAGTGATGTGGGATGAGCGTTCTGAAATGAAATTTAATCACCCAATAAATATTGTAATTAATTCAATGTCAATTTAAATTAAAAAATTTATATATATACTACTGGGCTTAGTATAGAGCCCTGGGGTGCATTGGGAGAAGTGTAAGTGCATGAATATGCTATGGAAGGGAGACTAAAGTATTCCATTTAGCGTTAATTGCTATTAAAATCTATTAGTAAGGCAATCGGTCATATACTAAATATGCAACTCATCATTTAATAACACTGCACTTTACAAAATTCTGTAGTTCCAATCACATTTTTCGAGTTAGGCTAGCTTTAACCATAATAGACGTGATAATCAGTAGATCGAGGAACTTGTACCATAGACATCATGGGCATGTTAGTAGCAGCTTCAGAAGAGCACACACCGTAAGAGGCCATCACCGATATCAGAACATCGTTAACCGAAAAAAGTTTTAATCTGAACGACTTGCAAAAAAAATTAGTATTTTCCGAAAGAGCTCTATTTTTTGTAATCAAATCACAAAACAGTCATCTACTCACTTCTTCTGTGGATGATTACTGTCGAGTTTCATGGTATTTTTATTCATTTTTCTCTTGTCTATATAGTTTGCTATACTCGATCTTGATTTGATACTTAAAATCGAGTTCTCTAATATGAGCCCACTACATGAATAGCAAACTAAGAAAGAGGAAGACGAAAAACGTCTTGAAAACATTCGGAATGTACATTTGTTTTCCATTTCTTGGTTTTTGTGTCCCCACCGAGCTTATCTACGTCCAGCATTCTACGCAGCATTCTGACTTTATAGCTGTGTTTTATTGTGTAACTTGTTCTAGAGCTTCCATATACTGGAGAGAACAAATTGTTCTGTCGATTGAAGCGAACTATTTGTACTGTTCGCTTCATTTATACTAAACCAAAAAATACCTTTCATTGGCAATTCGGAATACGAAATTCTAATGAGCATTTAGTTCAAAGAAATCTCCAATGTAAAAACGGAAAAACTGCATGACCTTGTAAACGACAGGTTTTTTCGCATCTTAGAAAATCGAAATAAAAGAACGAAATGGGATTGGATTGACCATACGCGACGACATGATAATAAAATTGCAAAGTAGTAGACTATTGTTCGGAACACTTTGCGTAGAAAGAAGAGCTAGCCTTGTTTCATGCGTTCCGGTTCAATCATATTGGTGATTATGTGGTGATCTAAAAGTTATCACACGAAGCAGAATCTAATAGAAAGTCACTGTTTTCACATGTTTTTCCTCGGTGGATTAAACGTCCTTTAAGTTCACAGTTTCAGTTTCTGAACAAAAGTTTCAATAATTTTGCAGCTACACATGGATATATAATTTTGCTCGTGAACTAATCTGTGTGTGATACATAAATGCTCTTGATTGCTTCCAGTTTTGTGTGGGGCTGATAGTTATCGTTTTTTTTCTGACCTAGATATATTCGGATCTTCACATGAAATTGGACTGAGATATCAGTTAAAATATAACGTGAAGGGAATCCTGATTTTCGTGGAGATTATATTTCAGTTGATCTGCAAAACATGAGCGAGCTTTTTCGAAAATATCCAACGGCCAAAGAAAATATCTCTTAATATTAGTAAAACGAAGTTTCAATAGGTTCATGACCATCATCATCATCAGTGAAGATGCCGACTATAGTTTTGGATTTATAGTACAATGAACCACAGATTGAATGAAATTTTAATAGGATTCGATTAAAGAGTGCAACACTTCCAAGTCTTTAGTTCGGACAACAATAAATGAGTACGGTATCTGAATGAAAGAAAACACCGATAGCAGCCCATCATAAATCAGTCGCAAGTTTACACGAACAAGACTGAGTTTTGCAGACAGCACCAAGATATATCTATTGACGTAAGAGAGCTCCAATAGCCATGGAGAAATTAGATGTATTCAATCATGCAGTTAACATTATTTTGTATTGACCTCCACAATAAAAGTTTCACCAATGTAGAGCATGCCCATATAACTTGTAGAATCGATCGAAAAATAGTAGTGAGCTATGCCCTTCGTAGTCTTTTGAGGTATGAATAAAACCTGTGTATAAGATGAACAATAGCCTCTTTCGGACAGCTCGGGATCACTAATAAACCGGAAGGTATACGACAATCATTACATATTACAATGATGAAATTGTGAATATAACGAAATCTGCAATTTTCGACCTTATGAAAAAGGAGAAAAAAATCGAAACTAGAAATAATGTCATCCTTTGATTTAATGGTCTCAACATTTTTGTGTGCACACTCCGAATATGATCTGACTGCAGACGTAGTTTTCGAGTACTTTCAATGATTTTGTTGCAATTATATAGCTTCTCTTCAGGTATGTAATTACCACGGCTAGAAAGAAAGCCCGCGAATTTGTCCAAGTTACGCACATTACAATCAGACAGCCAAATTTAAGCGAGTGACTTGTAAAATATGACCCATAGAATATTATTCATTTAATTTCTTGATTAAAGCGACAAGCATCTAAAAAATAATTAGCAAATAGCCCTTGTTTTCGGCGAAACGTTGCAAATTGTAGTAAAAATCGAACTGTCAAAGAAGTTTGGCTTTGGATTCGTCGTAGGTTGCATTAATTCGCGTAACACAGACATTATGTTCCCAGATATTCTTGATATTAAAGAAGATATATTTATCAGAGATAATAAAAACCTTAGTTTTAAATAAAATTTACCTGGATATAGTCTTCTTTGATGCAGTTCTTTCAGAAACAAAGTCCTTCCGAACGCTCTGTTTTTAGAAAACCTCCAACGCCATCTTGGTATATGTATGTAACGACAAATTTGATGGTGTTTAGTGCCATAATTTATATTCTCAAATGAAAGAAGAAATTTACGCCGCCAGGTAGAAAACTTTACATCCATCTATATATTCGTAGAAGTAACTGAGTTTTCTGCGTCTTCCGCGGCGCCAGTGTCGTGGACTGGACAGAAAACTTTCATCCATCTGTAGGTCAGAACAAAAAATATTTTATTTCGGAAAGCGGCCATCACGGAAAAATCTATTCATCATCGGGGAGTCCGAACGGGATAATCTTATTCTCTCAATCAAAGCGCTTGCTTGTGTTGCACACGGTCGGAAAGTTATTAGGGGACGGTCCCACGGTAGAACGAATAATTTGCAAAGCAAGTCATCGCGTAAATATTTGTTTTGATTTAGATAATTACATATCTGGTAATTTATTACAATTAATCGGATCTATTTGCACTAGTCACGAGGTAAACGAAGCGCTACAAAGTGTCAAAAAGAAGGCACCGACAAAACATCATCTCCCTCACCACCACCACAACCAGTGAATTGTGATACCGCGCGAAGGTCGACATCGAGTGCACTCTTCGGTTTGGTTGGAATTTGTTGTCACTCTTATCGCCCAGTTGAATTTCACAATAAAAAAACAGATAGTTTCCAATTTACATAGAATAATTCTAATTTGTAATTGAAATTGTCTCAGCCAAGCCACATCTCATCGCTATTCTGTTCCGAACGTGCAGTGTATGAGGCTTTTTCTATTTTCAGTGCTCTTAAAGTGGTTGACCAAAAGTGATTAAGTGTTCCAGTGCTGATGTTTTTCAAGTGAAGTTGTTTTTTTTTTATTTAATTTTCTAATTTAAAAGCAAAAGTGTTAATTAGAAATAGAATAATAGTGTTCTGCCTACATTTAGGAGATTATTATTAGTGAAAAGTGTATATAGTGTAATAATTCTCCTCTCTTGGTGCGTTTATACATCGAGCGAGCGCTTCTCACATTCCCAATTGAAATTCAAAAGGAAGGATTTTATCTCAGCTTTCATCATGGGAAATATCTATACAACAGGACCTAATGAGGCTCTTATTGTTTCAGGTAAACTTAAGTTTTTTTTTGTTCACTTAAAAATGTTACACTTCAACGTCCCCAACCTCTTATTATTATGACACATAGAAATGCGGAAATACACACGAAAGGAAATCGATTTTCCTGTATAGAATGAAGGAAAAAAAATCAATAAAACGCCGAAAAACATGGTCCGAACTTCATTTTCCTGGTTCCTTTACATCTCTCTCGTCTCTCTACCCGCTGCACGGTTTCTTGTAACTTGGAAAAAGTAAGGGGATTCACATTTTATTTACTTTCCTATTATCGTTTCGTTGCCTGTCTTCACTTCACCTTCACCACCGACCCACCACACCACCCTAAGAATAACGCAATTGCTTTCGTTTCGTCGTGGTCGTATTCCTATATATCCACTACCATTGTTAACCGTATTGTATCAAGCCCCCCGTATTTCAGATAAATTTGTAAAAGCTTTTTTTTTCACCCTTCTTCCATCTATGTTCTGTTGGCGCCTTTTTGTCGACGATGAGGTCATTTCACGGTTTATCTGCTTAGCTTAGCTTTAGTACTCTGCTGCTGATAAGCAATGGGAATTTATTCGGATTTTGTAATCGTGTCTAAGAAGATGCTTGATCTAGCACTAGAGCTTCGCTGTTAGATGTATCCCCGACATATGTACAACATATTTCAAAACTGTGGATATGCATGCGGAGCCCCATTCAATAAATACAGATTTGATGGAAGATTGGTTGGTGGAATTCAATGTTGTCGTCATCGTTCCCTAAAAATAAATTGTTTTAAGTTTTGTAGGTATTCAGGCAGTTCTGGATTAGATTTTTTTTTTAAAGTATTTTAATTACAGTCTGGTACTAAAGATAGTGGCATTGTATGTATGAATCTTACTTACACTCACATGTATAAAAAAAAAAAATTGAAAAACTCGTGAGTAAATTTATATTAAAAATATTTAATTGCTTTGGAAAACACCCGCTGAAAACATCTGTGTTATCTTAAGACGAATGGGTCGAGCTTCGAGTGCCCAGATAGATGTTTTTAGTTATCAATAAAATGAATAGAAATTGCGAAATAGTTACTATTGGCAAAAATAGAATGAAAAAAAAACGAACGAAGTGTTCACTTTACTGACAAGATCTAAGTAAAAAATTAACAGAAAATAATTGACTTAATATTTTTCAGTTTGTTAGCTGCACGATGAAACCTGTATTTCACACCAACAACATTGGATTCTTATTATGTATAGGCTAAAGGGACGATAAGGGAAACATATAGACAGCCAAAGAAGAAGGACAAATTTAGTTTAAACCTAATCAAAATTTGTTCGAATAGACTGTAGCTATTGCACCTAAGTACAATCAAAACTTTAGACTAAAGCTGTGTACTTTGTTCTAGAACTCCCATATACTGGAGAGAACAAATTGTTCTGTCGATTGAAGCGAAATATTTGTACTATTCTTTTGTGTATCTTTTATCCTGCCCTGTTCTGCGGGCACAAAAGAACACAGCTAACATAAGATTAGCAAATGTAGAATTGGATGGATTGGATAGAAGTTGAGAACCCTGAAGATTCTATAGAACTTAGGCTATTATACAAGACAAGGACGATTGTGGTTCCTCTAGATTTGTAAGCTATTGCTTATTAATCCCAGCCGGACGCTGTGCTAAAGTTTTTGAAATGGCCCAAACCATCCCTTCCCCCCTTCATGCAGTTCATTTGGATGGTATATGCCCAAAGAATCTGTATAGCGTGCCGGAAATGTTCTAATTCTTTGGGTATACAGCCGACAACAATTTCCATTCTGTGTAGGGGACCCCTGAGGGAGGAGTGTCCAGGGGAAATGGATACGAAAGTTTTTAGGGTTGGTCCAATAATTTTTTCGTTGAGCTTGGTTTGGATTTCCCCCACAGTTCTCTTGTAATTCTACTCATCTACTCCAAACAAGAGCGTTGAATTAGAAACAGCTAGTAAAGCCAACTGAATCATGCACAGAGATGAAATAACTAGCAATGTCCAACCCATTTTGTTCTATCAACATTATTTCAATGCGGTATACCTTTGAAACGCAGTGAGTATAGGTACCATAGTTCGGACCTTGTATTCGCTGTACCATGTTAGGTGACACATCGCATTATAGTTTTATTTGACAGCTTTTAAAACATAGTAAGTTTTTCGTTTCAAGAAATCGTCGGAAATAATTTTAGTGACAACTTGGCGCATGTCATAAACTGCGACAGGAGACTTCAGGCCTATCAGTTTACTTTGGTTTCTCGCTAAAGTACTCGAGAAGCTGTTGTATTGGCAGGTTCAACAATACATGCTCCAAAATGATCTTCTTAGTCGATGGCAGTCTGGACTTTGACCTAAACATAATTGCGAAGGTGCTCTCGTGAATGTTACAACGGACATCCGGTCAGCTCTCGATCGGCGTGAATTGGTTATTATGACGCTTCTGGACTTCTCCAAGGCTCTTGATAGTGTCTGCCATAGTAACCTGTTGAGAAAAATGTCTTACAATTTTGATTTTTCGAACCGAGCCACCCTCTTAATAAAAGAATTCCTTCACGCTCGTTCGCAAGAGGGTTACCTTGGGACAAAATAATTCCTCCACCCTGCTTCCCCTATCTTGTGGTTTCCCACAGGGTTCCATTCTGGGCTCTGTGCTGTTCAGCATTTACATTAATGATTTGACCGAGTATATTTGCGACGTGAACATTCACATGTACGCCGATGACGTGCAAATTTATTTAAGTCATCCTATTGATCCTACAACGCTTCCTACTATTTCATTGATCGGTTGTCCCTTGCCTTATGAGGATCGAGTTCGTAATTTTGGCGTGTTTTTAAATTCTAACATGAGATGTTGTGACCTCATCAACTCAAACATAACAAAAATATATGGCACTCTTCGCCGTCTCTGGCTGTCTGCTAGTTTACTATCGCCTAAGCTAAGTTGTCACCTTGTTATAGGTTTCTCATTCTGCAACATTTCACTCATGCCTCTCTTGTCTTTCCCAAGCTCGACTCGCACTGTTCAAGGAAACTGAATGTCGCTTTCAACGACTGTACTAGATTTATCTTTAGTCTGAGGAGGTTTGATCATGTATCTCACCTCAATTTCAGCTTGCTGGGCTGCTCGCTTGATATATATTTGAAGCAGAGAGCTTTAGTGTTCCTGTTTAACTTGCTTCGTTCTTCCCAACCGGTCTATTTGAGTACCTTCTTTCAACCCTTAAACTGCACTAGGGGGCTCAAACTGCTATTTCCACGGTTTCGAACCTTCATATTCGACGGATCTTGTATTGCTCAACTGACTAGAATCTGGAACTCGCTGCCTCATCATATCCAGACAACCAACTCGCTATCTTGGCATAGTTGACATTGACTTGCGGTGACCTGTACGCGCAGCTCTCTTGCCATTTTGTTCGATGTTTGAAAAAGGATTGTAAATCTTGTAGCATCTGTACCTACCCAGGAAATAAATAAATTGAATGAATTGAATTGAATATTCTCGAAAAGGCCTGCTTGAACAAAATTTCATAAGCTTGATAAATTTGCCACTACCTGAAAGTAGCGCTGAAATCATTAAAAAGTTCCGTATACCATGGCAAAAACCCAAGTATTTATACTAGCCTCGTACCAGTTTGCTCAGCTTGTATTATGCTGGTATGCAACGACACACAGGTGGTTCATCCGTGTACTATGGTATCTGTACTAGCTGTGTGTCACAGGTATTACAAACGGAATGACAGATTTTATAATCTAGTAGGGTATAACAAGCTTGAAACTTCTACAGTATAGAGGGTAGGTTGTATGTACGTATATTATCCGCATATAATCATGAACTACAAATTCAGGCATGCCATTTATGTGTAGAACAAAAGAGGAGTCTGAGTTTTGGATCCTTCAGCGAATCCATAGAATAATTACAACATCTGTGAAAAGCAACTGTTGATCTTAACTTGTTGTGACCTTTCAGATAAGAATTAATTAAAGAAGCAGATATAAAGGCGAAAAATTTATCTTACTCCTCTTATTTTGTTGACTGATTCATATCGCCGCGATAGCGACTGCGATAACGATAGCGATAATTATAGCGATAAGCTAGTGATACAATTTCTTTCACACCAACGCGATAGATTACAGCGATAGTTACATGCATTTGCCTGAACCAAATAGAGACATTTGGGGAAAATCTTAACATGGGAGAAAAAATGGGTAAAAATTTTTAAAGTTAATGGAGGAAGATCAACGGAAGGAATTTTCCAAATCCAACAACGTTTTTGTATTTGCATTATAATTTATGTACGTCAAGTTAGCACCATATCCAATTTCCTTTAGAAAAAAGGACATGACAAATTTATAGTTTTCACGACAAATGATGAGATAGTTCCAAGTCAAATCGGGCGAATTTGCGTTTCCAACTCTATACGTACTTCTATAATCTCACTTCGTTTAACACTTCCCAGTTGTATTCTAAGTAAGATTTAGCCTCTAGGGAAGGACACAACAACTGACCTCTGGTCACGATGTCCACAGGGTAGCAGTGGACAAGTCACTAATACTCTTAAGTTAACTCAATCTGGATTCAAATCCTTGGCAATATTAACCGCCACTTTGTCCTTTTTCGACTATTTTTATAATTTTTTAAATACAAATCATATAAAATTGGCAATTCCTTTGTATGATTTTAATTAATTTTTGAACACCTGCTTGAATTTTCACTAATCCACAGCTCGCGATAGACGACTAAAATTGTGCATGCTGCGATAAACATGTGAATCGTTGGGTAAACATTGCAGAAATTCTTTATATCGCTGTGATCTATCGCGTTGGTGAGAGCGTTTTCATTCAAGATTATGTGTAGCGATCTATCGCTGTCTCTTCGTTATCATTATCGCTATAATATCGCAATCGCTATCGCGGCGGTGTGAATCGGCCTTTATTCCTAATTCATTGGTGTAGAATGCATCATAGATCACTAGTTCTCCGCAAATATTTTATACTAGATGCAGAAAATATTCAAAAAGTCGGATCCAAAAAGTAGTGTAAAAAGCAGGGGCCGAACCAGTTATGACTTTTTACGAAAAAAGACAACTTTACCTGTTATTCCTGACCGATAATAATTTGAAGCTAAAAAAACCAAGCTGGAAAGGCTTTTTATTTTATCTGGCAAAAATATAAAACCAGCTTGGCTTTTTATTTTTTCGAGCTGGAAGTAACAGATTTTGAAGCTGGTTATTTTTATGAGGAAGTATAAAAAGCCAAGCTGGTTTCTTACTTGTCCTAGCCGAGATCAAAAAAAAATTCATAACTGTACCGGACCCTGAAAATAAGAAACTAGCTTGGCTTTTTATACTTCCGGCTTCGAAGCAGATATTAGCTTATTTTACCTGCACACGAATAAACTCCAGCCGACACAAAATAGGTTAAATGTTGAGCCCTGGATTGTTCTTCTCAGAATGCATCCTCAATAAATCCACGATTCGTAGCCAATGTTTATTAACATATTTTCCATTAAGAGCGAAAAACACGTGAATTGAATGGGGGGATTTCAGTAATGATTTCGACAGAACCAATCATAAAGACTCCTCAGTCATAAGCAAACTGTTCTTGGTTTTCCTACTGTTTTTTTTGTGAATTGCCTTTGTAAGAAGCACTTTTGGTGTTCCTCTGGGCAGCCACCTAGGGTCACTGCTTTTTATAATTTATAGGTTAGGTTAGGGCTAGGTAAGAGGGGTGCCGCTAGACAACCAGCCAGCCTTACTTAGAGCTCCAACGGGTCCATTGTGCCCCTAGAACTCATGGGATAACCCTTCAAGCCGCGGAATTATCCTGCTTTCCATGGGAAACTCAGGATATATCCAAGACCTTTAACCTAGATCCATCCTGCCTCACTCAGAAAACTTAGGATGTCTCTGAACTTTATGCTTTGAAGCACCCCCAGACTTGAAAAGAAGTAGCTACCTAGTAGCCTTCCTCTTTTATTCATCAGAGCGGGGCATACGCAAAGCACATGTTTGACGGATTCAATTTCCTCCGAGTCCCTACAACTCGTGCAGAAATCGTTCGCCGCCATTCCCAGTCTTCTAGCATGGTCCCCTATGGCCCAGTGACCCGTCATGAGCCCTACTAGATTCCTGGTATTTGCTCTGCTGCTATTAAGCAGTTCCCTTGTCCTTTTCCTGTCATATGCAGGCCACAATTGCCTCGCAATACGACAGGTATCCCTGCTGGTCCATCGGAGGCCTGCCTTTAAATAGAAGTCCCTAATGATTTCCTCTTTTAAGGCTCCGATTGGGATCCTCACGTAAGCTACAGCTGCGGAACTATCCAATTCGGAGCCCTTTTTGGCCAACTCATTAGTCATCTCGTTGCCTGAGATATCCTTATGGCAGGTACCCAGCTTAGGGACACCTTGTGCCTTACAGTCATTTCCTCAAGCCTGGTTTTGCATAACTGCACCAATTTTGATTTTACCAGCCCAGCATCCAGCGTCCTGATGTCTGCCTGGCTGGCTATCAGTATATATGCAGATGTGCCGTGCGGGCTCTCTGCACATGGATACCAATGCTCGTGCCACTGGAGATCTCTAGTGTACACCCCAGCCCCTGTGCCCGCACTCGTCTTGGAGCCATCCGTAACTATATAGAAATATCGGATGTAACGACCACCTCATTCCCCTTCCAGTCACTCCTGATGGGTATCGTTGCATTGATACCTCCACCAAAAGCCAGGATGGGTACTTGATAGTCTGTTTCTACCCTGCAGTCCCTACAGTCTACCTTCTGGAGTATATTGGAGTGCCCAAAACCCCTCTCCGCCCACCAGCCCCCGCTCCCAGCGTGACAGCACTAGTTGCCACCACACCCTTACAATAAAGGTCCAGCGGCAATAGGTCAAGCATGACCTCCAATGCCGCACAGACACCCAGTTATACCCATACAGGTGGCTCTCTTGATTTTTGGCAGCACATCAAGGTTACAGTTCCTCGTCAGTGCCGTCCATCAGATTGTAGAGCCATAGCAGAGGATGGGCCGAACTATGGCTGTGTACATCCAGTGTACCACTCTGGGTTTTAATCCCCAGTTTCCGCCAAATATTCTCTTGCACGTGTAGAAGGCCACACTGGCCTTCTTCACGCGTTCTTGTAGATTAGTCTTCCAGCTCAGTTTGGAATCGAGGATGACACCCAAATACTTCGCTTCACTGGAGAGAGTAAGCTCCTCTCCTCCCAGCATTGGAAGTCTGAAATATTGCACCCACCTCCTTCTAGTAAAATGGATTAGCTTCGTCTTCGAGGGGTTCACCCTCAAACCACTATTATTGGCCCAGCTATCCAGCTTAAGCAGCGCGCACTCGAGCCTTTCGCTAATAGTAGAGAGAAATTTGCCAGTTACCAAGATGCATATGTCATCTGCGTAGGCAACTACCTTAATTTATAACAATGATGTACTTATGATCTACACTGATTCGATAAGGATTGTTTGTGATGAAAGCGATTGTGAAATGTTCAAATTAGACCTAAAAAATTATTTTTCATCTACATAGCTCATTCTCTTAACTGTTTTCCTTTAAATACTAGTAGGAGTGCACCTACTATTTCTACTACTACACTTTCTCGTTTCGGTACTTACGTTATTTTTAAGATGGACTCTGTAGATATTTAGATATCTTCCTTAATTATACTCGTCCGTCGCTAGGATTGGCAGGTTTTGTAGCTAAAAGAATCGTCGGAAGAAAGAGGATTATATTAGCTGCAAAACCTGCCAACCCTTGCTTTATGATTCGCTTATAACAAAGACAAAGCTTCATTATTGCATTTTGGTTAGACTCATCCTTGAGTATGTTAGCCCAGTTTGCTCTTCTTTCGATACATGCGGTTTGTATAAATTGCATAGGAGCTTTTTAGTAGGGATGTGGGATTTACCCTTTGTAGGGCTAAGTTAGAGCAAGATAGGCTTAAAATCTTTCCATTTGATTCGTATGAGTTGATTTCGCTTTTTAAGCTTTGTAAGCTTCACTAAAAAATTTTCAAGATTCTTCCCAAAGGCGCAACCATCTTTGTTTTTTTTTTTAATCGTGACCAGGCATAACTTAGTCGTGTTTTTGTCTAAATGTTTTACTAATCACAATATACTAAAAAAATTTGACTAGTCCTTATATATATATGTATTCAGGTTTAGTCCATTATATTTCCTTTAAAAAAAAAAACAAAAGTAAAAATATCCAGACATTGTCAAGAGAGGGCCTTTATCAAGCAAAACACCAGCCAGAGCGGGTTGAAAAAAGTTCGTCCACAACGTAAAAGATCCAATTAATACGGCACCCCCTAAGTGAACTTATTCTTGGAGTGCTTTCCATTAAAGACCACAAATATAAACATCTTTTCTGTCCATCAACGTAGACATCGTTGAAAATATAACAAACCCTTCCAGCACGAACCTTCTCACACCTGAACGAAAAACGAAAAAAAGATTTTCAAAACGAATTATGCAACAGAAACAAATCCACGAGGAATATTGCTTCAGTCATTGACCTGAAGTTTTTGTTAAAATAAATCCAATGTACGTCCGTGTATTTGAGGGGAGGGGATGGGATGGTTGGTTAGATAGTTCAAAATCAACCCCGTTCACCCCAGATCTTTATGCCGACTGGCTAAGCATGGGGGAGGGGGAAGGGGAGGATTCAATTTCAAAATGGCTAATGTTTAAAGGGTTTCTAATAAAATATAGGGACGAGACCACCGCGTTTGTATACTGAATTTCTGGATTCTAAAACTTTTTGAATGGGGATGGTTGGCGACTGACTCTACACTTACCGGCCTGTAGGCTCATATTTAACGTTTTTGGGGTTGTGTTTTTGTATGTACGGAAGATTTTATAATTATTTCTAGGTTCAACATTCTGTGAGTCCACAATAATGGATTGCTTAAGTGGGCAGGAGAATGACATTTCTACTGCAATATTTGAAGGGGAGTTTTCAGATTTTTATTTATTTTTGTTTGTTTGCTTTTGCTTCTATATTTCTACGTAGTTCGTTAAATATTAATCGATTTTTTTTTGCAAATCTTAGAAAATTGTTAGGCGAATAACCTTTCCGAGTGATGTGATAGAACCGTTTTGCATTTTCTTCAAAACATGTTCGATAGTTGTAAATAATCCATCAAGGAAATATTTTGGGGTCTTTGTGTGATGTTTTAAATGTACAGGCAAAGATAACCTAATAAGAAGATAGGACACAGCCGAACAAAATTGGTAGTTTTCTGTGTTTTAGACCGAAACAAGTAATTTCATATACTTTCGTCTTTTGCATGAATGAGGGAAGAGAACGTGGCTATGCATTATTGCAGTGCAACTGAGATAACGAGTTAAAAACAAAAATCGAGAGAACGTAGGATTACCCGAACGACAAAATCTTATTGAATCAGTCAAACTGATGATAGTGTGTGTAACTATAGTGAAGCCTAGCGCGTATATGACCTAGTATGTAGCTTGGTATTTGTACCTTGGTATGCTATAAGACTACTGGCGTTAGTCTCAAGACTCTCCTAGCCTAAAGGGCGGATCATAACCTGCTCGTGGTCCACTGCTGTCACTTTTTAAGTGCTAATATGATTAAGCCCGAACGGAGGTACCAGTAACGTTTAAGGATCTGCATGTAAGATTCACTGGGAGTACTCATGATCGTATGATCATGTTATACGAAGCCATACCAATTGGATAGCCGACATTGCTAACTTGGTACTACGGGGTTGAGGAGCCCCGAATAGAGCTCTTAGAGCAATATTTGCCTCAACATGGGAAGGCCCCCTTGTGGGAGCATCGTAGTGGTTGTGGTAGCCCGTATGCGGGCAGAGTGAGATTGTCTGAGTCTGCATGACTTAGGCGAACATTCTTCTCTAAACAGAGTAATTTGTTCTTTTGTCATAGTTGCGTATTGTGTCCATGAATTTGAAGGATGGTCGCTTATTAGTGTATGCTTCTTAGAGGATTGACTCTCGGCGTGGATAAGATAGGTGAACAATGTCTGTACAGGAATTTGTAAGAGGAAAACTGATCAAACCTCAAATAAACCTCCGGAGGTCAAAAATAAACTTGATACAATGACTGAAAGTCACATCGAGCTTACTTTCAAAATAAAAATAAAATGAGTGTCTTAACTAATCTGATACGGCCTATGTCAGCGGATAACTAGATCCTCCGAAGCTCATCATAAATTTGACATAAAGCTAAACGCACCTGGACACAATACGCAATTCAAAATTTATTCCTCGCAGTATTTACTAGAGATAGACTGGTTCCGTTCAGGTCGATAGTGGGTAACCTGTGATTGGCCAATTGTGTACTAGCCAATGATCAATAGTGGTATGCTTTCAAGAAAATGTTCATGCGAGCAAAACAGTTTTCCAGTAGCCCCATTGGCATATTGACACATGCATTTGTATAATCATCAGCATACCTGCAATCTTTTACATCTAGTCGTAAAGTAACAGAAATTAAATCACATATGTAGCGAACATCTCAAATGCTAACGGCACCGATCATCGAACAAATTAACAAATAATAATCGCTGTACAAAGGATCACACTAATAAATTGTTGTGTCGTTCTAGTCATTTTTATTTTGTTGTTGTCCGCCCACTGCCAGTTCCTACATATACATTTCGAACAAGTTTTGGAAAATCATTTATAAATAATAAAGGTCCGAGAATTGATCCTTGCGGAATTGCATAATATAGTCAGATGAGAGACTAGATATGGCATTCTCAACCCTGATATGTTGCCACCTATGTATCTGGGGGAGGTGATTTTGTATTTTTGATCTAGTACAATTTTGGAAACCGAAGACAGTTTAGTATATGCTTTTTTTTTATGAATTTTGAGTACCCACATGACTATGCTGCGAAGTCAAATGCCGAAGTTATGGCGTGCCAAAAAATAAATCGGCTTAAATTCCCCCCTCCCCCAGGGAATGAAAATTATGTAAAAAAAAAAAAATCGAATTAATCATCATAAACGGTAACCAGCCTTAATTGGATACCCGTAAAAAGCAACAACACTGTGTTAGTAATATTTTTGCACGTACTGTACGTGCGACGAAAATGAAGACGTGACCGGTGCGAAATTATTGGTGAGGTCGAAAATGAAAACTTGGATGAGGAGGAAAGAAGTTTCCAATAAGATATTGGTATACAGGGTGTTTCCCACTAGGAGGTCAATAGAGCAGGAGGTGATAGTACTCACATAGACAAAACAAAATTTTTAATGGAGTTTACGAGTCAAAGGGTGATGAAGAAAAAAAGCTAATTTTTCACAAAAAATCCTGCATCTTAAAAAGTACAAGGCGTACGGACACAGATAAGAACTCATAGTATGCAGCACTTCATGGCCTTTCCAACAAGCAGCCCCGTAACCCTGTCCTCTCAGGAGTTATGGTGGTCTAAACTAAGAATTGCAGATTTTCTTACCTTTTTTTTTTAATTTGACTTTTTTTTTTTTTTCAAAACGGTCTTTAACACAACTTGACTATCCTCTTTAATTTGACCTAGTACACCCTATGTGCTATCTGTAGCCGGTAACAAGTTATTAATTCATAACCTATATTCCTTAGTATGACTGAAAACACGACATTTAAAAAAAATATCGTATAATTTCGGTATGACCTGAATAGGTTATATGAGTAAGAAAATCCGAAATTCTTAGTTTAGATCCTCATAACTCCTGACAGGAGAGGGGTATGGGGCTGCTTGAGCCGTCGTTGGAAAGGCCATGAAGTGCAATGAGCCTTTAGCTTTTTAAGATACATGGTGTTTCGTGAGAAACTAGCTTTATTGATTAATCACCCTGTAACTCCGAAACTGTTGATATAGCCCCCCCCCCCTCCTGCCATATGCCATACATTTTTTTGTTTACCTAGGTGAGTACTATCATTCCCAGCTCTATTGACCTCCTGATGGGAAACACCCTGTATGTAAGTGAGTCTATGCAATCTAGGGTATCGAAACGAAATAAAAGACATCAGTAAATAAAGAATTGTGGATTAGGACTACTGGGGATACCATATGCAAAAAAAACAAGTAAAAAAGCTAGAATTGTTCTAAGACCAATTCTTATGATACCCTAGATGAATGCCCGTATTAAATTTCGTATGATCACCGATCTATTCAAGTTTGATTTTTGAAGTTGTTTTTCGCATATATTTCTAGAACGGTTTGTCGCACAGAAAAAATGATTATAACCAATTTTATAGCATTTCGTATTCCGAAGAAGTTTTTAGTACAATAAAAATGTCTTGGACTGATCGGTTTCAAAGTATACGTAAAAAACATAAATTTTTATGGCAACACCAAGAAGAAGTTGCCCGATTTAGTTCATTTTTAACATTTTTTTTGCTAATGCAGTGAAAACATCATGTACGAAATTTCAGCTCTCTACATCGACGCGTTCTCAGGCAGTGTCCAAATATATAGCGGAAAACGAAATTTTTATATGGCAACCCCACGAAGGAGTTGCCCGATTTGTCTCATTTTCGAACTTAATTTTACTTTGTTTTTTTAAAGTGTACAAAATTTTAGCTCTCTAAGTATATGCGTTCTCGAGTTATCGTGCGCACAGACGGACGGACGGACGGACGGACGGACGGACGGACATTTAAAAATTAAAATAACTTTTAATATTATGAGTGGGTGTCCAATCCATTTTGCTCTGCCATCATTATTTCGGAATGACAAACTTAGTATACCCCTATAGATTTCATCTAGGGTATAAAAACGTGACTCTCTCTCTCTACCGAAATTTCGAGAAAAGATGTAGCTATTTTGCAAATTTTAGAGATTTGCTGAGCTTGACTTCGCTGTAAAGTCGTGAACTATTCATCTGATTGAAAAATGTCTCCTACAAAAGCTGCAGGAAATTTCATGCTCTATAATTTTTGTAATAGCTATTTTTGACCAAGGTGTAGCTGGAGAGAAGATATTGTCGAAAAAGCGGTTTTCGGTACCAATTTTCTAATATGGTGGCGTGAGTGGCGGCCAGTCAAAGTCGCAAACTCGGAATATTAATGAAAACATCCAACTGTACAAATAATCTAACAAATTAAAATTCACCTTGACCTTTTATACTGAAAGCCCCCTTTTACGATATATCTTCAGTGCCTTGACTACTATCCAAGATGCCTCTTAAATGATTATGAAATATTTTCCAATAACCTTATCTTTATTAGTTTGTAACATTTCTCATTATTTTGAGGTCAACTATTACTACATACATCTACGAACTTATGTCTGAACCAATTGAAATTCCAAATTGATCTAAATCATTTCAACTTTTTCTCTCGGTCTAGAAATATTTAGTTCAATCGGTTAATAAATAATGCACAGGGTAAATTGACAATGTAATGTATAAAAATTCAGAGGCGCCAAACTGGGATATCCATGGGGATTCCATTTCTATACATACATATAAAAACTACTCCAGAAAGAAAATAATCCAACACTACGAAGAACACACGCCCATCTATCGTTTAACAATGCAAATATAAAATTTCTTCATGAAATATTATGCCAAAAAGTGACGTCATTAGATACATACAGCCGTACATATCTATACTGAAATGGGAAAATGTGTGTTGTAAGGATATGATGGGGCTGCGTATACCTACCTACATATGGAGAGAAACATATATGAACGTATGTATTATGCGCGCGATTTTTTATGTAATACTACAAGTTTTACTGCCTTGGCTAAAAATAGCGAAATATTGGGGCCAACACTCAGCAACAGAGTCGTCCATGTCCACAATTGACGCGCCTATAAAGTGTTTATCTCTATAAAGAACTCTCCTCTTCGCTCCGCACATACATTGTAGTAGCTGTAGGTCTCCTCCACCCGATCCATCATCATCGTTCATCCGCTTTATTTTGTTGGCGACTAACTTCCAATTTCCAGCATAAGCACTCGTTAGGACAGCACAGTCAAGGGTTCCCCTTTAATTCCATAAAAGACCCCGAAGGAATTGGAATATGAAAAGAGTCACTCCCCTTCGCCCCCACTTCTCCATCACCCGGCAACCAGTTCTTGCGTTTTCGTGTGTGTATGTGTGTGCTATGAATTAATGAATTCACCAATTTACGTCATACGAAAAACGAACGTAATATGGTGGCAGAAAAGATTTGAAAAAAAAAATGGGCACTCAGAAATGGGTTAGCCCCATCCAGAAAAATTCAAGATCGAACGAAAGAAATTTCCCCACTCCCCCGTAGTAGGGGTGGTATCCATCAGTTGCCGTTGCGGTCTTTTAGATGTATACATAGACCAACCTATACCTATTGTATGCAGGAAGAGGAAGAGGGGGCATTCTGAGTCATTCAACTCTTTTGAAGTTTTAGTAAAGAAGGGAATTTGAAGGCAGTTTATAATAATATCCCCCCCCCCCCCATATAAAATATTTGTTCCGAATGATTGCTCGAGAGGGGGAACAGAGGGGTGGGGAGAGAGGGACACTTTGGACACCCTTTTGGACAAAATTTCCTAAAACTGGGGAGCAAATGATTATTATGAGTTTTTCATTGTTTATTTACGTATAGCAATTGTGGGGGTCGTATAGCTTTATCCCATATAAATAGCGCACCCAGCAGCAGCATGTTAGGTACGTAAATATATTTCACACATGTTGAACCCTTTATAGAGGGATGATGATTAGTGGTGCCCTCTTTGTGGTTTGCTAGAGAATGAAGTGTATGCATGAAGCAAACAAAAATTGGATACGCAATCCTCTGGGATTCAGAAAGGCAATTAAAAAATCTGGTAGCCACATATTCATCTTAATTTCTATACATAACATTTCTCAAACTGAGTGCGATTGTGTACATTAAATGCATTCTGGTATTTTTCGCATCTGCCCTCCCTGTAATTGTTTATGCTTACTCAGATCAACTCGTTTGGATAATGAAAGTTGATGATAGACTGCATCCAATGATTAATTAATTAGGTGAGTATTTTCAGGGATTTAGAGCGGTTTGTAATATTCAGACACAGTCCAAGGACAGATTTAAAATCTTGGGTAACAGGGTAAGACAAGATTGCGAAGAGTTACTAAAGTTATTGAAGGATGTTGAGAGGGATTTATTTAAAAAAAAATTAATTTAAAATCCAAGCTTACCTTGATTGAGGCCCTAAGTTTTTTTTTTTGTAATTAGTCTTAATTGTTTCGATCAGTTGATTTTATTGGGAAAATAGTCCTAAGTCTTCAATTTCATCCATTTCATTTCTCCATAAATTTATCTCCATTTAAGCCAGGCAATTGGGTGTGAAGGTATAAAGACAAAATTTTACTGAATTGCTTTAATAATATTTAGTCCAAGTCTTCGCTATCAGTTAAATGTCGGTACAGGAGCCTCTTAAACGCGCCAACAGGCACTGTGCGTTGAATATCAACTGGAAGTGAGTTCCACTTACTGGATATGTGAACGAAGTTGGATAGTTGTCCCATGATTGTAAGGTAACGAGGGATCAAGATATGGACGTGTCTAGAGCTACGCAAAAAGCTAACATTGCTGCCCAAGTATGCGGGACTGTTGGTGTATATAAGACGATCTAGAAAGGTTAGTGATTGGTACAGAAGGTAAGTTTTAAGGGGGCAGCCAAGTATTGAGTTTCTGTGTAGGAATATATGGTCAAAGCGTCGAAGTCCAAACACGAATCTAGTACAGTTGTTAAAAGCCACCTCCAAATTTCGCGAACAGACAGAATCCAGGCTAGGAAAGACTAAGTTACCATAGGTAAAAAATGGGACAACCAGAGCTTTGACTATTTTGAGTTTGATAATTACCGAGAGAAAATCCGCTGAGCACCAAAGTTTACGAAGTGTACCATATACCTTACCAAGGATGCTGTTAACATAATCGCAGCAGGTAAGGCGAGAGTTGAACATGACCCCAAGATCTCTAATTCGCTCCAAGTCAAGCAGGGGATCATTATTTAGGAGAACTGGGGGAAAGTTTAATGGATCCAAGCCTCGCCTATGGAGTATCATGTAATTTGATTTGCTTGCATTCAAGGCAAGATTATTTACCACAGACCAGTCATGAATGTGCTGCAGATCCTAGTTGATTTTGAGGATACAATCCTCGGATAGACCAACAGGGCAGCATAGAAAAATTTGAACATCGTCTGCATACATATGTATGTTTGCTTTGCGTATCACATCTGGTAAGTCATTAATATAGAGGCTAAATAGAAATGGTCCAAGGATAGAGCCTTGTGGTATACCACGACGTAGACATATCGGGTCAGAGATATGGTTGCCACTTTTCACTTGCTGCGTTCGACTTAACAAAAAACTTTTGATGACTGTTAGAGCGAGAGCGGAAAATCTAAATTGCACTGCCAATTTATGCAATAATTAAAAGTGGTTAATGCTATCAAAGGCTTTTGAGAAGTCTAATAAAACAAGGATACCCAACTTATCTCTATCAAGTGCTTCCCGAATATCCCTAGTAACCCTTAACAATGATGAACTCTGCTGAATATTTTTCTGACTTCTTTTGTTTTCTTGATCAGTTTCGCTTATGTTTGTGTATCAAATGTAGAGTACCTGCACGTATCTACACGTACCACACACACACACACACACACACACACACACACACACACACACACACACACACACACACACACACACACACACACACACACACACACACACACACACACACACACACACACACACACACACACACACACACATACACACACACACACACACGCACACACACACACACACACACACACACACACACACACACACACACACACACACACACACACACACGCACACACGCACACACGCACACACACACACAACCCAAGTCTAATAGCAAAAATCTAGACTAAATGAGACCTTTCTTCTGTACCCAGCAATATCGTTTAGTATATGGCTTTCTATGTGCAACCTTTATTTGAGTATCCTCAAAGTAACATTTTGGAAGTATCGCCAGCCCAGCTGTACACTTTCTTCTGCTGCCTATACTTAAAAGTAGATTTAATACCAGGCTGGTTAGACTATCTATTTTTACAGCATTTTTCATCTCTATCCTGTTCCGCTTAGCATTTGGACTCTTTAGAAAACGAGTGGTTGGTACGGGCACTATGGTATGGTATTCCTTTATAGTTTCCTCACATGGGGTGTAATAATTCCGTATAGGCGGACTGGGTAGGTTGCGATGAGTTTAGATATTCCTTGTCTTTGACGTTAATATTCATCTCGTCATTTATGTTGGAGGCTAAGTTGTCTAGGGTCATTTAGATTCCCCGCATAGTGAGTACATTTAGTGATACACTTTCCCCCAGTTTTGGCCTCACAAGTATATCCGAAACCGTTGGTGAAACATTACTGGCTTACTAAAACGAGGATAAAATGAAACCGGAGGAGAAAATAATTTTTAATGAGAAAAATGTTCACAAGAGACCACTACTAATGGTCATGGAAGAAAGAACTGAAAGAATATATGCGAAATGTAGTAACTGGGGTGTATGAGAAGACTAAAGTGCATGAAAATTAGTTTTCCGGCGGCACAAACTTCCCAAGAAAGTTTAGCTGGTAATGAGCTGAGGTGAACAGTGAAATTTGCTTTCCGATCGGACATAACCCTACCGAGTTAGAGCCGATCTAAGGTGTGAAAAATCTAGTACCTCAGTTCGAATAAAAATAGCAAAATACTAAGAAAATGAGTATGGGGATGGCTATAAAGAGCTATTGAGACCTCCGAGTATGTATAGGAGTGGGGGTACTCAAACTTTTTCTCAAGATCTAAGGAATTCGATTCGGTAATAGATTTTCTAGATCAAAATTTGTGGTCTTGCACTCGAAAGCTGTGGATAGGTGATGGTTAGACAAGCAAAAATTGTATTGCTGGGGGAGGGGAAATCGTAATGGTTTCCGAGATAACGGGACTTAAGATCACCCTGTAACTTCTGATCGTTACACCCTATGATGATGATATGTTTAAGAAAAAGTGCAATAAACGCAGAAAGGGTTACATTTTGGGTTGAGAGTGTGTGATAGGTCGTTTTAAAGCTAAGCTTTTGGGTTTCTTAATTCACAATATGAAAATTTGGTGTTGATGACGTATTTTTTTATAAAAATAGTAATTAAATAAAAAAAATGGATCTGATAGATTTCTCAGACAGAAGTCCGGTACTTAATAAACCAGGTCTATTTTTATAGTCATTAGATGTTGTTTTCAGTCAGTAGCCAGCCCTTGAAAATGCCCCAATAAGGGGTTTTTGTAATTTTTAATGTAGTTTTATTTGTGGAATATTTACTAAACAAGTGTTTCGCTTTCTTTTAGCTCTAATTAAAAATGAGGGTTTTACATAAAAAAAAAACGGAGTTAAAATTCCGAAAGTTTAACTTTGCGGAGCCATAACTTCAAAACGGAGAGAAGGAGGGGAAAAATCATAATCCATTGGAAAGGTCCAACGATTATCAATCTAAACGAATTTTAAATCATTATCATAGGGTGTAACGTTACAGGGTGATCTATAAAAACATACATAAATGTCTTTAAGTCCCGTTATCTCGGAAACTATTAGAATCCCCCCCCCCCATGCACAATATTTTGCTTGCTTAAGCTAGACCTGTAAAACTCCAAGTACAAGTACCAGTACAGTACCAGTACCTGGACTTGAAATATTTTAAGTGCAAGTACAAGTCCCGGTACTGGTACTTTAAAATTTTTCAAGTACAAGTCCCGGTACTGGTACTGTTACTATGTTACTAGTACTTAAGTACCAATGTACTTAAGTACTTTACAGGTCTGGTTTAAGCATCATCTATTCATAGCCTTCTATTGTTTATATAATGCCAAGTGAAGTCCAAGTAAAAACTTGAAAAGATTTCACATTGCCCATAAACCGTGGATTGAATTTCTTTTTTTATTCCTTTTTGTTTTTGTTTTAAAGTCGCGAGGGAATTGGAAAAATGATTTATCACATATTTGTGATAAGCAAAATGTATGTAAACAAAAAATTTAATTTTCTAGATAGCCGCAGCATAGATTTTCGCTTCCACTGTGATTGATCGTGGCATCGCAATTATGTATTATGTTTACGCCTATATATAGGCTTTTTGCCATTTTTAATTTTCTTCACATATTCTAAAATAAAGCATGAAATAAAATAAAATATCTCTCACCCAGGTGTTCACAGTGCTCGGTAGGCAGTGTCAGAGCTTTATAGAATAGTAAAAAAAGGAAAGGTACAATTTTTTTACATAATCGCATTTTTATTTGAGACATGTGATTGGACTGAAAGCTTTTTTTTTTTTTTTGTAGATATTTCTTTTCTAGACTTTATGCAGTAGGTGGGTATGGATGGTTTTGAGTCAGGTTGAAAAAAATAAATTTACTTTTAGCTTTTATTGTCCTGAACTCATAACAAAATACACAAAAAAAAGCTTGTTAAGAGCATCTCTAATTAAAGTAAATGGTATGGGCTTAAGTAGTGAATGTCAAGGTAAAAACGTTTGTATTCCGCTCAATTATATTTGATGGGTCCGTCAGTCACCTCAGTATTTGGTATGATTGGTTTTGCTGATATTTATTTTTTTTTAGTTTTTTTTAGAAATTTATCTTTCTAAATTTATATAATTACTTTTCAATATTTAAAAGTTTTTTCCCCATATAATAAAAAAATTTCACAATTGGCAGTGTCATGTGAGACTATATGGCAACATTTTTATTTTATGGCGCCGTTGAATAATAAATATTTGTTTCTTTCACAAGAAATTTATTAAAATTAAAAACATATTTTGCCTTTTCTTTTATGGAGTTAATCAATTTGGCAAGTAAGCGAGCGGTTCATGTAATGCTTTTGTAAAATTAGATGGATTTCTTAATATGCTGCGGTCCAAATGGGATTCCTTCACAAAATTGATTTGTTTTATGTGATGAGGTACGTTTTCTAAAGGAATATCTCAAAGTAAATCACATTGCATTGCCCGATCGTAATGTACATTGAGAGTTCTGTTATTCATAGTCCATTAGTAAACATTTGGATGAGTAAGCCAGCTTCAAATCACGGATATGAAATTTAATTGGTCTATTTGTATCCGTCAGGAATTGTAAGACTTAGAGATTTTCATTTTGGTTCACTTTATACAGGGTGTTTCATAATTAGTGCACCTAGTTCAAGGGTTTGATAGCTGAGGTAGAGACAAGCAACAAATTATAATGTGAAGGGGGGGGGGGGTGGGGGAACCGCGTCGTTTCGGAGGTAGGGAGGTTAAGATTTTTAGCATTTCTTCCACTTTACACCCTGCAACTATCTTGATATACACCCTATCAAGGTGGGATTCATCTCAGATGATAGCAAACCGTCTAAGCTTTGCAATGAATGCCCAATCAGCCTTCATGTCACCTTCCGTCGGAAGTAGTAGGACGTCAAAGTAAAAAAATTGGAAAAAAAAAAATCCTAAATTTTTCAAATTTTAACGATTTTTCCGCCAAAATGCATGATAACTATACAGTTTTATTACAAGATTTAGAAACCCCGGAATGTTACCTTTAATTTGATTAAGCACATGTACCTACCTAAACGCAACCGTTTTTGAGATATTCCCGTTTCTATGATTAATAATTTCATTAATTTTGCTAATTTTGCGTGGAATTGCATAATAGTAGGCGCGATTACCATCGTCAGTAGCATAATTAATGAAATTGTGAATCATAGAAACGTGAATATCTCAAAAACGGTTGCATTTAGGCAGGTACATGTGCTTAGTCAAATTAAAGGTAACATTCCCGGGTCTCTAAATCTTGTAATAAAACTGTAAGCATGATAACTGTATGTTGGCGGGAAAATTGTTAAAATTTGAAAAAATTAGGAACTTTTTTTCCAATTTTTTTACTTTGACGTCCTACTATTTCCGGTGGTGACATGAAGGCTGATTGGGCATTCATTGGAAAGCTTAGACGGCTTGCTATCATTTGAAATGAATCCCACCTTGATAGGGTGTATATAAAGATAGTTACAGGGTGTAAAGTGGAAGAAGTACTAAAAATCTTAAGCCCCCCCTACCGCCGGAACGACGCATCTTTTGACCCCTTCACGTTATAATTTTTTGCTTGTATCCACCTCAGCTATCAAACCGTTGAGCTAGGTGCACCAATTATGAAACACCCTGTATATGTAGGAGAAATTATGATTCTCTAAATCTTATTAGTTTTGCATATGCTATTAATGAAATTCATTTTATTCTGTAGAAAAAGAAACATAAACGTATAAAAAAAGTATGTATCAGAATGATAGAACTGAGTGAGGCTTAGCTGCAGATAAGCTTAATATGTATTTCGTCTCCGTAAATAATTCACCCGAACCGAATCTGACAGCGGGATATCAACTTCATCAACATCACTCGCTGGCGTGAATTCGAGTGATTCCTTTTTTTTTCAAGGCTCTAAAGGTTAATCTAAACGAACTTCTGACAGCTAACTTCTCTATTAAATCGATAGTGAATGGTCCAGACAATTTGTGATCGCGTTTTATAAAATTTTTATATCGCATGATTGGAAAGCATATATTACACATAGCCAACCCTTGTGTGGACCTTTAGCTCAACAACTTCCAACAGACCCCAATAGGCTTGTAAAGACCTCGTCATAAAAGGTCACTTTAAACAGGTAAGAAAGCTATTGATAGTCCCCATTACTCATACCATAAGCTATAAACATCCTCAACACGTTCTCACAAAGCTCTCGAAATAACCAAAATTAAAGACAAACATTTTTTCCATTCAATTTTCAATACAAATTGTACTACAAATATATACATATAAACATACCTTTCCGTCGAACAGTAACGAGTAACACCACTTCTGGCCGCTTCCATTCGGGAATTTTAAAACGATTTGAACTATTGCCAATTGTAGACATAAGGGGTGTTGTTTCCACCTAGGTGGTTCATAGAACAGAAGGTGATAGTACTCAACCAAACAAAAAATTGAAAGGCGGGGGGGGGGGGGTGCATATCAACAGTTTCAGAGTTACAGAAAGATTAAGAAAAGATTCAAGTTTTTCTAAAAACACCCAGTATCTTAAAAAGTACAGGGTGTCAAAGCTGTTCTCACTCAAATATAATTTGTTCCTTGTTGTAAACATGTAATTAAAAAACAAATATCGTCTAATTTCGGTATGATCTGAATAGGTTATGAGCTAAAAACTCGTTAACGGTTGTAGTTAGCAGATAGTTCAAATTAAAGAGGAGAGTCCACAGTTTTTGTAAAAATGAAAAAAAAACTTTCAAAGTAAAAAAAAAAAGGTAATCAAATCCAAAATTTTTAGTTTAGACCAACATAAAGGAGCGTTTACACTGGAGACACCAGATTGCATTTTCTCTCATGATCTCACCAACGTGAGATTAAGAATTTTCCAAATCTGACGCTACTCTGTGAAATCCACTCTGGTGAGAAACGCGAAGAAATTATATTAGAGTACAAGCTTGAGGAGATCTAGGCAATACTTAAGTAAAAAAAGACTTAAGTACTACTTAAAGTACATTTTCGTTACTTAAGACTTATTACTCAATACTTTTGAAATGCCCCTACTTAGTACTTGAACATTGTAAGTACTTGCTTCTATTTACTTGTACTTAAGACTTAATTTTGTACTTAAGTACCAAGATTTTTACTTAAATATTTCTGAGTCTATTAAGTACCTACAAATATCTAACTCTTTGTAGAAAAGAAACCACAATCATCTGTAGCGCAACGGCTTTTTTGTTGAACTTTAAAGCTCGCCAAGAGCTGTCATAGCATGTGCCGTACTCACGCATCAACGTAGAATGTTTTGACAAACTAATAACATACAAACAAGACTAGGTAACTAAAAAAAAACCAGTAACGTCTCATTCGAATATAAAATTGACGATGCCTCGACTTGATGACATAACCACTGACATTTATAATATGGACTGACTACGCTCTCTGCAGAAAGTGGGCTCATTTCTATATTGCTGACTCTTTCGGTCTAAGCACCAAGTACCAACTGAGAGAGAACTGAAAACAACAAATAAATTAGTGGATTCGTCGAAAAACATGATTTTAAATTAATTATTTAGGGATATTACTGCGGTAAAAACTGCTTTACCAAAGACAATATATTCATTATAGATAGCAGAAGAAATTTTAAATGTTCTATTAAAATTACTTCCCGAGCTGCGTGCTCACTTTTTCAACTTCCCGCCAATGATTTTTTTTTGATGTTGGCACCGACGTAAGAACTCTTTTTGACACAAACATTGTGCCCACGTGAAATAGAAAAGTAAGCAGTCCATATTATATATACATCAGTGGACATAACCAAGGGTAAGCAAGTAATGCCTCACTCCAATATAAAATCAACGATGCCTCGACCTGATGTAGGGAAGGCCTGGCTTTTTTACTTAAAAATTTACTGGAAATTTTTTAATTAGAATTGTTTTATGCATTATTGGAGGCGATAATGGATGCTTGGGCGGAGCTCTAATAGTTTTTATGAGTGTAGCAATGAGAGGTGAAATTTTTACTCTCCCTGCAGCGCCGAAAACTATAAAAAACTATAGATAGTACCCACTGGTTACTAAACATCTTATAGTTTTCCAAAGGTATTTATTTACTAATATCTATTAACTGAACTTGATAAACTTCATTATATTACTGCCAACGTACAATGATTCTAAAAAAGTACTTCAAAAAGTACTCAGTACTTTTTATAGGATTAGTCCTTAGTTACAAGTACTTTTCATACATGCGGTACTTGTACTTATGCTGAAGTACTCAGGCCTAGAGTACTTGTACTTGTACTTAAGTACTTTTTCTTGGGTACTTGCCCAGCTCTCCTTGAGGCAAGTACAGATAATGCAATATGGTGACTCCACTCTACTCTGCCATTACAAAACCCTCCTTAACTCCTGGTTGAGCAGTCGTTGGCTATGAAGTTCTGCATACAATAAGCTCTTGACAGTGACCGTACACTTAAAGACGCAGGATGTTTTGCGAAAAACTAGAATCACTACTACTACTATCACCTCCTCTATGGACTACCTAGGCGGAAACACCCTGTATACTCGTAAGCTGAAGATACCATGAACTTTAAGGTCGCTGTGTGAATTCCTTTGTTTGTTTGTTTTTTTTTAACGAAAAGTCTGCACAGACCTAAATGCCCGTATAAGGATTAGCTTCTGTTTAATATCTTCGTCTATTCCCGACATCTGGAAACTTGCCATGGTACTGCCAATATCAAACTCAGTGTCTGCTCTGATTAATTATCGTCAAATTAGCATATTGTGTTTTCTGGTCAAAGTAGGCTCATATTTTATGTACTTAAAAAGGTACACTCCGATTAGTTAGTTAGTAAGTTTGAAAAGAGATTCGGATCCCAAGAGGTCCCCTGAACCCAGGCCAAAACAAGGCTTATTGTTCACCCTCCAAACCCATGAGCGATCGCTCATAGGTCCCAACCGGACGCTCTTACAAAGCTAAGTATTAGAACCCAGCCCTCCTTGCCGGCCTCGTACACCTCGTACAGGAGTCGTGAGCCAAGGATTCTGTATCGCTTTTCTGAGAATGCCGGACAGTGACAAAGCAAGTGAGTCGTCGTTTTGGATTCCTCTCCGCAATCCTTGCATATAGGATCATCAACAAGTCTTATCCTATAAGGGTGACTCGACAACCCCCACCCCGCCCCCCGGTCTTTCATGGCGTTTTCTGACCGTTTTGGTCGTTTTCAAAGTTTTTATTTCTACTCTTACTACTTAATTATACACTTTTTCAGTATAATTTCCAATTAGTTTTCCTCTCGGGCTGATAGTTTAGGAAAAAACTTAATAATAGTAGAACAACATCCTTTTACGACGGCTTTTTGCCGCTTTTTGGCGTGAGATGATGTAAAAATTTACAAAATCTCTTTACGGAATAACGGTGCTTCTGAGGATTTTTTTTGAAAAGATGAAAGAGTTTTGTAATCGAACACTTATACCTATGATCGGAAAATTGAAAATAACTCATATGTATCAATGGGGTATATGGGACCCAGATGAGGAAAAACTTTGAACTTCGGGAGGAAAAGCTGAGTGAGAAAATGTGTCGAATTGAAAATAAAAAGATTCTAGTAGATAGAGAATTTTGTTACCTTTAATTTGAATGTAAAATTTTTTCTCTAGGGGCATCCGTTATGATGTAGGGTCCGACAAAGTGAAAAAGTGGCTTTCAGGTAAAATGTAAGAGGGTGGAAAAAATACACTACGAAGTATACCGGATTGAAAATTTAAAAACGCCATTCGATAGAGCTCGGCGGGAGCTTTAATTAGACACCCCACATGCCATATTTGGGGCTTGAGGGGTGTGGTAACACACCACCACCCTAAAATTCCCCCACCCCAACTTTTTTTCATAACTTTAATCCCTTCATCGAACTAAAGTCGAATCCAAAGTTAGTTTTTTGATCCGCCCCCCCCCCCTCTCCCCACAAAAAAGGTTCGAATATTAAAAATAATTAAAGCAAATCTCTGAACTTCAAATACTATTATTAAGTAATTTAGGGGCGAAAAAGTAAATCGACCACACCAATTTGTTTTTCGGTGATGTTTTATCAAGTTTTCCAGAAAGTTTCATGCTGTTTGATGCGCCATTACTTATGTTTTGGGTTCACAAATTTGCAATACCTTTTTTTGTGGGGGAAAACCGTGATGCGAGTAGATGTAAATTGAACACTCTGCTAAATCAACCCAGTATAACCTAGGAAAAAAAATAAGTGCACCAGTCGATAGTCCTCAAAAGGATCTTTCATTTGGCACACTGGAAATTTTCCTAAGACACTCCCCTCCCCCTCTGCACACCCTGACATTTGACGTTCAATCTGACCTCCTAACTAGTTATACAAGTCGGTTTACACTGCCAATTTGTGAATGTAAAACTGCAAGACCCTTGTATTGCATTTTATATGCATAGGCCTTGTATTACTTTACTGGGTTGTAATCAAATACATCTTTTACAACGATACAGTCTTTGATACAACATTGCGTGAATACCCCTATTGACGCGTTGGCGTTGGTAGTCGCTTTCACAGCTGTGAGAGCGATGTCCTAAAGGTAAGCTCTGATATAAAGAACGTTCTGGATCAGGGAAATTTTGATGCTCTGATAATTCTAGACTTTTCCAAAGTCTTTGATAGCGTAAACGTTGGAATATCGTCAGGTTTTTATGCGAGCGGGGTAATAAAGAAAATATGAGTTTCTATAGATGGACAAATAAAAAGAAATTAAATAACAAAACCAGATGTACATTGATACAGTGAGTGAGATTATAGTATAGGAAAAAAAATTAAAAAAAAACGTGTTTCTCTGTTTTAATGTATGTCTACGAAGCATCATTTGTGACACTTCTTTAGGTTATATTAAATCTATCCTAATCAGTTAAAGATATAATACTAAATTCTATACATAATGTCCTTATAACTATTTAATTCAACCCTCGGTTACAGGGTGGGTCTTCTAAGAATATCACTAAATCGACTACAAAAAACATTTGTTCCTGATTTTGGTTTATATCCTATGTAACTGGCAGAATTTCCAAAAAATTCAACTACTGCCCTGCTTATGGTGCCCAATCTCTTTTAATCATATCAGAAATTTTCTCTCCGATCATAAATGAATTTGCATTTGTGTGAGCTGTTGGTGGGAAAGGTATAATACTGGTATCAGCAACTCTCAAACGATCAATTCCATGCACTTTCAATTCTGGACTAACAACAGCTGTACGATCACTGGCTGGACCCATTTTACAAGTGGCAATCTGATGATGAAGCGTATATGAGAGCGTACGAATCGAACACCTCCAATAATTATCAGAACCAAAATGGAAATTTTCACATCCTGGCAATGGAATATCATGCAGTCTTGCACCCAATCTTTGTAGAGCAGGTGATTTTGATATTTTAATTGCCATCTTAATTCCATTCAATATTGTTTCTAAGTCATCTTCATTTGCAAAATAGTTAGGCTCAATTATTGGCCAATGAAGTGGATTTTTATCTCTTAGTTGAACTGTACCATATGATTTCGGATGAAAATGCATCACTAGAATGCTATATGAATCCTGTGATATCTGATCTAGTGGCTTAAAGACTTTATCATAGATATCATCTCGTATATTTGCACCTTCCTTAAGAGCAGTACCTTCATCAGATGCCAAACTTCCAGCAACAAATATAAGTTCAGCATCTGGAAAATCTGCTGGCTCATTTGAGTTTGGAGTTTTTAGAAAAGCTAAAGCTTCAACACCTCCAATAGATGTAACTCTTCCGCGACCTTGGAAAAAATCTTGCATATCATTTAAATTTATTGCAGCTACACGCAATGAATTTCCTGTCGAATTGAGTACAAATGTCGGTCCAAAATGGCTCATATGATCATACATGATTTTTCCTACAGGGAGATTTTTCACTACGGGTACCCCAATAGCATTGAGTTGCTCAGCAGGACCAACACCTGAAAGTAATAAAAGTTGAGCGGAATTAAATGTTCCCGACGATAGGATTACTTCCTTCACTGCACGAACGCTGTATAATTTTTTTCTATTTAAAAATTCAACACCATAAGCACGTTTAGTTGTTGGATCAATTAGAACACGAGTAACTCGTGTATTGGCGAGAATATGAAGATTTTTTCGATTATTTCGAATTGGATTTATATGTGATCTTGCAGCGCTGTGTCTTCGACCTCTTAAAGTTGTCGCCTGAACATAGGATACACCCAGCTGTGATTCTCCATTATAATCGACTCTTC
The DNA here is from genome assembly GCA_963930735.1 of Dioctria linearis. Taxonomy (NCBI): domain Eukaryota; kingdom Metazoa; phylum Arthropoda; class Insecta; order Diptera; family Asilidae; genus Dioctria; species Dioctria linearis. Next base: position 260,707,409 of record OZ005742.1, on the reverse strand, counting down.
TCAAACCAGCTTCTTCGCTAGCTTTAACAAATGCATGAACCATAGTTGTTCGATGTGGTACATCTTCGACACTTAGAGGACCATCTCTACCGTGATATGGAGAATTTTCTAATCCTCGTAAATTTGCACGTTCCGATTTAATAAAGTATGGCAAAACATCTCTGTAGGACCATCCAACATTTCCTGCTGCAGCCCATCTATCAAAATCTCTTCGATTTCCTCGATTGTAAATCATGTAATTAATTGAACTAGTTCCGCCGATAGCTTTTCCACGTGGCAAGGAGCATACATTGTTTCTCATGCCAAAACAGGAGCGCTTTTGTGGTACCGATTTATAGTTCCAGTTATAATCGGTACCTTGTAAGTATGCTGCAAGCACTGGTGCTTCATTGAATAGATTTTCACCTTGTCCAGCTTCGATGAGCAGGATTTTCCAGTTGTTGCGTTCTGATAAACGATTGGCTAAAACACATCCAGCTGGTCCAGCTCCAACTATAATGAAGTCGTATTTCGCTAGAAGTATGTTGGGATCTGAAAAATAATGAAGTTTTGTTGGTTTAATTATTGAAAATTATTTTATATTTTTTTGGAAACAATCATATACAGTTAAAAATAATTTGTTGGTGTTTGTGTAGTGCGTATAGATTGTGAGGCCGACAAGTTCTTCTATATTTATTTCGTGCATTGCTAAAAAATGCTAGCATTTCGATAACATTCGATATGGAAAGGTTCCACTAAATCTTACATCACCACGGAAAACTATTTTAACAAAAATCTTGGCGCAAATAACTTCAGATTTAAGTCTTTTAAAATTTCTTCAGTTCTGCATTGTTTGATGACTTCCTTTTTGTAGTCTACTCCGGTTAAATAAATCTATTCGCTCGAATTTTAATTTTTAAATGCATGGTGGCACATGATCGCCCAACTGATCGTTTGAGCCAATAGTTCAGTGATCATATTTATCATAACAGCACCAACATTTTCCATCCTAAAAAATGCTTGAAAAGAATCCCAAAACAAAGGTTTGAATCTTGGAAATTATTTAGTCCCAGATATAGACGAAAACCTGTTTCCAAACTAGTTCACGTTCAGCCAATTCCCAAAAAAAGGAGAGGCAGCGATCCCTCAAATTATCGACTAATTACAATCATTTCGATTTTGTCATTAACTCCAAATGAATGAAGTATCTAGAAACTAATCAACTCATCAACGATTGCCAATATGTCTTCCGGACTGGTCGCTCATCTGGAGACTTGTTGAATATTTTTCGGAACGTTGAAGCCGTAGTCCAAACAATTTTGGTAAGTCCAAAATCATTGCCCTAGTCATTTCAAAGGTCTTTGATAGAGTCTGGCATCCTACCGTTTTTAGACAAACTTGAAGCACTTGGTTTCTCCAGTCCTCTTCGAATATGGATTGAAAGTTTTTCAGCTGCTCGCTTAATACGGATTTTATTAAATAACGTTACATCTGAACCTCACCCTATAAATGCCGGTGTGCCTCAGGGCTCTGTTATCTCTCCATCTTTTTTTCTAATTTTCATAAATGATCTGCTTTCCTTTACTTTCAATCCCTTCCACAGTTTGCCGATAACAGTAACCATGATTGCACACTATTGAGGACTTCAGAGGGAATACCATATCTGTGAAATGTGATTGTATGATTAGATCACTGAATAACGATCTTGACAATATCCTCGCTTGGGACAAAGCGAATCTCGTCGAATTCAGTGCATCTAAGACTTAAAGCTGTTTCATCTCTTTAAAACGAGATCACCACTTAACCACGCCCATTTCATTTGCTGGACAGACCACTTCTTCTCTGTTGCAAAATCTGAGCATCGAAATTGTCTTGGATTTCTGAAAAGGTGTAAGAAATATGGCAGCCCGTCAAATCTAGTGCTCCTCTACAAGTTTTATATCAGACATCGAATGGAATACAATTTTCACATCTAGACCGGGGCTGGTCGTACAGACTTAGCTTCATTGAATATTGTCCAAAAGAGAGCCTTTAAGCGCATTGGCGATTTGACAATTACATGTCATATCGACTCACTCAAGCACCGTCGCAATGTTGAATGCCCTTTGCTCTTTTATCGCATACATGCATGGCTAATGTTGCGATGAAATATCTAGTCTGATCCCTGCTAGATTAATTCCTGCACGCAATACTCGCACTGCAAGCCACGCACATCTTTTCACCCTTCAAAATACTTTCGACCGTACAGTAAAATTCCGTGATCCTTTCTTATTCCGAACTGTGCGAATGTGGAATAGTCTACCATCTTCTGTTTTTCCTTGGGCTTATAATTTGCGAAGGTTCAAGAGTGACATACATTAGAACCTCCGCCATTTTCCTGTAGTCTGCTAATCCTCCTTCCTGCCATGTTGTGCTTTTCATCGTAGGGTATACCTTGAGCTAGGCTTAATAATATAAAAACAAAAGAGTGACAGTACTCATATAGACAAACAAAAAATTGTATGTATTTGTAAGCACTTTCCCTGAAGATAAATTATGAAAAATAATTTTTTTTAAGACAAATTTTACAGTTATAAGTATTTATGTAAGATTTACACGTGGGGCAACTCAAACCACCTGTTCTGCAATTGCTGAGAAATGACAGGACGGAGTTTCGGCTCAAAGCCGATATCCGTATTAGAGAGGCACATAGCATGTATTGGAGGAGCATCGTGGGATTGAACCATGACAAGTCGTGTCATGGTGATTCCGTCTATGAAAAGGGTCGCCAGGCAACTTTTGAAGTATTATATAGGACCGATGTTAGATCTGATTACCGACCACTGCCAACTGAGAAATCACCTTGTCAATAATAATAATTTATTTGTCTTTGGAACACACAGTTTCCGTACAAAGAGGTTCGATCAATTTACAGCTTTCTATAAATCAAAGTTCTAAAGTTAACTATGTATATCTAAAAAAGTTCAGTTCAAGATGTATATAAATTGCTATCTCTATAATAGTATCTCTGTAGCTAGATGTCATTTAAACACATATTTAACAATATTCAAATTTAATTTCCTACATAGGTTCTCTATGTAACAGACGGGATAAGAAGGGGAAAACAATTTATTATAACTCATTCATAATTTAGTAAGATCTTCCTGTCTGATTAATAAGCAGTATTTTTGCATAATCTCATTAGAACGGTTTTTTAAAATACTTGGATCCTGCAGATTCCACGTTTCAAGAGCATTACAGGATTCGAACATCATTTTTAATTGACTGACTCAATTATATCTGATTTCATTTTTCATCGTATTGTCAGCTTTAAGCAGCCTTAAGTAACAAATTTTGGGTAGTCTGTTGTTGGGCATTTCGAGTAGTTTGAGCAGCCAGTTAAGTGCTCTTTGGAACACATAACAAGAGAGTTTATGACGGTCACATTCGGATCGCACTATGCATCCTGGTGTACGTCTAGGCAGTGAGAGGATTGGCTTAAAGAAACCGGATTGTATTTTCTCTAAATTATCAAGGTATCTTAAGGCCCATACTTCAGAGGAGTATAATAACGTGGGTATAACTAAGGAATCGAATAGCTTACATCTGCAATTCCAGCTTTTCACCTTAGCATTGGTCAAAACTTTCCGCGCACTACCTGATGCGATATTGGCTTTTGAGATCATTTCATTTGTAGCAACTAAGAACAGGCCTGAAGAAGAGAATGTGATGCCAAGGTATGTGTACCAATTTACAATTACACAATTGATTCTCCTTTGTAGTAAAAATCCCGAGTTGACCGTCTTCTGCCCTTATGAAAAACTAGCAGTTTTGATTTTTGAGTGTTAACATTTAAGTCGTTGAGATCGCAGTATTCTTCCAAGGCTTCCAGTAATCTTCGCATCGACATCGGAGATTCCGTAAATATGACCAAGTCGTCTGCATATAGGAGACTAACTATGTCTGTAGATTCATTGCTACTAACCCCTTCAAATCGTTTTCCCCGGAGGAATTCCTCGATGTCGTTTATAAAAATCGAAAATAAAATTGGGGATAATGGATCACACTTGTAACACCCCAACATTAACATTAATGTTTCTAGTCCTATCCTGCCCGACCGATAACGACACAGAAGCTGTGCACTATATAAATTTTGAAAAAGTCGCACTAGCTTTCCGCTAACTCCCTTGTTACAAAGTTTAGACCATAGCTTGTTATGATTCACGGAATTGAAAGCCTGGGCAAAATCAATGAATAGTGCATAGAGTGGTCTATTTTTAATCCCTAAGTTAATGTCAACTATTGCTGATAAGATAAAAATATTGTCGAAGCAACCTCTTTTTGGACGAAAGCCCGATTGCGTTTCAGCAATGATACCAGCAATCTCTGCCCAAGTAGAGAGACGAGTAGCCAATATCTGAGTAAACGTCTTCAAGAGTGTGTTTAGTAATGGTATACGTCTGTAGTTTTGTGGGTTAGAGGTATCACCTTTTTTAAAGAGCATACAAAGTTTCGCGTTTCCCCATCCCCTCCGGACGATTTCGTTCTCTAGTAAGGTATTATAGAAGTTACATAGATAGGTCATCCAATTTTCAGGGAGAATTTTTAAGAATTCATTGGGGATTTGGTCCTCCCCTGGGCTTTTGTTTCTTTTTAACATATGCAGACTAGCTTTCAATTTTGTAGGTCTTATCGGTTTATCCAGGAACGGGTCTCGAGCATTTAGGTAATTTAAAGGTTCTTGTCCAATAAAGGGGTAAGATTCTTGCAGGAAAATTTCCCAGGTATTAATTCCAATTGGGATTTATTGTAACGAATTTATTTTATTATTTTCCAGAAGGTGCGTGGATTGTTGCAATTTCTTAAGCCTATTTCTAAATTTTTATAATATTGTCTTTTTGTAATATCTATAAGTGTTGACTTGTAATTCTTTTTGCAGGCTGTATAATTTTGAAAAGTTGCTTTATCTGTTGGATTATTACAAATTTTCCTGGTAATCTTCCTCAGGTTTTTCTTTGCTGTCATGCAAACAATATTGTACCAAGGTTTGTTCTTAGGGAGATGATTACCATTGATACCTTTAGTTAACGTAATCATTCCAGCAACTTCAGCTGCCTCCATAATATTTTCTTTCAAAGTTGAATACTGAATGTCTATACTATCGGTAATATTCGGGGGTGGAAGGTTTTTTAAAAAAATATAATAATCAAAGCCTTTTTCGTCTTCCCAGTGGAAGACCTTCTTATATGGTGATCGGATATGCTAAAACTATTTAAAATTCTAAAGTCTTTTACGTAGTTTACAAGGTCAAAGCTAATCCAAACAAAATCTACCATACTCCTACCCTCAGTATCTGCCAACTGAGAAACCACCTTGTCATTATTGGCGTGGGCTTTAATCCTACCTGCATACTACATCTGACGGATAATGAGACTGTTTTACATATCTTGTGTGAGTGCCTAATCATAACTAAACGCAGAATGGAAACATTGGTAAACTATATCTGGACTCTATTGAGTTGGTGAACAGACAGCTCCGCGGATTTATAAACCTGCTCAATGGGACTGAACTGTTGGGAGGGTGAGAGCACAATAGGCTCTTTTATAGTGGCAGCGGAATTTCCTCTTTAACTAACTAACTAATCAACCAACCAAGACGGAGATTGCATTAACTTCTTCCTTGAAATCATCTCTGGAGCTGTATAAACAGTTTTCAAATAGAAAGATGGAAATATAAACTAACAGGCATTTACGTTTTCAGATCGCAGTGAATTTGAGCCTCATACCTTGACTCTCTTTAACGAACTTACAGCCAAATTTACTCCTTTATAATATTTTTTATTTTCTCAATAAGATCTATCTATGGCTACCGGGAGCCACATAGGCCTACACGTCTCATAATAATCTATTTTTAAGTATCTAGTTATGTACTCTCAGTTTATCATCTTCATCTTCTCCTATATAAATAATTTATTCCCATGACATTCTACATGTTAAAAATCTTAAAATATTCCTGTTGCACTTTTATCATTTTCATATGGTATAGGTAATAAACATGAACTTGACCTTGAAGAACCTGCACGCATGCATACCGCAAGTTTCTTGTTAAACTGGATTTTCATTTTATCCACTTGTCAATTTTTTTGTTGTTACAATCGACGACAACTTGTCTTCTCCAAAGCTACAACTATAGTGGCTTCGGTTAAAATGTTTTAATTTATCTCTTAACTTTTTAAATTGTTATCATACATGTGTAAATAGATTGGTGACATATTTGTATAACTTGTACCTATGTAAGTACATAGCGACAACATCTCACCTAATATACAAAAAATAATAATAATAATAATAATAATTAGTCCGTGTACAGGTAAGGTCATTTGGTAAAAAAAAAAAATGATTTTTATTCCTTGAGAGAGCGTTTCCTACATTTTAAATTGGTAAAAAGGTTACTGTACAACTTGCATACAGTAACCTATCAGCCCCTATTTACCAACTTTCTAAAATCTACAAGCCATTAACAGGCCCAAAATAGAAGTTTTCATTAAGACCTTGGGTTAGGTTGCATGTGATATGACATTCATGGCGCATGTGTAGAGGTAAGGTACCTACTTATGAAAAACTGAGTAACGACTAAAAATTTCTTGGCTCGTGTCAAAATGTTTAAACTACTTTTCCTACGGAAAAATGCTATTCTACTATGTAGTGACTGATTTGATTTCATCGAAGGAGGAAGAGTGTTGTGGAAGGCGCCTACTACATATATCTATCTCTTCCATCCATAGATTTTTTTTTTGGGTTTTAATCTAAGTATTTTTTAAGTATATCCAGCGAAAATGTGCTTTAAAGGAAATTTATTGAAGAAGGTTTCCCACCCTTAGGCATTTATTGAAGTTTCTTAATTTGGGAAATGATGAGCTTTCGATTTAAAATGATCTCCATATGCTATCCTTTCTCTGTACCTTTTCTTAAGTACTTCCAGCAAAAAGATAACTTATAAAGAAAAATACAAGTAGGCAATAGTTAGTTAGTTGTTCCTATTCCAAAGAAACCTAATCCCTAATTACTTAGACATTTCCGCCACAATATTCAATTTCCTTGCTGAAATATTCGAAAAATTATGAGGTACTTAAACAAATCGTGGAGTATATGGGCGCGGAAAATATATTGTCAGTTTGGAAATTAGGAATTCACCCAGGTGACAGTTGTGAATGTGCAATGTTAAAGGTCACATCTGATATCCATATGGTTGAGGATAATAATCATTTAACAGTAGGTACATAGTGGTAACTCCTGATTTCAAAAAGTCCTTTGATTCGGTCAGTCACCCAAAATTGATAGTCAAACTTAGCACTAAATATGGCTTCTGTACGTACATCGGCCGTTGGGTTAATTGGCGCATTTCTTTCAAATCGCGAACAAGTTGTAAAAGTACAGAATTCTATCTAGGATCCATTGTCCCTTTTCGCTGATGTACCTGAAGGTATGGTCTTAGGTCCTATTCCATTCTCCCTCTATATAAATGACCTTCCTTCTGTTGTGAATAATGGATTTTTTGATTGGGACATTTCTGTTGAATATTCTTTCTCTTCATGAATCAAATCACTTATTACCTCTGATTTGATCATATTGAAATTATCGGTGATTGTCAGCGAATAAAATCTGAGTCCACCTCTGTGTGTGAAGAAAAGTTTATTTTCTACTTTTTCATGCGGCTTGGCCTCAGTTTTGTTTGAAAACTCGTTTTTTAATTATTTTATTTTCTGCCTTTTTCACGTTAACTAAATTGTTATTACGTGCTGCATGGAGATATTTTAAAACAATTTTATGACGGCTGAAAAGACACTGATTTACTGAATTTTCCCGATTTTCCATGTTTTCCACAGACTTTTCCTATACTATGAATTTATTTTAAAAAATTTACATAAATTTTCCTCGATTTTTCATGCAAGTTTTCATGATTGTTGAAGAGAAAGTATTGATGCCAGTAGGACGGAAAAAAATGATCCCGCATAGCTTATAAAACTTTTTTGTCGGAAAATTCCAGAAGTTCCAGAAAAATAGGAAAATTCTGCACTTTTCCTGAAACAGATTTATCACTAATCATATCGATGAAAATTTTTCCGATGATTTTTCCGCTTTTCCGTGTTTTTGATGGAATTTTCCACAAAAGCAACTTTATGCAACTCATTTTGCTCTACAACTTTGTCTTAGGTTGCAAAACGCTCAAACGCTTCCTTGGTCTAAAAAACTCCGGAAAAGCGTTTACATGAATTTTCCTCGATTTTTTCTGCAAGTTTTCACCATTGTCGGAGAGAAAGTAATGATGCCAGTTGATAGGGAACTTGATCCTGCATAATTTAGAAAACTTTTTTACTGGAAAATTCCTCTGTATTTATCCTGAAACGGATTTATCACTAATCAAATTTGTACCAAATTTTCAAATGATTTTTTCCGATTTTCCGGGTTCTCCATGGAAATTTCCAGTTCAAATTTTGATAGATTAAATTGTCACGCGACATGAGCTTGTGTGCCAAATTTCAGCTCGCTGTGATGACGAAAAGTGGGTCTACGAGAGTGTCGAAAATAGTAAAAAAGAAATATATAAATAAATAGACAGACAAATTCGTGTACGAATTAAAGGGACGGGCTGACCTCAAAAATATCCTTAAATTTCAAAACATTCGATGCAACACTTTTCTTTCTATAAAGTCCTGAAATCACTTTTTTTTGCAGTCCGTAGGCTTTCAAAAAATCTCATTTAGGTGGTAATAGCGGGTAAATTTGAGGAGTTGAATTTATCGTTTTAGTTTTTCATCTGTTAAAGACCCTTAAAACGCTTCTACGAGTTTAATCGAAGAATAAAAAAAAAAAATCTTATGTAATTATTGCTTATTGCTCCAACTGGTCTATCTAACCCGTCTATTTCCGATTGCATGTAATTATGTAATGTAATGAAATTAATTGTACTACTGCCGCCAACAACTTTACCATGCTGTGATATTTCCATTTGATGAAGAAAAACCTCACCGCAAATGCTGTTTTGTTGAGATAAATTTCGATATTTTCACCTTAATAAAAAGTTTAATGTGTTCTCCCTTCCAATACTTATATACATTTTAGATAAATGTCACAGTAACTGCAACACACAATAGCTGTCATTATGAAGAAATGATGACATAATCTCACATTAACGTCATCATCTCTTAAAAATATCAGGAAATTCTTTAATTTTCGGTATAAGTTTCACTAACATCAGTTAATAGAAAATTTGCATTGTCGTGCGTATAGCTATGAAAAGTTTTAATTTGACAAATTAAAAAAATTCTGATTAAATCCATATAGAAATGGTAACCCTGAACGTTTCGAGATCTCATGAAGCAATGATTAATCTTGCCAAAAATTACTGTGACACATAAAATTGTACATATGTACAGTCTACAACAACACTACGCTTATTTATGAACATAAAATAAGGAAGATATAAAATTAATCGTTTTATTTTTTAAAACCTTGCAAAAATTTATTATATTTGAAAAAAAAATAAAAATAAAAACAGTTCCTTATACATATTTACGAAAAACTGGTTTCTAATTCTTTTCTATTTTTTTTTTATTTCAATTTTATAATAAATTAATTTTTGTGCAAAGATCTATACACGTTTTTTTATGGTCCAAGAGAAAAATTGAAGTTCAACGTGCAATAAAAGATGACTAATTTTATTGCCAAAATGTTTCGTAGAGTATTTACCTACTAAGTCGTAAAATGGTATGCGAATCTCATTTGTAAACAATTCACACAAGGATTACCATAAAATGACAATTATTGTCAAGCGATAAAACCTACCTAAAAGAGATGCCGATAAGCCAAAATAACTTGGCAATTTTAAAATTGGATGGGGTTCATGATACCAACACAAAAATAAAAGAGTAATCACAAGCGTTCAATATAATTTTTTTATTTTTTTTTTTCGAAATTAGTGCAGCACTTGTGTGTGTTTTTTTTTTTTAAACTAAATTGGTTTAAGAGATAATTATGTAATTGTGGAATGTTTTTTTTGTATTGAATTACTTAATTTTTCAAATTTCAATTACTTATTGTAATTGTAAAAAAGAAAAATAATTTTACGGAAAATTACGTTTCAAACCCTTTTCCATAGTTTGCGTTGCACTTGGTGTGCACTTGGAGTAATTACTGCTTAATGCGAATGACTGTTACATGTAGGTGTCAAAATCTTTGATAAAATAAATGTCGAATTTTTCTTGTGAAACTAAAGTAAATCACAAAAAATCTGGAGAAGTTAATTTAAATTCGTTTCACTTTAATTGACTTCGAGATAATATGAAAAAATTTCTGAGTGACGGACTGGACCAGTTTAGCGGAGCAACTATAAGGAAAAACTGCGGCAGCAAATCGCTCCGAAGCTGAATGTAAATTTTTTCTAACTGCTCCATTTCGGAGCCGCTCGGCAAATCGCTCTGGAGCTGATGAAATTTAATCTTTCCTTTTCACTACTGCTGCAATCAATTGCTCTAATTATTACTCTGCTCTGACATCTGCTCAGCTCCAGTTGGAGTTGCTTCGGTGCACTTACTCCGCAGCACTTCGGAATCATCTTCGCTCTTGGACATCTCTGGAGCTGATATATCGATCCGACGTACATCTCTCTAGTTCGGGAAAAATAGTGCTAGAGTCAGCTATACAAGGTGTCCCGTATGTTGTCTGGCACCCGAAGGTTATGGATAGGTCAAGTTTATACAAACAAAAAATTGTATGGGTGGGGGGAGGGAAATGGTAACGGTTTCCGAGATATCGGGACTTTATGATATTTGGGTATGTTGTTATAGATCACCCTGTAACTTCTCAACGTTAAACCCTATGATGATGATTTAAACATTGATGGATAGATAATCGTTGGAACTTTCCAAAATTCTATAAATTTTTTTCATTCTCTCCTCCGTTTTGCAGTTATGGTTCATCAAATTTAAAATTTCGAAATTTTTACTCGTTTTTTTTTTATTTAACTACTATTTTTATCAAAAAACACGTCATCAATATCAATTTTTCATATTGATTTTAAAAAGCCCAAAAGCTTAGCTTTAAAATGACCTATCACACTCTGTACCCAAAATGTAACCCTTTCTGCGTTTTTTGCACTTTTTCTTAAGCATCTCCAGCGAAAATGACTGAAAAAGTTCAATAAGTGCCAGAAAGTAGGCAATTATCTTTTGGAAATGACCTTTTTCAGCCATTTTCGCTAGAGATGCTTAAGAAAAAGTGCAAAAAACGTAGAAAGGGTTACCTTTTGGGTACAGAGTGTGATATGTCATTTTAAAGCTAAGTTTTTGGGCTTCTTAAATCTAATATGAAAAATTGGTAGTGATGACGTGTTTTTTGATAAAAATAGTAGTTAAATAAAAAAAAAACGAGTTATAATTCCGAAAATTTTAAATTTGTTAAGCCATAACTTCCAAGGCGGAAGAGTGAGGGAAACATTTTATAGACCATTAGAAAGGTCCAACGATTATCTATCCATCAATGTTTAAATCATCATCATAGGGTTTAACGTTGAGAAGTTACCGGGTGATCTATAACAACATACCCAAATACATTAAAGTCCCGTTATCTCGGAAACAGTTACGATTTCCCCCCTCCACCCATACAATTTTTTCTTTGTCTAAGCAGACCAGACCACATTCGGGACACCCTGTATAGCAAGCATATCTATTCTATATCTAGAGATATTCAATGTTGCAATTACAGACCCGATCTAATCACTCTTTAGTGTTGTTTCACACGAGCGACAGCTGTCGCTCCACGTTTTTTAATATTTGAATAATACATTACACACGGACACGTACGACAGAATAACACGCGCGTATTTATATCCTGCTAAAATTGCGTAAATGCTCTATCATAAAATTGTTGTACCACACAATAAAGGAGTTGCGACAGCTGCAACGTTTTTCCACCATATGAAGGTTTTGTCCGAACCTATTGGAAACATATTATTAGAAGCTCGGTCAGATACAATAACGTTCAAGTTAGATGCAGTAAAAAATATTAAAAAGAGTATAGTGACAGGATTTTTCTTTTATCTTTATTAGATACAATATAAAGTGTCCTAAGGAGTTAAGCTCGATACACAGTGCAACTCATCATTTGTGCAAATAAATCTACTAAATTACAGCAAAATGTTGTACACTTTTCTGGTCTATCACCGGCATCTAATATTTCACATGCATCAACTGTAGAGTTACAGCTAATTTTGGATACTAAGATATATTTATAAATTTGCTTCTCTGTAGTCAAATTTTTGTATCTTTCCTAAAAATATCCTTGTTCGAGAAGGCTTTATTTGGATTCCACGGCACAACAGCGAAAAAAATTGTATATTTGTTATTTCACCACATTTAATTTTGGGTGGGAAGTTTCAAATCTTGGTTTGACTCATCAAAAAGTCGTACCAAATAGCGAAATTGAGTGATTTGAAAAAACAAATGAAAAATAAAAGAATGGAATGAAATGAAAAACTAAAAAAATTTGAGAAAAATAGAAAAAACAAAATTAAAAACCAGTAAAAATGAAAAATAAGCGTTTCGTACTAGCAGAAACCCTATACTCTTCAGTACGGCTTGATTTCTGCATGCCGTAGATGCTTGAAAAAAATCAAATTGATCTCTTCTCATATAAACTCAGAATAAATTCTCAGTATGAATTATATGAGACAAACTCTCCTCCTATATGTATTTCACAAAAGTAGGAAGAAATAAAGTTATTATGATTTATTGCCTGGTTAACTTTATACTTGTTCGAAAAGGCATTTTTTTGTGATTGTCCGGCACAACAGCAACAAAAGCGAAAAACTTGCCAATTTGCGAAGCTTGCCACACAAAATCAAATCAGTTGTCTGATGAAATAACAAATATAAAATTTTTTTCGCTTTTGCTATTGTGCCAGAGAATCCAAAAAAAAAAAAATGCCTTCTCGAACAAGGATAAATTTTACCTGGCAATAAATCATAGTCATCTTGTTAAAATATCCTCTTTAATGAGATGTAAAAAAAAAAGAAAATAAGAATTAAATTTTTTCTTACATGTTAAAAAGCTTCTCGAAGATCGTGTGAAACTCCTCTGTTAAAAGCGGGCAGTCAGTAAAGGGTTCATTAACCCAAAATCTTGTTTCTTGCTTTTGTTTTTTATTATTATTATTTTTTTTATTTAATGAAGTGCCAAAACAATTTCTTCTAATAGGTAGGTACTATTTACGTTATATTTATAAAAGAAAAAAATAAATTTAAAGTAGCAGTTATGTGAAACCAATTGTTTTTCTTTTTTTAAACAAATTTGTGATAGCAGTACGACTAGAAGTCGCTCACGTATGTAAAACAGCTCCTAGGAATTTTCAGAATCATTTAAAGTTAATTAGAGCGGCTTGAGTTATTTAAAAAGGTATAGATAGAATTCTCCTTCAAACTAAGATTACAATGCAGTTGTAATACTTAAAATAATATTTACAATGTAGTGTAAAAAATTTTACACCCATTTTCTATTTGAATTCGTAAACAAAGTCAAACAAAACTTTTCTAATTATACTCTGAACTCCATACTTAACTGGTTTCAATGTGCACATTTAAATTCTAACAGATATTTCGTAAAGTATAAATTTATTTTTGTTCTAACTGTTAAAACATGAAATTAACACAAACCGGTATTATTATTATTATATTCGTCTCAAAGGTGACTGCCCACTTGATAACATGTTTTTCTTCTTTCTTCATTTCATAAATATTATTGTCGTTTTTTTTTTTTTACTATGTTATCCTTAATTAGTTTATTCAGAAGATAAAAAGAAAAAAACAAAAACAAAATATGTAGATACATAAAAATTCCGTTAGATAGCACTAGTAGATCACCACACAAGATAGAAGCTTTTGTTTGTTTTGTTTTTACTTTTTTCTCTATACTTTTTCTTCTAAGTCAATCAGTTTTTAATATTTTAAATTTGCATAATTTTGCTGAAAATACTTTTTATAAAATTATTTTCAAGAAAAAAAAAAAAATTGCCATCAATTCTTCACATGGTACCTAAATGAGTTTTTCACAACTTTCAATATTACCAGTACCAAAAAAAACCAGCATAACTCTTTTTTTTTTTTACACTTACTTTCATTAAAAGGTGTGTTATTATTATGAATAGTAATCAGATCTGATCCAACTCGTAATATTCGATCCAACGACGGAGATCGTTGCGCACTATTACCACCATTACCAAAAATAAAACTCCCGAATAATCTACCAGGAAAAAATTTCGACTGAACAAGTACTTTTCGACTGATGCATAATAAAGTCGCGTATAATAAAAAGTGCACAATGATTCGATTCATTTCAATTCAGTTTCGATGCGTCTGCATTCACGGTCAAACTACGAATGATTTTGATACTGCGTTGTCTGTGTATGTCGACTACTTGAAAAGAAAGAAAAGAAATCTGCTCGAGCACCATTTGTACTCCTTCTTACCTTTACCCACCACTCAGATCAGAAAGGAGTTTTTAACATTTTTTTTATTAATTTTTTAACTCTTAATTTAGCACAGTCAGAACTCTTTAACTTCTCTTAACTTCTTCACTATATTTAGAATCGTATCAAAATATATGTTGCAAAAATTATTGACCTCTTGGAGGTTAAAATATTCGTTCGCGTTCGCGTGCTGTTATACAACCGGTATCAGGTAGAGGTATAAAATAGTCAAAAAATATTCAGAAGAGGAATTTTTGGATACAAAAATAAACAACTTACCTGAATCCATCATGCATTTCACTACTTTAGGATAATTGTTGAAAAACAGAGTTAAAACTAGAGCAAAAGGGTGCAAAAAGAGTAAATTGCATGCGCGAATATTTGGTGAATGGCAGCGCGGTAAGGTAAGACCTGTAATTGGTCCATTGCTGCTCGGAGGTGTGTATATACCACCAAGAAATAACATTTTTGAAGAGAAATATGAAGAAGTAACGGGGTAACGATGAGAGTTCCAAGATTTGACCATTACCTGTACGTTGTTGATTTTGTTTACAAAATTTCTTAATTACTTCAATTTGGCCTTGGGTTAACCTATAGCAAGAGATATGTAGGAAGGTGCACAGGCAGAGTCTATGCGTAAATAATAATTAGATCGAGTGGTTGTAATACGAATTTCATAACCTATGTACGTACGTATGCCATGTTTTTACTGTGCATTTAAAAAGTTTTTACATTTTTGGTTTATGCAACTTTTGTTTTTTGTTTTTTTTTTACTTTTTAATTCCTCAAATCCTACCTCAATGATAATAATGATCCAAGTGTGAGTTGTGAAGGTATTTATTTTGGAGATTTTTGTTGATTGTTGACCGATTATATGTGAAACTATAAAGCCGGAAGGTTTTCATATACTGGATTGTCTAGATATCATTTATTAATGCTTTGTGCACTCCATGGCTACGGTCACTCATAGGAGGGTTTTTATTTTTATTTTGCAAACTACCACAGCTACTAGATCTTGTTTTTCATGCAGATGATAGCAGTGTTTGGAATGCAACATGCTCACATCAAGGCGAAAAATTGGGAAGGAGGAAATCTGACCACATATCACAGGTTTATACTTTTTATAGCGTATATGGGGTAGATATAAAGTTTGGAATAGATTGAACTTCATTTCTGCAATTGCATACTATTCGATGGTATTTTTACATAGGCACACATATAGTGGTAATGTTTCGATTCGTCCTTGATTCAGTCTGAAATGCATACATACATAAATGGACAGTGATGTGATTAACTCCCTGTCGACGACTTTTCAAAAATGTCTTCCTTACGAGTGAATGGTGTTTACATTCTTGATTTGGCATTGAGATGGCGCTCTTGATTTGTGTTTAAGCCCTCACGGAAATTATATCTTGCTAGTTGCAAGTTTTCAGTATTATTATTAGTCAGGTTTCAGTTAATTGATTTTTGATTAAAGTATGACAAACATTACATTTTTGATATAGTGAATTGGTGGGCATATTTATTTATTATTTATTAATTCTAGTCTAAAGACTGAGCAAAATGACTTAACTATATCCCTACCAATTAACTTCTCAAACAATTATTTTAATTATATAAAGTATAACTAGATTGTGCACAACGCGACGCGACGAGCCGAGACTATATCGAGAATTGAAGAAATAAAATGATTTTGTATGCTATACTATGAGAGTGTTCATAACACCTTTGTGTCACCGCGCGATATGACAAAACACCTCGAGGTATCTCGCTCGAGAATAAAATTTTTCATTTTTTCTCAAGATAATGCGCGTAATTTTGAAAGCTGCTATAATCTTATAGGTTTTTTCCTTCATATAATCGAAGGGATCTTTACTCATTCTGATATATTGGAAGAATCTATCAGGATCAGTCCATAGATCATCATCATATAGATAATGAAATTTACCAAATTCCAGACGTTTCGTGTATTTATTGGGTGGCAAGTCAAGTAAAACAGCGGAAAGTACACTTATGTGAAAAATGCAATATAGTTGCATTACTTGACAAACACATAATTTCTTGTGCAGAGTCTGATGACATAATTTATGCTCTCAGTTCGCGATTTACCACGAAACTGAACGCTTTGTTGTAAATACTAAACCTGGAGGTATATCTTCACCTCGCCTCGCTCAAGTACCTAGCCGAGCCTCGCCTCGCCTTTCATCGTCCCGTTGTGTATGTAATCTTAGTTCTTGTTTTACTACTGAGAATTTACATTACTTATACAGAACGCTCAACTTAAAAATGGTTAATAGCCTGCCAACTGATTTTAATACTGCTAACCAATCTCAGCTCGACCATGTACTTATATTGACAAGGTTCTATTTCATAATCAAATTAGTCAACCAAGCGTGATTAACTTCTTTCTTTTATCGCGACTTAAAAAATATAAATCTTGAACAGCTTGTACCTGAATCCCGACAAACAACTTAGGAAAACATATACAGGGTGTCCAATACGTACCGCAGTTCCTTTTTACCCCGGATTCGTCACGCAATTTCGAGAAATAAATTGTATGGGAGGAGAGCCGAAAAATGCACGGTGTGGGCGGTAGGGGGGTTTTGTGATTTTGGGTGCTTTTTATCCTAATACCATGTAACTTTCTTGTTATACACCCTATGATGGTGATTTGCATCTCAGGTGATAGTAAACCCTCTACCGTTTCCAACAAATGCCCAACCACCTCTCTATTCCCTTTCCGTCGGCAGTTATAGGATGTCAAAGTCAAAAAATTGGATAATTTTGCAATTTCTTTTTCAATTTTTACGATTTTGCCGCCAAAATGAATGATAACTATACAGTTTTATTACAAGATCTAAAGACCCCGGAATGTTACCTTTAATTTGACTATGCGCTGTACCTACCTAAATGCTACCGCTTTTGAGATATTCCCGTTTTTATGGTGCATAATTTCATAAATTTTTCTAATTTGTGTGGAATTGCATAAAATTAGGCGCGATTTCTATTGTTATTAGAAAAATTAATGAAATTATGCATCATAAAAATGGGAATATCTCAAAAACGGTAGCATTTAGGTAGGTACATGTGCATAGCCAAATTAAAGGTAACATTCGGGGGTTTCTAAATATTGTAAATAAACTGTATAATTATCATGCATTTTGGCGGGAAAATCGTTAAAATTTGAAAAAATTAGGATTTTTTTTTTCAATTTTCTGACTTTGACGTCCTACAACTGACGATGGAAAGCGACAGAAAGGCTAGTTGTGCATTCGTTGCAAAACTCAGACGGTTTGTTATCACTTGAGATGAATCTAGCCTTGATAGGGTGTATATCAAGAGATTTACAGGGTGTAAAGTGGAAACAGTACTAAAAATCGTAAACCCCATACCGCCCACACCGTGCATTTTCCGGCTCTCCTCCAATACAATTTATTTCTCGAAATTGAAAGAGGAATCCGGGGTATAAAGGAAATGCGGTAAGTATGGGACACCCTGTATAACTCAGTATCTGTAGATAACAAGGTAGCTACATTTGAAGTCACACTTTTAAATCTATACAATAAACATGTCCCACAGCGAATTTGTAATATCAAAAATAAAGGCTCCCCCATGGTTGACTCCTCAAATTCACAGTCTACTGGCGGACCGTGATTTCCTTTATAGACGCTATAAAGCTACGCGATCTGATGAAGTTCGTAGGATGTACAAGCAAGTTCGTAATAGAACGAGTATACCTATATAGAGACACATTTGCGTTTTAGTGCAAACTGCAATATTGAAACCGCAGGTATGTCTGTATTATTGAGGTTTGTTTTGAGCTCTGCTCATTTGTTAGTACACAACAGTCGATATACATATTTATATGAGTTTTCATTGTCTTTGGTACAAGTATAATTTCTTGAAATTGAATTAAATTTTTTTAAAGCCAATTACTGAGGAATTGAGCATATCAAGTATAAATTACAATTCCAGGAAATTAGACTTAATTGAAAAAAAAAAAATCATGATCTCTCTTAACAGAATTTTCATTTATGTGGTAGCGCTTAGTCGAATTATCCGAATATTAACTAACGAGTAAAAGAAATACCCTCAAATTTTAGTTTAGTGAATACTAGCTAGATGTCGCTTGTATATAATATAAACAGAGTTTGCAAAAGTGTTAAAGTATTCTGTTATTTTGCATAATGTATCTGCGTAATTGTGCAGTGAAGATTTGAATTTGAAAAATATAGACTCATGCATATTGTTGTTGTGATTTTCCATAAATGATTATTTCTATATATAGATGTGCCCAGAGTCATTGACGTCTTAGAAAGGAGAAGTCGCTATCTACTTGCAAAACTTTAATTTAATGGTACTAATAAAATTTTTTCAGCATATAAAGTAAAAATGGGCGAAAAATAAAATAAAAAATTATATCAAGACATTGAAAAATCTTTTATTAAAAATTTTAAAGCTCAAAATAGCAAGCAACATATCCTCTCCAAGACGTCAATGATTCTGCGCACATCTGCAAATAAATAATCAATGCTGAAATGTTATTTAATATATTACTTTTCCATTTTACGCCTCCTTTTACCTTCTTCTACTCGACAAAGTAAATTTACGTAGCATAAAATGTAGTAGACAGCCTAAAAATATGCAATTTCATTTATGTGAAAATATTTTTGAATAATTTCAGATAGCATAAAAAATTGAATTTGAACTCTCAATTTCTTTGAATGAGCCTCTCTGTATGCAATTAATTATTAATTTTCTCCAAAGCTCAAATGTCAGTATTCTTCAAACTATTTACATGAATCCAATGAACCGCTTTTAAAGCGCGTATTTAAAATACTTGTACATACAAAATACATCCCTTCGTGTGGGAAAAATAGATTTACAAAAGCACAGTCTATTTTTATCACAAATGTTATTGCATGCAACGCACGGCAACATATATGCATATAAAGGGTCTACGAATTGCAAAAAAAAACACACCCCATTCTTTTGCATATAAGTACACGTCGTCCTTAAAATAAAGGAAAGTGCACCCAGTGAAAAGAGCTCTTTTATAACGAGAAGATGTGTCATGAGGGACGTCACAAAAGTACAATTCGTAAGGGTTTCATAAACATAAAAGGGAAATGAACAGGATGCTACTTTGTTCCTCCTCCTAAAAGTTTAGAGGCACTTACTCAACGACCCTTTTGTTTAATTAATACGTGTTTAAGCTCCATTTGTCTTTGATATGAAATAATGACAATTAACAGGTTGCCTTACTTTTATATAATCTGTTTTTTCTTTTTCTTTCCAGGTATGTCCAGTTTATTTTAAATTGCAATGTTGATTATATCCAGTAAGTATAGATGTGACATTTTGTTTGTTAGAAAATTTATATTTTTTATATCTTTATTGAGGTTCTTCTTCTGTAGAATCTGTAGATGAATTTAATGCATTAATTTAATTTAATTGTGTGTTTCTAAATTGGGACAATTAAGCGAGTAAACCGTCTTTTTTTTAATGTTTTATGAATGACCAAGGGTATTACCATGGTAGGCGTTTAGTTGATTGGAGCTGCACGAAACATGCACATATGCACACATTACGCCAGAGCCGGTGTCGGGCCGCTACAATTGCAAATATTTGCCGTCATGTGTAAAATCAGCTGATTTGTTTCTATAAATTTTATAAGCCCGATGGTACGGTAACGACAACGACATCGTCGTCGGGTGTGTAAACCTCCTTAAAATTTATACAAATGTCTAAGACCACATTTTAACCTATACCGCAAGTAATTCGAATTTACATGTGAAAAAAGGCATTACAAAAGTTTTGATGATTCGTAATTTTACCCTCATAGGTAAAAGGTATCCGGAGAGTTATAAATAGTTAAATGATATCTTAAGATTCCCTAATCAGATAACAATTTCTGTAAGACGTTTTGCAGGCTATATGCTCCAGCTCTGATCAGAAACAGTAGTCTACTGGATTCAAATCCGGATTTCGTGAGATCCAATCTTCTGCTGCAATAATATCAGTAATATCCTGCTGATGGAAAACTCATCTCTCCCCACTGAATTATCTTTTCACAATGTCTTCGGGCATATCCTGTTGGTATACATTTATTCCCTCAGTTTTAACTAATTTCTCACAAAAATGTAGTGATGTGACTTTTTGATGAAAGACTACCCAGCAAACAATCACCAAAGCAGAATTATGATCACGTTGAATGCTTTTTAGTTTTCGTGAAACGATTAATAGCGCGATAAACAATCATTTTTGATATTCCAAGCGATACCATTTTTTTTGTTCTTTTGATAACAGACCAAAAGCTGAAACCTTTATTACTATTCAATGCATCTGTTCTAAAACAAAAATTAACAGTAACAATAATTTCTTGAGATGGTCGACGCTGAAAATGTTGGAACAGAACTTATGACAGGACTAGGTACAAAGTGCTTCACTTAATCATAGCCCGATGATAAAAGATTTAAGGCTATTCCTAGGAGTTACACTGTGTGACTTTTTAGCTTTTTCCTTTTTTGTGAAATGCATCTTTGTTATTACCCTAGAGAAAAAAAATAGGACAAATTTGTAGAAATTTTGGAAAATTGTGGCAATTTTTTGACTTTGACTTAGTAGAACATGTATCCGGAACAAACCTATCCATAAAAGTAATTAAGATAATAAAAAAAAACTTGCATATTCTCACTAAATGACTCATTTCGCTTCCCCTTCCCCATACAATTTTTTTTCTTCTCTTGACCCCAGCTATCTTATTCTATATTTTGATCCGGCTGGACAAACCTTTTCCACTTGTGCTAAGTTTGCTAAAGTGTCTACAAAAATATCGGAAGGTAAACATGCCTGCAAAAAATACCCTTTTTTTGGGTTCCGTAACCCGTCCGTCCGTACGTGTGTCTGTCACCGGGACAGTTGAAATTTTCACAGATTGTGTGTATTGTTACTGCCGCTATAACAATAAATAATAAAAATAAAATAAAATTAAAAATTAAAGGAAATTTTTCGGCGTTTTTTGCTCTTTTTCTTCTCATTCATTATTATCATAAGTGCCTACTTAGTCATTATTTTTTAAAATGACGCTTACTCTCATTTGATAAAATAAATAACAAGCATATAGTGTGCGAGTCCAACTCGTATATGTAATCTAGATCATTTGTCAAATTTAGAAAGAGCAATAAAAAAAAAGATGTACGAGAAATTAAATTAGAAAACAAAATTCTTGTGGCAATTAAAAATGTGCCAAATCTGAAAGTGAATAGGACATTTTACAAGATATTCATGAAAGATACAAACGAAAGTGCTGACATAGAATAGTATTTCCATAGCAAATACATCCGCCCTCAAGGAAAAAAAACCGACATGCAAAATTTAAGTCACTTACCTAAAACCAGGTTGTATAAATTATATTTGTAGTTCAAATGCAATCTCGTTGATTAGCATACATTTAAAAAGTCGATCATAACAAAATTATCTATGAATCTACGATGCAGAATACACACGACACTAATTTTATTGAATTAAAAGAATTTTCCGTGATATTTCTTGAAATGACAAAATTATGCTTGGTAGAAAGAGAATTGCAATTAGTGGTTAGGTAGGGTTACTGGTGTGGAAATAGCTGTGTATCAGGCATGTCATAGATAAATGGCTGCAGAACAGAAAAAGAAATTATGCAGTTTTTTTTTTTTATTAATTTGGAATCGTTGATGATATAATTCGTGAGCAAATCACAGTTACTGTGTTATAAAGAGGAACGAATGCCAAATTTTTGTGGATTTATTTTATTTGTTTGAGATTTAAACAAAATAAGGTAGAAAGGGTTCACAAATTTACTTTCATTTTCATTACAATAAATCATCTTATAAAGCCTGAATGATACACCCTAAAATGATAACTTAAAGTACAAACACTTGCCACCAAATTTCAATTTTCTTCGTAGTACCTAACTACTTCGAAATGTTTTATTCGAGGAATGTTGAGTATCCGCTTTGATTTCATTATTTGACATCTTATTAACTACCCCTTTTTCTTTTTCTGCTGAGGTTATATTATCGATATAATAGAGTATCCCCTGTGGCTTTGCCTCATTATAAAAAAAAAAATTATGGGGTACCGAAAGGCTCAATTTCGGGACCGCTATTTTTTATTCTTTTTGGCATTTTTTTTTTATTATAAAGTACTAATGGATGGATGGATGTGCAAATGTCTGTCTAGAATCAGAATAGGGTAACCAAAGCCACTGGATAGCAAATGGATAATGAGTCGCTATGTTTCCTATTACATATATCCCCCACTAACACTTTAGCTTTGTGGTGGTAGCCATATGTTTTTAAAGTTGGATTTTTGGATTAGTAATTATTAAAATGGTAGCATTCATTCTTTTCTTAAGTGTATGATTGTTTTAATAGGTTTAATTTAGTTTTGGTCTACGTACTCCCTACAACTGATATGTATGAGAGCAAAACTAGTAAGAACTATAATAAACCAATATTTCCTTTATGGTAGACTTCATATTTTGGTGCTGGATATAGTTGCAAAAAAAACTTTAATATATGGGTTGCTTATCTTGACCGATTTATATAGTCAGAACAACTCTTGAGCATTTTCAGCGAATTATAGTTAATAGTCGGTCCGAGCCCCATGAATATAATTATGTAAATCTATCGTACGGACGGCATCCATATAATTCGCCTTATTCTTTTAAATTTCTGTTGCCAAATCAGATGCTGTCTGAATTTATATGGTATACGTATAGCTCGTAATAGAGTTTGTAATTCCTGTAATTCGTTTGTTGATGAAGTTCTGAAGTTCCACTCTGCATATAGCTGTTATTGCTGAATAATTGTTAATTTTAAGAGCTATGAATACAATTCTGTCATTGCATTTAAGAACAGGAAAAAAAAATTATATAATCCGCACAAACAATTACAATTATAAAAGAATTAATTGCTCCAAAGCTCTACGTACGAGACTATAATTACTTTATAATTATTATTAATTATTTAATTAAGAATTTTTTGCAAATTTTCATTCGATTGATGATGTATGTAGGTACATAGTATGCAGCTGTTTGTGATGTATACATTTTCATACGTTGCATAATAAAAATGTAACCTAACTAATAATTTTAGTTTTAAAAGAAAATTTCAATTTCGTGACGATTTACTGGGATTAAATTGAATGCCAAATATGGTAGCTCTTCATTGGAATCTATTTCGTGAAGTACAGTTGAAATTATCACATCGAAGTGTGTGATCAATTCCCTTTTCTCTTTTTTATTTCTACGTCAAATCGTTCTTGATCTATTCATATTGAAAGGTCTTGGTTTCAGGCTCGAATAAATAATCCAGCGAATTCTAAGGATTCCTGGTAAACACCTTAATATAAAAGTTTTTTTCTGTCTCGAAAAATCTGAATTTCGTTAGTAAGCTCTCATTAAATTCGAAATTCAAGTTCTGCTATATCTCGCAAGCAAACCTTTAAATTTAAAAAATGTTACAATCCCTGCCCCCTCCCCTAACCAGATTTATTTTGACTAAATATATTTAGGTATTTTCCAATTAACTTGAATGAAATTCGAAAATTGATTTCGAATTTTCATCGAAAAATATTTCGAATTTGGAGGTTAATCACGAAACCAATTTTATTTCTATTATTTATATTTGTCGACGACATGGGTCGAATACAGTGTTCGAATACGTCTTGTTATTACAGCTGGTGACGTAACACAATAAGCTCAGCTATTATATAATAGTTAGACGAAGAGGAAGCTAACCCATCCGAATTCGTATGCTTAGGTCGGTATTTGACGTTTTTTTAAAAGCTTGTGCGGTTTTACTTGTTGCATGTACCTATACCTCCCATCGTGTATTAATCAACTTGAAAACAAGTTCTTTTGTCTTTGAAATGTTAAGTTGGTTAGGGTTATATTTACAACGCAGTCATATATTTCTTGACCATCATAAATGCAGTCGAATTCCCCAAAAAATTATACATTATTATTAAAACAGTAAAAACCCTGCGCAATAGTTAAGCTTCATTTTGTCAGCATTCGCCATTTTGCCATCAAGCTCAAGACGAAGCTAACCTGTCCGAATTTATTTGCTTAGCTTGATCTCGACAGCCAACCAGAATAAAGATAACCTCAAAATATGTTGTCTATTTAAATAAGTCAACTCGAACCTTGACTCGGTGATTAAGCTAACCAGATATCTAAACTGTTATACAAAGTAACAAAGCTCGGGGTGGCATAGAGGATAAAGCTCGACTCGATGTTACGTCACTAGCTGTAATAACAACACGAAGACTTGGATTCGGACAGGCCCTTAATATTTAGTGTAAATATCCCTTATTTTTAACAACTGCATTGATTTGATGAGATATGAAACTGTATACTCATTGGTATCTTCTCCCACTCTCATTCTAATTTTATCACTCGTTTTACATACTAGTTAGTTCCAAAAAAAATTTGTTTTTTATGAGATTATCTATTTGAAAGTGCATTTCTATAAAAATTACTGTTTTTGTTCTTCTAGAGTTCCTCGAGATTTTCCTTTGATAAGATTGACTATTATTTTTTATTGATGAAACTACGATATAGATTTGCTGTTTCGAATTCCGCATAATCGCTGGATCGATCTTATCGCTCTCACTAGTGTGACAATATCTCATTAGACTTTTCTGTTTTTATGTGAAGTGCTACAGGGCTCTGTTCTGGGTCCCGTACTATTTGAATGTGTTACTGTTGTGAATGATTGTATGAAGATAATGCTTAGAATTATTATTAACTAATCGTATAACAAGATTAGTTGACAATTTATTACCTAAGGATAAGATCTCGGTGAAACAATCAAAAAATTGTATGGTTGGTTATTTTATAATTTCTGAACGAAAATATAAATATAATCGCTGAAATATAATTCTAATGATTCAATCCTTTCTCACCCTTCCCCTTGGGTTAGAAGTTAAGGTTAAAAAAAAACTCTAAATTTCGGAATTATAACTATTTTGTTTTCTTTTTTTCAAAAATTTGCATTCTTAATATCAGTTTTGCGCATCGAATTTAAGAAGCCTTTTTGTCGAAAATGAATTGAAAATATCATTCATAGAAGAAGAAGAAGAAGAAGACAGTTTTCTCCCATTAGAGCGTTTTTCATTGGGGAAATTCAGATTAAGCACAGTTGAAATGATCTCAAAACAAATTCTTGCATTTTGGCTACACCATAGATCAGTCTGCATTGAAGAAAAAAGCAAAAAACAAAAATGATAAAATCCGAAATTTTGTATTTATTGAGGCTTCACTTTGAAACGGAGGGGAAGAAAGATGGGGAAAAATTAAGGGTTATCATAGAATATGTATCGTACAGTAGTTAATAGGGTGATTCATAAAAAAAAAATTGTTAATTCACTTCACCTCTCAAAAAATTGGGATTCACTCCCACCTCCAATTACTGTAGAATTTTTAACTTGTCTCATCGAGACTTATTGTTGGCCGCTTGTTAATTATTCACAATCACAGGTCAACTCAAGGTTTCAAATCTGAATTATAAAATCGTGACTTGCGTGCCCATAGACATTCTTCTTACTCAATCAATTGCAATTTTAGAACTGCAACTCAAGAAATCTATTCTTTGGGTGTGTTAAAAGCTACAGTATTAAAGAAGAAGGTATATAATTATATTGTTGACACATTTTTCTTCAAAACTACCATTCCAATTTAAGAATGCAAATAGGAAAATTATTATAATTATTTTTGTCTTACACACATGTATACCAGCAGCGATATTACCAAGAACTGTGTCTTATTGGTATGCAAAACGAAGTGCGTTTGTTATTTTCAATTGCACATTTATTGCACTGAACAATATTTATTTCTGACTAATTTTTACATTATTTTCGAAGTTTACTGCAAACAGTTAAAATTTCATTAAAATCAATTCCTAATATTGCCACGATTTTATAAGTAAAACATGAAATACAAGATGCGTGCGGCTATAACAGGATGTTCCGCTAAGATGGTATGAAATTTTAAGAAATTCAAATTCACAATCTAAAATGATATAACAGTTTTTTTTACGAACTCTTTTTCAAATTATAACTGAAGATTTTGGAATTTTTCGTAACTCCGTTACATTTAACAGTCTTTATGTGCTATTATTCGGCTCAAAATATTCACAGAGCAAAGATATCGATAAAATTCAAGTGTTTGAGGAGTCTATGTGGAATGATTTTTTGCGTCCACAATATTAATAAAAAATATCCCTACCTTCTTGTCCTTGCAGGAAAATCTCACATCAATAGCTCACCTAAATTTTTGTAGGAGTTGCAACCAAAAATGAGCAGATGAGTTCAACCATACTTATCTCATATTACTTGAAATATGAATCCTCTGTAACAACATTTCATGAAATAAATGCGTTTCAGGGGTTTCCTAAGAAGAAATCCAGTGGTGTTAGGTCAGTAGATTTTGAAAGCCAAGCAATAGAACCACCCTTTCTATCTATTAAAAATGTTTTGTCTTAGAATTGCTTAATCCGTCCATACTTTTATAAGAAGCATCACAATTACGTTGGAAAAACATTTGGGTTCTTACAGATAAAGGAACATCTTTAAAGCTAAATTTCTGGATGGAGAATAGAAGAATTTTAAGCTTTTTTTGTTCTTTTGATTTGATTTAGAATCGTTAAAAATAAAAATTCTTAAAATTCTCCTATTCTCCATCTTTGACCGATTCCAATAAGTATGGGTTCGATTCCTGTCCGGGAAAAAATAAATAAATTCCTGTAAAAGTGCTAAGTAATTTTGAGGGGATAATCTTAGATCGAAAGGGCCAATTAAGAAATTTCATTTAATTCCGTCCCAGATGTTGACATTAAAACTGACGTACGGATTAGAGGCTGACCAGTAACGAATTTTGTGGAAGTTTGCTGCCACAGACCTCGTAGCTGTAGCTTCATTTGCCCATAAAATTAGTTCTAATATAATACAGATTTCGTTATTTAACATCCATTGAAAGAATTCTACTCAAGATTTAAAACTTTTTGGCTTAAGAACTTACATATGCTCGCTGCTGGTAGTGGCAAGAATGCAAATTCTCTGCTAATAATAACCGATAGTGAAAAATATTGAAAAAAATTTGTCGTAACATAATCAAAATGAATTTCCTCTAATTTCCGATTTGTAAAATGTTTTATTTATTTTATTACATTAATTTCTGATTCATATTTGTAACCCATTCGAGCATTATTGTAACCCATTCGAGCATTATTGTAACCCATTCGGGCATTTTTGTAACCCATTCGGGTGTCAAACAATTCATAATTTAAATGCTTCTTGTATTTGCCATTTTTTAACACTTCTGTCGACGCGACATTATTTTTTTTTCAGTCTCAATGTTTCTTACACTTGCAACATAAGATAAAAACTTTTTTTTTTTTTTTAATTTCGAAAAAGATAAATTCGAAAATTTCGAAGATTAACATAGAAAAAAGCCCGAAATTTTCGGGGGCTAATTTCAATGTATTATAATGTTGATCAAATTTGGTCAGCACTTATAAAAAATTACTAAAAAATATATTTTCCCCCGTCCTTTCTCCCCTTTCTCCTTTGTAAGTAAAACAATACCAGAACAGTTCTTAAATAAATTTATTTGAACTAAAGCGCACATCTTTTGTAAAATAAAATAAAATAAGGGAAAATAAAAAGTAAAAAAAAAAATAAAAATATTTTAAATCTATGGTGTGACTAAATTCCTTACGTGTATAGAAGTAGACTATGTACAAAAACGTAATTTCATACAAAATCACTGCAACAGTACTAAGCATATAGTTTTAGGTGTGTAGGTATATATAGACAGAACCTCAATACTATTTTCTAACTGTATATACATATTTTTACCTATATCCGTTAACTGGCACACACACACGAGCTAATAAATAATAATAATAACAATAATATTATTTTCATGGTATAAAACCATAATCCTGTTTAACAATATCAGCTCCTTTTTCTGCAATCATATAAACTGGTCCATTCGGATGTCCTGCTATAATTTCTGGCATTATACTTGCATCTATCACTCTCAAATTTTTAACTCCTCGAACTTTTAATCTTGGATCAAGGACAGCATTCTTATCACTATCCGGTCCCATTTTACATGTACCCGAATAATGATAAATCGTAAATGTAAAATGACGTGCATAACATTCCCAATATTTATAAGTTTTATAACCATATTTTTTACAAGCTGGAATCTGTTTGTCCCATAATTGAGCGTTGATTTTCTTAAAACCTTTCTTTTCCATAAGACTAATAGATTTTAAAATACCACGAACCGATATATCCAGATCATATGCTTCACCATAATAATTTGAATAGATTAAAGGATATTTGAAAGGATCATTACTCTTAAGCATAACTCTTCCTCTACTCTTCGGGCGAAGGATCATTGGAAAGATCATAAATGAATCCAGATGTTTCTCTTCGATTTCACGAAACATTGAATCATAAATTGATTTTTTCAAACCAAATGCTCGACTAATTGCAGGATTTGCTGCCATCGATCCGCCAACAAGAAATAGCTCAATATCTGGCCATCCATCTGGATCATTTGGATTATCAAGTTCATAAAATGAAATCGATTCACATCCTCCAGGTGAACCGTATGGACCTTCATTTCTCATGAATTCTGTCAGTAGATCAAGAGTAGCGAAATCATCGAATTGTAATGATGAAACGTTTGTTGTAAATGAAACTGCCGGTGCTGTATGATCTTGTAGATTATATCCAACGGCTAAATTAACTAAAGGTTTTATACCCATTTTTTTTAAATGACCAGCTGGACCAATACCGGACAACATAAGTAATTGAGGTGTATTTATAGAGCCAGCAGAAACAATTACCTCTTTACGTGCTTTAATTTTTCGATAATTATTTTCAATGAACACTTCTACACCGTAAGCGGTTTTTGTTTCGGTATCAATAAGTAATTTAGTTACCATTGCGAATTTTTTAACAGTTAAATTTGGTCGTTTACCTTTAATCGGATATAGATAGGCTCGATTTGAACTAGTTCGTGTTGCATTTCTTGTTGTTGTATGCAATTGTGATACACCAACTTGAATTTTTCCATTATAATCTCTGTACGGTAGGCCATCTTCGATAGAAGCTTCAACAAATGCATCAGCTATTTTCGATCTCCAATCAACATATGATACTGTAACAGGACCACCACGTCCTACATAATCAGGATCAGCATCTGGTACACTGCTATCTTCGAGTTTTTTAAAATATGGCAGGATTTCTTTATAACTCCAGCCAACATTTCCAAGTTCCGCCCATCTATCGTAGTCTCGTCGATTTCCTCTGGTGTACATCATATAATTTAGGACACTTGATCCACCCATAACTTTTCCTCTTGGCCAATTGCATCGATTATTGTTCATAGCCAGACATGCCTTATCACTTGGTTGCGTTCGATATTTCCAATTGATTGTTCCCAATTGCAAGAAATGAGCCACAATTGGAATATCCATGATCAAAGTCTCATGTTGGCCAGCTTCGAGTAGTAGAATTTTCCAATCGGGATTCTCTGATAGACGAGCTGCTAGTGTACAACCGGCTGTTCCAGCTCCGACAATTATAAAATCATACTCGGATTCTAGAGGATTGTTATCCAAATTGTCTAGTTGCATTTCCATATCACCGCGTGCAAGAAAATCAAAAGCACTTTGGAGACCATTTTGTCCATTTGTCACTGTTATCACCGATAATCCTAAGTAAACTAAACTGATTTGGTGGATATTCATTTTTTTTCCTGATTAATTTTTTTTTTTTTTAATTCAGTCCATGAAATGCGAAAGGTAGAATAACATTGCACAAGAAAATTACAACAATATCGACAACACTACACACATTCACTTTTCACCTAGAACTACTTAAGATGCAGCTGCTGGATAGAGTCCGGTTGTTGTCTTGACCACTTTTCGAGTATCACACAAATTAAAAAAAAAATCAATTTTTAAATGTCCGATCGCAAGGTTCTTTCTTAAACTTCTTCTTCAACCGGAATTATATCGAAATAGAACGCGCACGCTTTCTAGACCTCTACACACATAGAAGACTTAACCGCGCCAACTGTTAAATGCGAATGAGTCTTTTGACCATGCGCACTCAGATTATAAGCATTTGACTATAAAAAAAAAAAAAATGAAAAATGAAAAACTATAATCGAATGCTTGCGTCCTTAAGATTACCGTCCGATTTGGTCGTTCGTCTTCAATTAATATTTTAGAGAAAAATATATCTATGGCAAGAAGAATACATTTGAAGTGGCAATGACTAATTTTTTATATGTGTGTGTGTTTTAGTTAAGCTTCCAAACTTTTGTCTGACCATCCAACTGACCATCTTGAATTTTTAGTGGTATAAAGTTGTTTTCAATGTCAATGCCGTCGCACTATTTATTACCTCTTCTGGCTAAATCCGGAACAAATTATATGCGAACAGGTCGTCGTTGTCGTTGACGATGTTCGTTTTTTGTTGTTGTTTTTGTTGTTGGCATCGTTGAGCGTCATCATGTAACCTTGATTGCAATATTAAAATCTCGACTTTGGACAAAAAGGAGGAAAGTGACTTAATGACGTTTATATGAATGACGACCACACATACAAAAAATCAATTTATATACCGGCCTCTGCTGACCAGTTCTATGTTGGTTTTTTTTTTATTTTTTTTTATTTATAATTGCGCTCGTTTTCATATTTTTACTGGAGAAGATTTTCCACATTTTGTTATGAGTGCATCTTGGAGATTTCATAACTAACTTTAGTTTTTAGAAACAAATTCGTGTCAAGATTCTGCAGTATTACCAGAAATTACTGATGATCGAACGATACACGTTGTTAGATACCCACTATTTGGCCACAGTTGGGTAATTAAAAAAATTAAAAAAACACGAAATTGACGAATAAAGTTTTGAGATTTTCTTCTTTTTTGCTACTTATTTCTTATAAATTTGAAGGATGAAGATTTTTCCTTTGTAACATACACCAATATTTGTTATTTCACTTATAAAATTCTTTTTACGCAGTTATTGGTCAAAGGTTACTGTCCCGTTTTGGGTATTGATCTGATTTTATGCTTAAATTGAAATAGCGTCTCAGGGGAAATTTTGGTGACCTTGGATAACATTAAAAATCAACTGTTTTTGAGATGCAGAACTAGATGTTTTTTTGAATTACTTTCATGCAAATGTACACGACAAAAAAGTAATGGTTGTAACAGATCAGACTTTCTTCAGCCTAATACCCTAGATAGACAGACTGTCTCTATAATGACTCAATTTGAAATTTAGCCATTTCAAAGAAATGAAGATGTGACAGACTGTGAACGAAGATTAATTCATTTGACAACTCTTCACTGTGAGTAAAGATCATGGCAGAGTTCAATAATTGAATTAAATGTTATCACGAAAGGTTGCGAAGCATTTAGACAGAGGATTGATTTTTTTTTAAATAGGCCAAAAAGAGGAGAAAAGCTGAAAAGATATTAATTTCAATGCTGACTTTAGTACCAATAAATTCAGTTCATTTTAATGTCGATAGGTGGCACTTTACTCCGATTTCACTAGTAGATATCGAATAAAATTTGCTCCATTTGAAATTGAATCGAAATGTTGCAAAAGAGTCTTTGCACCTATTTGACTAAATTTAATTAAAAATTAAGTCTTTATGGATACAGGCTAGACAGTACTAGGATTCAAATGTGATTACAATTTCATTGGCCGAATTTGTTCTATTCCATTCTTGGCCTATTAACAGTTCTGAATTTTTCCATAGTGTCCTTCTACTAAAGAC
The DNA here is from genome assembly GCA_963930735.1 of Dioctria linearis. Lineage (NCBI taxonomy): Eukaryota > Metazoa > Arthropoda > Insecta > Diptera > Asilidae > Dioctria > Dioctria linearis. The sequence goes on along the minus strand of OZ005742.1, from coordinate 260,675,068 downwards.
GATGAAAAAATGCATTTCTTAACAGAGTTAATGCCTGTATGTATAGAAATAGAATAGAAAGTAAACTTTTTGAGCTCTCTGTAAATTTATAAACTTAGTTTCTAGCAAATAATTTTTCGAAAAAATAGAACTTACCTAAGTAAAAAAAGAAAAAAAATCTTGAAAAACTATTGATTTTCCCGAGAACTATCCATACGAAATACGTTCAAGGAAAACCCTTTCTTCCATTGTATGTCAAAAACAGCTGATTTTCAAGATCATCCAAGACTGTCAACATTATCTCTCCGCCGTCACTGCTCGATATATTGGATGTTAGGTGGTCACACGTTCTTATTTCTGAAGAAAAAAAGATTTTTCGTAATAAATACTAGTTGTGTTGGTGGTCCATGTTTCTGTACTTGAGAAATCAGTACAGGTTTACATAAATGATAAATCCAGAGAGGAGCAAAAAGTAATTTTTAAACGATTAAAACATGTTTTTAGTTTGGTACTCCCATCTTTTAATCAATTCAAAAAGAAAACTTTTATTTTCGTGAATTTTAGAGTCGAGTCAGTACTCAGCAAAAGTTTCAATTTAGATACCAGCGATCCTGTATGCAATAAAATTTACTATACGTAGGTTTGTGTCCTGAAAGTGAGGAAATTCATATAAAATTAGCCTAGACCTAGACCATAAGTTACATTAGAGACATCTAGCGTAAAAGGCAGAAACCCAACATGCGACAATTTAATACGAAAAATGAAAATTTGCAGTTCAAATAAATTGAAATTTTTTTTAACGAGAATTAACTTTCCTAATTTTTTTTTGCACATACTTGTGAAATGTACTATTTTGCTTTGTATTTCAACAACTTTCAATGAAATATTTCAATTTCTCGTTGGTGAAATATCGGGAGAAAGAGCAAGTACTATTAGAGAGTCAAATAATTTAAAAAAAGCGCCATTAAAAATGAAAAAACTCGACGTCATTTGCTAGATCTAGGCTTTATCTTTCTAAAATAGTAACAATCTAAAGATATGAGAGTACCTACTAACAGGAATTTGATTTTTTACAAGTTTCCGGGCTAATATCTCCATTTGAAAACATTTTTTTTTATTTATCCCGACGTTATTTACTAGACCTCTTCGTTACCTTTAATTTAAGATAAAATCCTTCTTTGACAGAGATTCGTATTGAAAAATGTATGAAACTTGCAAATCTTGGTACTGACTCCTCTTAAGTTAGAAAGAAAGTTCTCACGCAAAAAAATATCTAATATCTATTCTCGAGCATACACGATTGTCGCAGCAATTTATCACAAATTTAAAGTTCTCTCTCCCTTACAGAAAAAATATTTGAACGCTGTCACTATTCTTCCCTTTTAAACTCCTTCCAGTTTTGACAATAGAGCTCCCTCTTCATTTCGCTTACTCCTATGTATAATGTCCTGTCTTGGAAAATTACGGTTATGTACACGAATTATACACGTTTCATCCATTGTTGTTTGCTATATATTCTAAGCTTCCAATGTTTACATATGGAATGATTTTTATATGTTTCACAAATAGATGTCGCCCAAATAGATGTTTTTCTTCTCTATCTTACACATATATTTCAAGCAGAGTGCAGACATGTTATCGCAATTGCTCCTGTCACTAGGAACCATTGTTTATTTATAAAATCTATACAGTGATTACAAATTATACATATAGGTGTACTGACACGGCCCCAATTTGCTCTTACTTAGAATGTAGAGAGAGCAGGAAGTGTGATGAGTCAAATCTGGCGTAGTTAAGTTCTGGTTGGGTTAGAGCTGTTGCCGCTGTAGAGAAAGCTCAGTACAGGCGTGTAGTATCAGTCAAAATAGAGAGGTGCAAGAGATTAATTAATTTTGTTATTAAATTGCTTCTGTGAAATTTTACTGAATATATATATCTAGTATACAGAATATTGGTGTTATATAAGAAATGTATCTTGAAATCATACTGATTAGGTAAGCAAGCAGTAGCTATCAGTTGTAGGATTTCATGACCATAAGCCTATGATTTGAACAATAAAAAGTCTCAAAACGAATAATTGAGGAAACCTATAATCGTCTGGCTCTTTGTTTAAATACGTAATATAAATGACATGTCACACAAACCCTCCACACGTCTCAAGGAGTCTCTTTTTACTATTTTTGATGCGTGTCAAGTACCTTTATTTTCATTATTTAGTTAAGAAATTAATTTAAAATTGTGGGCATAGGCATTCTAAGACATGTCAATCAATGTAAAATAAGAATAATATTCTCAGTTTTTTATTTCGAAGGAATTCTTTCCTTTTTAAAGGACAGTATGGTCTCTAGCATTCTTGATCCTATACAAAAGCTATTTAGAAATGGTCAAGGAATGTACAAGGAATTTTTTTCTGTGCCGATCTCTTGTAGTACCTATGCTAGAGACTCGAACATTAAAACTGAAGTTCTCGATTGACAAATAGATGTCGTTCTTTTCCGATAAGTCCATTTTAAGTCTCTTTCTTTGAGAATTTGTTGGGAACTTTTAATTTTTTAAAAAATGAAGAAAAAACGGCGATTTCGCAAAACCTGAATCAATTTTAATGTGACAAGCGGACCAAGAAAAATTGTTTTACATGTATTTTCATTTTTCATTGGGAATTATCCATTTCTTTATTTCCTTTATTATTTTTAATATTATCTGAGATATCACACAAATTGTCAAAATGTCTTGACCTAATTTCATATTTTCTTTGGGAAATAAGTGGAAAAATTCCATAACCGAATTCCTTGTCTCCTCTGGCAGCTCTACCGCCCTTAATGTTAAAGTTTTTATGTTGAAAATATTGTGCTTGCTCCCACCGGAAATGCTCCATCCGCTGTCACTACACTAAAAACCTCGGTAGAAGTTTCTCAGCTGTTTCAAACGTAAGAAAATGAATCAGATGAACACACTTTCTTCAATATATTCTGTCCTACTTGCAAAACCTCTCAAGAAAAGTCACGCTCATGTACACGAATTTTATAGGTATCATTTAACTTCCGGTTTTCTCTATATTCTAAGGTATCTTATCTATTTATCTTATTTTCATTTGTTGCTATATCTGTACATCAAATCTGACAGTATCCTGGCTGATATGATCTACGGTTATAATAAGCAAAAAATCCTTTGATTTATAAATTTCAATTACAATGTGTAGTTGATCGAAATTTCTAATCAACAAGAGGACATTGATGATTTCAAAAACCGGCTCAAATTCAAAGATTCCAATCAGAGCTTCGTTGTTGGAGCAAAAAATTGAGATTTCAGGGTCCCTTCAATATACCTAAATAAATAGAGAAATCTCTATGGAAATACATATATGCGCTTGACTTATGTACATACATACATACCTATATTTATTTCCGTTATTATCTCATTCATATATTTGCAATTAGTTTTCCTTGAGGGCAAACATTTATGCATATACATTTTGATGAGAATATAATTTTCACAGAAAATCACTAAACCAGTTTTTACCGCCAATCTTACAAAGTTTTATACAAAATCTCAGAAATAAATGGAGGCCAACAGTTAAATACAATACACACTCACAATTAAGTATGTTAAATACAGTAATATTAACTGTAATAGCTTATATAGGCTTATTTGACATTGAAATACATTCTCTTTATAACCAGGAAGGCTACGCCTTTACATTACTCTCATAAATATATTTACATGTAACGACATAGGCTACATAGCTGATGACAACCTGTTGTTGAGTATTTTCATTTTGTAACAAATTAAATAAATTCGTTATTAATGTCCGGTCGAGACCGGACCCTTTAGCGGAAACCTAATTAGCTCATTTACTGTTTTATTTATACAATAACCATCTGCAGGACAACATTTCTTTCTCATATCGGAAACGGATCACTGAACTATTTTTATGGAAGATATTGGTACCTCCCATAACTGTGATACTACATAAATGTACTAAAAAAACACATTCTGGAATAAACGCTTAGCAAAATCTAACTGCAAACTAACGAATCCAGATGATTTGTAATTTGTATTTGGGATACCTTTCATTATGTATTCCGTGATTGACAAAATGCTGCCTGTAGAACGTTTCATCTATATTTGGGTGTCAGAACCCATTAGGTCTCGAAATTTGACCCATAGAAGGATGAGCCTTGAGCAAAACTAATTATTCTACTCAGAATATGGAAGAAAGTTGTTCAAGTTTAATCGAAGACTTGAGCCCAGGACCACATTGCTCTAATGCTTAATACCAGCTCATCAGATAAACACTAAGCTAACTTCAATTCACTGAATAGAATCTACAAAGATACCGAAGATGCTAAAATAAACAGTTTGGAATATGATAGAAGGGGAATCCAGCCACATCTGGTCCCTTAAGGGGGTATTCTAGTCTAGAGGCCCGAATTTTAGGTGATTTTTGAAGTGCCGTAAAAAAAACGGCAATCAATGTTTTTCTATCCATTTTTTTATGAGTTATTTATTAACATTACAAGAATACAGAAAAAAATTAAAAAAGTTGAAAATTCAAAAAATTAGCAATTTTTTTACCACTTTTTTTTACTTTTTCAATTTTTTTAAATATAGTAAAAATTGAAATTTGGGGTTGCGACTAGTTCCGGACATAGACAAGTCTATAAAGAAGACTCTCAAAAAAATTTCAAGTAAATCGGTCCAGTAGAACTTGAGAAATCGTGGGCATCGTCTCGAAAAAGTCAGTTTCGAGAAAAACGCGTTTAAGGGGTAACGCCACTGTAAATTTTTTGAAAAATCGTTTTTTTTATTGGCTTAAAAAATAGGTTTAAACCCTCTAGAATAAGAAAAAAGGTCCCGTGCGAGAATTTTTTTTTTCCTTTGAAAATGGAGGTCGCCACCAAGCGCGTCAAACTTGCCCCGAAACATGTCCCGGGAAGATGGCTGTGGAGCCGCCATTTTGTTTTTTTTTCGCTGTCAAAAATTTATCAATTAAGTTCAATGTATGCCCGATAATACCCTTAAAAGGTTATTTTCAAACACCTTTAATTTCGCGAGAATAAAATTCGTAAAAAAAACTTTTTTTTTAGCCGTTACAGTGGCGTTACCCCTTAAAGTCCATACGTCCACGTGGTTTGGAAGTTAGAATTCAACTGTTAGCAGCTGGATGCAAGTGAACACTAAATATAAAGATACAAATTTGAAAAATCCTCTTGTAGGCATATTCTTGAATAGTTAAACTTTGAAAATATGAAAACAAAAAATATCGATTTTTTCGAATTTCTAGACTAGTATACCCCCTTAAGGTCCTCGAAGGGACTTTTAGTTGTTGCGGGTTTTTGAAATACCTCTGTACTCCTATGACTTACAACTAGACGCGGTCATTGTGGGTTCAAGTCAGATTACTTAACGATGTAATCGTTCTTTTGTTGAATGGAAATTCTGAGTTTCTTCAGGGTATTTTTTTTGGATTCGACATAGTTCCTACACATATTTTCTAATATCTGTAAATGGTGTGATATTGATTTTATAATCTTCAATGTTTCACATAAGGCCATAAAAGTTCATTCGATTCATAACATCCCCCCCCCCCCCCCCCTAAAAAGATGGCGTTTTTAATGGAAAACTTTGAGAGGCCGGTCAGGCTAAGAGAGAATCGTGGGAGAAATCAAAAGGAGAGAGCGGGGAGAAAGAGGGAGATGGAAAAGGAAAGAAAGAGTGAGAGAGATAGATAGGGAGGGAGAAAAAAATTGCAAGAAAGTTCTTAGACTGGATACCAAATATTATCATACAAAGAGTCTCAGAACATTTTTACATGAGTCTTTAATATGTAGAAGTCAGAAGTGGAACTATTCATTCCGCTTGGTGTCTCACCTTCCATATAGAAACTGAAGCTCAGGAAAGCCTAAATAAAGGCTGTAAGAACTCCAACATCTACATTTGTTGAGACAGCCAAGCTGCGATCCTAGCTCTATCCTCTCAAGCCTTTGAGTCGAAACTAGTCCGGAGCTACTACGCGAAACACTAACTACTGTCTAGGGACAACCAAGTATCCTTGGTTCGGGTCCTCGGATACGAAAAAGTGGACGGTAATGAAAAAGCGGACGAGCTGGCTAAAACCGGATCTGAATGTCCGTATACTGGTCCCTACCCGACATTTGGCCTACTAAAAAGCCACTTCAGGGGGAACTGCTTAACTGGGAAAATAGGCAACTGGATCTGCTTTGGCGTAGCGCGCCTGGTGTGAAGTAGGCGAAGAAATTCTTCAATTCCTCTCATCTCTAGACGCGGCAACTTATTGGACTTAGCAGACAGTCGCTCAGACTATTTGCTAACGTCCCTTCCGTCACTTCCTGATGAAGATGGGCAATTCCGACAGAGGAACATGAAACCTCGATGCATGTTATGTGTGAGTGCCCAGCACTTGCAGGTCTAAGGCTGCAAATCACATGAGGAGCACTTATCTCTCTGGATAATGTCTGCAATCTAACCCCAAAAGCAATAATCGAGGGGAAGGCACAATAGATCAACTATGGTCGCAGTGTCCACAAGGTCCTGGAGGCCCAGTCGCCTCTACTCTTAATATTAATATGTAGAAGTCGCGTGTCAACTGAAAGATTATGAAGTAAGTTAAAATTGTCCAATGGACTGATGTCTCCTGTTTCCTTCCATAACCCCCCCCCCCCCCCCCCTGCTCCTCCTCCAACATTCTCTTATTTTTTTAGTATTAATACAAAAAAATATGTAATTGCTCATGGTAAGGCTTTCATCCAAAAATATTATAGATATTGAAATTAAAATTAGCTACATACCTCCTCTTCTCTCCCTTCCTCTACATGTATGGTTTTTTATTGTTGCCAGCTGAAACTTTCGGCAGAAATTAAATATATTCAAATTATTATGCTAAATGAAATTTTGTAAAATCATCTAAAACCAGTATGAATATAAATGCGCATGTGTGTGTGAAATTTTAATTAATTTATTCAATCAAGATAGTTGCCCGGAACAAGTGCAATTAAAAATTTATAAAACAGACCTGTACAAAACTTGCATTTTCTGTCGAGTTACCTACGTAATTTATCATAGATCTGCAATAAAAACCTGAGTAGATTCCACAGGGGAAATACGTAAGTAAGACAACAGTAATGAAGAAAAGATATTACGAGAATGCGCAGTAAACTTTGCTCGTAATTACTAATTTTATAAATTTCCAACATATTTTATACGCAATTATTCAACTTCATTCTAGGCAAATCTTAAGGTTCTACATTCTCCCTAGATAGATCTTGTGGAAAAATTCATAAAACAGAAATTTTTTTCGTTTCAATTCTTACCACCAGCATCAGTTCTTCCTGTGGAAGGAAAAATGTGTCTTCAAGATCACCAGGTTAAGTTGTCCGACATTATCTGACGAGTTCAAAAGATCATGGTAGTTTCAGCGATCGTAACTACTAAAATTGGCGAAACTCAATCATTAGAACCGCCAATCTAGACATTGAGTTTAAGCATAAAATTATTTTATTATTGTACTACAACAAATTTCTCTACCGCATCTTTACCTCTGTATATTTTCCTCACAACACGCATCTATTGGTAGAAGTGACTAAGTACACCTGTGATGGCTGTGAATAGTTCAATGGCTTTAAATGCCACCAGTACATATCTTACCGGAGTAGTAGGTATGTATTTGTGTAGTGGCCAGGCAAACTGCAACTAGAACATAGTTACTCTGCACCACCATCAGAAGAATAACTTAAGCAATCTGACTTCGTTGGATTTGCTAGCTGACTGCAAATGGTGCTCTAAGACCGACTAACCCAAAAAGTTTTGTTACGAAAGTCGTAAGTATTCACGGGAAATTGTGAAATATTCGCTATGCAAGAACGACATTTGTGGCAACAAGTTTTATTTGGAAGGACGTTGGTTTTTTATTTTTTTTTGTATTTGTTAATGTATGCTAGTTAGTCTAGCTCTAGATGTTGCATAGAATTACTAGAATTTATAGATATAGTATGAAAATATTTCGCATGTTGATCAATAGCTGTTTGTGCGGAACTTTCATGTCCTTGGGAAATGATTATCGTAGAGGATTTGTATTTTTAGTAATCTTACAAGGGGAAGACAGCTAGTGGGATGGACGGATTTCTTTTTTTTATTTATTATTATTATTATTAAATTAATAAGGGTAAATAAGTATATCAGACAAGAGATGAAGGAAGCTAAATCAGGGTTATGACTTAGTAGACAGACGTTCAGTTATATAATTATGACTTATTCTTTAGTTCTTAAGGGGTATTCTAGTCTAGAGGCCCGAATTTTAGGTGATTTTTGAAGTGCCGTAAAAAAAAGGCAATCAATATTTTTCTATCCATTTTTTATGAGTTATTTATTAACATTGCAAAAATACAGAAAGAAATTAAAAAATTAAAAAAGTTAAAAATTCGAAAACTTAGCAGCTGATGAAGTGGAAGGCCTCAAAAAATTGGCGCGTGATCATGCCCACGATTCCAACCCGCCTAGCAATCCGAAAAAATAAAAAATAAAAAAGATTATTAGTCTAGAGTAATGTCCGGAAGTAGGGAAAAGTTGAAAATTATTTTTTTCACAAAATGGCCGCTGCCTAAACAAAAGGAATTTTCGTACCACTTTTATGACATTTTTGAATTTTTTAAAAATAGTAAAAATTGAAATTTTGGGATGCTGCTAGTTCCGGACATAGACAAGTCTATAAAGAAGACTCTCAAAAAAATTTCAAGTAAATCGGTCGAGTAGAACTTGAGAAATCGTGGGCATCGTCTTGAAAAAGGCAGTTTCGAGAAAAACGCCTTTAAGGTGTAACACCACTGTAAATTTTTTGAAAAATCGTTTTTTTTTTATTGGTTTAAAAAAATAGTATAAACCCTCTAGAATAAGAAAAAAAAGGTGCCGTGCGAGAAAAAAATTTTTTTTTTCTTTGAAAATGGAGGTCGCCACCAAGCGCGTCAAACTTGCTCCGAAACTTGTCCCGGGAAGATGGCTGTGGAGCCGCCATTTTGTTTTTTTTTTCGCTGTCGAAAATTTATCAATAAAGTTCAATGTATTCCCGATAATACCCTTAAAAGGTTATTTTCAAACACCTTTAATTTCGCGAGAAAAAAATTCGTGAAAAAAAAACTTTTTTTTTAGCCGTTACAGTGGCGTTACCCCTTAAAGTCATACGTCCACTTGGTTTGGAAGTTAGAATTCAACTGTTAGCAGCTGGATGCAAGTGAACACTAAATACAAAAGATACAAATTTGAAAAATCCTCTTGTAGGCATATTCTTGAATAGTTAAACTTTGAAAATATGAAAACAAAAAAAAAATCGATTTTTCCGAATTTCTAGACTAGAATACCCCCTTAAGTATGTTTTTAGGGTTCCGTACCCAAAGGGTAAAAACGAGAATCTTATTACTAAGCCTCCTATGTTCGTCCGTCTGTCTGTTACCGGGCTGTATCTCATAAATAATAGGTAGACAGTTGAAATTTTCACAGAGTGTGTATTTCTATTGCCGCTATAACAACAAATAAAATAAAAATAAAATAAAATTAAAAATTAAAGGGGGTCCCATACAAGAAACGTGAATTTTTCGGCGTTTTTTCCTCGTTTCATTATTATCATATTAGTAGGCATAATTTTTTTAAATGACAGCATTATTACTTTTTTTAAATGACGCCTACTCTCATTTGAAAAAATTAATAAAAGGTACATAGTGTTAAATTTTGTACGATGGTACGGAACCCCTCGTGCGCGAGTCTGACCCGCACTTGGCCGATTTCTTAATGTACATACGCAAAAATCCATAGGAGCTGAAAATATTTCATGCAATTTCCATACAGCATTGAAATTTTGATTGTTAAAATGGGAATATTTATTTTAAAGCAATCGAGCTGCATTCATGGCGAAGATTGACGCCTTGTTATAGGTAGTACTATCTGTCCAAATGACTCAACTCAACTCTACTTAACTCTGCTCAACTCTACTCAACCCTACTCAACTGTACTCCACATTACTCAACTCTGCCCATCTCTATTCAACTGTACTCAACTCTGCTCAACTCTACTCAACCCTACTGAACTCTAGTCAACCCTACTCAACTCTACTAAGCTCTAGGCAATTCTACTCAACTCTACTCAACTCTACTCAACTCTAGTCAACTCTAGTCAACTCTAAACGGAACAAGATTCTTTTGACGCAGGACCTTCAAACTAAAATATATTTGAAGAAATTTTCGAAAAGGATCCACGTTTTGCCGACAAAATGGCAGAGACGATCTTTGAATTTGTAGTTAATTATACTATCGCCGCTTTGCGTTTCTCTCAACTCTACTCAACTCTACTCTACTCTACTCCACTCTACTCAACTCTACTCACCTCTATTCAACTTATATTGCTCTAAGTTGATGTAGAATATCCATTTACCCATAGTATACAATTTTTGTTACAACCTCGGAAGCAGTTGACTAATTTGCCGTACTTTTAGGCGTTTATTCTGACATTAATTCATTGCAAATTCATTTTAGTTTATTTTGTGGTTGATGAAAAGGATAAATCAAAATGAATATATGGTGAATATAAAAGTACGATAAATTTGAGGTGAAATGTCAAAATATATGACAAAAATATACGCCTAAGCTACGAGACAAAGAGATCAGAATCACCTCCAGGTACAAATAAATATTGAATGGAAGAGCAAGGACCAGGGGGGTAAATAAATATATATATCCTTTGAGATGTAGAAGTGGTTATCTTATACTTAATTCAAGAACTACTCATGATGATTTAAAATTTGTTTGATAATCCTTGAAGCTTTCTCCAATGGCCAGCTTTATTCGGCAAAAGTTTAAAAAATTGTTCCCGATTCATGGTGGAAATCAAGAGTTTGTTGACCATGAAATGTCAAACTTCAACTTATATCCTTATCTGATTAACGGTGTGTGTGTGTGCAAATTTTCCTTTCTTCAAGCTATAACTATTTTCTATTACACTCTTCTTTCTAATCTTTTACCTTTTTTTCTCTCTTCCTTTTCAGTCTCATATTCTTCTTCCTCTACTTCTTACACCTAATCTTCTGCTTTCTCTTATTCTGTTTTTTCTTCCGTTCCTGTTTTCTTTCCATTTATAATTTTTTGTACTTTCTTTTATTCTTCTTTTCTTTATTTTTTCTCTATTCTTGTTGCTTCTATCTTTTTGTTTTGTTTGCCTTTCTCTTCTTCTTCTTCTTCTTTATTTTCGACTATTTATCTCCTCCTTTTTCTTATTCCGTTTCTTCTTGTCTTCCTTCTTTTTCTATTTCTTCCTCTTGTCTTTTTCTTTTCTTCCTTTCCATCATCTTCTTTTTTACTTTTATTTTTATTATTATTTTTTATTCTTTTTTAAATTCCTCGTAGTTCGTAGGACGTTAGAAGGACAAATCCAACTATAGGCAAGGCGCTCATTTTAGTTGTAAGTAGGCACATAATGGACTGATGACCATATAGTAGTACCTACCTATTTAAAATTATTTGAGATAGTCAGCTTTAGGCATATACTCGTACATATCTCGCATTTTGTTTAAAACCCATTTTTCCGAGAAAAAAAATTCATGTGCAGAGTGAATTGTCGAACTTCTTCGATTTGAATGCTCCGGTTTCTGCTGCAGTGCCTCATTCTCGAAGATGAGAAAACACCATGCAGTTTTTTTTTATGTAGATTTTGCATATTATTGTTGACGTTAGTAATTTGGACAAATGAATGAACATTCTGGTTCTTCGACAACGACATTTCGACAGACCAAATCACATAGTAAATCAATGGTGCGATAACGTTTATTCCCATTTCAGTTCATGTTAATTCAAAGTCACTTTGATACAATCCCACCTATCGCTATTAGTTTCTATTTCTCCTATGCCACACCTACCATTCTAAACCTTCGTCTCTGCCATATTATTTAAATGCACGCTCTGATTTATTTGAGGGGGGGGGGCTCTGAAAAATCAATCACACATTTTATAAATGGCTTTGATATAGAATAATCTGTTGGCAGTAAAATGTCTTAATTGGTTGCTGCCGATGGGGTTCGAACCCTGTGTTATTTGTACATTACAAAACTGTCACCAAAATATCTCATAACCTTTGATTTTCTAAATAAAAGTCTAAAGTCGTGGTATAGTTCGATTTTTCTTTGAGCATCATTGTTCTTTTCGTCTTCTTGTGTAATTCTAATTCATTTCGGTTTCCTCATAGAACAAACCAAAGTTTTTCACTTCCCTACAAAAGACTGACACGCAAGAAAGTTTTAAAATTTTTATTCAGTCCTCCTTAGCTGTTTACGTATGTAGAGATAATTGTTATTTTTAAAATGGGAATTCCCCTCAGTCACTACAAAAAGGTGTAACCAAATCAATCATAGTGTTCAGTTTAAAGGTACAAAGGTTCATGGTAACGAACGTTGTTGACCTTTATAATAAATTATCGCAACATGAAATAAACAAAACACAAAAACACATTTTTTTTCATACGTTCTGATCTGGGTTCTTATTAGCCTCTGGATGATGGTATCATCTCAGAGTAAGGTAATTTGTGGGGAAGTTACTAATTTCAGGTTTTCAATCTGAAGGTGTTGTCTATAAAAATATAAAAAAATTGACTCGCGAGATGTAGATTTGCATCTTTTTTGTTTTTTTGTAATTTATAATTCAGTAATCGCATTTGCAAAATAATTTTTGAGATTACCAAACGTAAAATCTTCACGACTATTCTTGGTGGGTCTACCTATACTTTTTGATTTATCCATTTTATGAAGAAGTTTACCTGGCCAACAGTTTGGTTATTATGGGAATTTCCACTCTATTTAAAGATTGTCTTATTATGTATAAAACGCTTCTCAGAAATAGCAATTTAATGTTCTAGAGAACTTGTGTCTGTTGAATTCTAAAATATTTAATTGTATGTGGGTTTCTTGTATTTTCATAATTTTGAAAGAATTTGTAATAAATTCTTAAGTTAATCGACCATTGATGACTTAACTTTTGCTTTTTTATGTTAATTTTACAAAGCATTACAAAAGTTGCGGATGTAAACTTTTTTTTAGAAGAATAAAGGTCACTGTAGACGTAGAGCTAGTTAAGAGCGAATTTAAAATGGTTACCACAAAACGAATAATTAAACTGATAAAACTGCAAAATCACAGAGGAAAAGGTGTAAGAGAACGCAAATGATAAAAGGATACGATCATTTTTAAAAAAGATTTATTGCGGTGACACGTTTGAAGATGTTTATAATAACAGGATTCTGGGCATAAAATACATTTATGCGTCAGATTTTGTGAAAAATTTTCATTCAGTGTGTTGAGTCTTAATGATGGTAAAAACAAAAGAAAAAGTTTTAATTGGTTTGGCACAAATAATATTATATTCTCGATGAAAATGAAAGTTAAATAAAGTGAAAACCCAAAGTTTTGCATGGCAACACCAAGAAGCAGTTGCCCGATTTAGTTCATTTTTGTGTATTTATATGTTATGAAAACGCTGTGTAAAAAATTTCAGCTTTCTATGTCACGCGCTTTCAGGCAGTGTCCAACTATATAGTGAACAAGTAAAAAAGCTAGAATTGGTGTAAGAGCAATTCTTATGATAGTTACCCTAGATGAATGCCCGTATAAAATTTCGTATGATCACCGATCTATGCAAGTTTGATTTTTGAAGTGGTTTTTCGCATATATTTCTAGAACGGTTCGTCGGACAGAAAAATGATTATTAGCAATTTTATAGGATTTCGTATTCTGCAGAAGTTTTTAGTACAATAAAAATGTCTAGGACTGATCGTTCTCACAGTATATGTAAAAAACCTAAATTTGTATATGGCAACACCAAGAAGGGGTTGCCCGATTTAGTCCATTTTTATATTTTTTTTTTCTATAATTATGAAAACACCATGTACCAAATTTCAGCTCTCTACGTCAACGTGTTTTCAGGGACTGTCCAAATATATAGCTGAAAACGAAATTTGTGTATGGCAACCCCACGAAGGAGTTGCCCGATTTGTCTCATTTTTGAACTTAATTTTACATTATTTTCAAGTTCGTGTACAAAATTTCAGCTCTCTAAGTATACACGTTCTCGAGTTATGGTGCGCACAGATGGACAGACGGACAGACGGACGGACATGCCAAATCAAAATAACTTTTGATATTATGCGTGAGTGTCCAATCCATTTTGCTCTACATACCATCATTATTTCGAGGTGTTACAAACGGAATGACAAACTTTGTATACCCTATGATTTCATCTAGGTTATACAAATCGGACTTGATGTAGTGTTTTTGGATAAAAATAGTAGTTAAATGGAAAAAATCATATCATTGTGTGTTACGAGAAGATGTTACAGGGTGATCTATGAAAATGTACCCAAATATCTTTGAAGTCCCGTTATCTCGGAAACCGTTTAAAATTTCCCCACACCACCCATTAAATTTTTTGCTCATCTAACTATGATCTATCCATAGCCTTAGGATTTCACACCATTTTACGGGACACCAAGTATAATTGAACAATTTGAACAATTGACAACTATTAAGAAATTTATAGTAATCCTTTCACTTAGTGTCAAGAAAAACTTCCGAATTGTGCGAGTGGTCTTCTGATGGTAGGTACTGTTGGATTTATCTAACAATAAGACTTTTGGCAGGCTTAAGTTGTAAAAGTGCAGAATTCTATCTCCGCTCCATTGTCCCTTTACGCTGGTATTCCTCAAGGTTCGGTTCTAGGCCCTATTCTCTTCTCCCTCTATATAAATGACCTCCCCTCTGTTGTGAATAGCGCTTCTGTGCATTTGTATGCCGATGACGTTCAGTTGTACCTTAGCAGACCCATAGGCCTGGTTTAGGACTGTATTGCTCGAATCAATGATGACCAACAGCAGCACGTACACGAATGGGCAATGGGTAATGACCTTGCCATTAACCCACACAAGTCTTACTGTCTGCCGGTATATATGTAGAACCGTTTTCCCCTATATCTGATTTGCCTTCAGTTCGGATGAATAATTTCACGCTGGAATATGTTGAATCAGTTAAGAATTTGGGCATTCAACTCAATTCGAAATTTAGTTGTTGCGAGACTACATCAGCGCTTTGATGGGGAAAATTTATGGCAGTCTTCGTCAACTTTCTATTTCCTTCTGTTGCCTGTCTGTGGATTTTCGCAGGAAATTGGCGTTGACTCTTAATCTACCCCATTTTAACTATGGGAGCCTGTTTTTTTTAGCAGGCTAGACACAATTTGTCAAAGAAGAGTTACTGTACGACTGTTATGACGTCATCCGTTATATTTATAAACTTCCTCGGAGCGCTCGTGTATCTGCTCTTGCTACGTCCCCCTACTCGGTAGCTCTGTAGAGGCCTATTTGATTCGTCGGAGGCTTATCTTCCTTTATAGGCTAATTTACACTAAATCCCCTGCATATCTATCCGAAAGCCTACAGTTCTTGCACTCGAATAGAGGTCTTCAACTCCTTGTCCCGAGATGTACAT
The DNA here is from genome assembly GCA_963930735.1 of Dioctria linearis. Classification (NCBI taxonomy): domain Eukaryota; kingdom Metazoa; phylum Arthropoda; class Insecta; order Diptera; family Asilidae; genus Dioctria; species Dioctria linearis. The sequence goes on along the minus strand of OZ005742.1, from coordinate 260,659,563 downwards.
CTGGGTACGGTGAGCGCTTTTACTTCGTTCAAGCTACCCGAAAGTGGAACTCTCTTCAGGTTCCGGCCTGACCTTTGCTAAGCTAGTCAAAGATTACATTAACTAGTTATTAGATAGTGGATTGGTATTTATTCTCAGATCTTAAAATTCTTTTTGAATTGTTTTATTAATTCTTAATTTTATTTATTTTTTTTGTCTTTTGTTTTTAATTTGTTGCATTTTTATTTATTTACTTATTTTATATTTTTGGTCTTTTCTTTGCCCTTTATCTTTAAGTTCCCTTTTTCTTTTTTATCTTTGGATATCCTTTTTTTTTCCTTTTTTTTTCTTTCACTATTTATTCATTTATTATTTATCTATTATTATATTTATTTTTATTATTGTTGTTGGGTTATATATTAACATCCACTTATTAATATAGTCGGATTTTTTTGATGGCATTTACATCTGAAGGAAACCTAACCATCATTCATGATAAATGATAAATTCCAGAAAGCCCAACGCCTCCTGGAAAGTAGGTTATATTCCGTGTATGGAGGAAAGAAACTATGCTAATGACCATTGTCAATTGCAAATTTAAACTTCAAAAATGGATTAGAAGAAGCGTTTCGTATTGGCAGAAACCTTAATACTCTTCAGTACGGCTAACTTTCTACCTAGCGTAGACGCTTGCGAAAATGTGAAAACAAATTTTGAAAAGTGTTGAAAAAATTCTTTCTTCGTAGCCCTTGCGACCATTATGCGGCAATAACCAAGTATGGTGGAAAATCAAAGTTTTACCCTCCCGATACTACCCTTCGCAAACCATATATGTTAGGGTACCTGCGAAGTGTACCATAATGGCAACACAGGTATGTACTTACATAAAAGACATGGACTGCTGAGTGTCTCTCAGTTTAATCGGGATTTTTTGATGGCATGTACATCTGAAGGAAACCTAACTATCATTCATGAATGATAAAATACAGTGAGCCCAGTCTCTCCTGGAAAGTGGGTTATATTCCGTGTATGGAAGGAAGAAACTATGCTAATGACGATTGTCAATTGTAAATTTGAACTTCAAAAATGGATTGGAAGAAGCGTTTCGTAGTGGCAGAAAATTTAATACTCTTCAGCACGGCTAAGTTTCTGCCTGCCGTAGACGCTTGAGGAAGTTTGAAAATAATAAATATTGAAGATAAATTTTGAAACTAAATTTTGGAAAATTTTGGAAAAAATTCATCTCTGTAGCCCTTGCAACCATTATACGTGATAAGATTTTGTAATCTTCTGTACAAGGCCGAATATATGTATAAATGTGTCCATTCACAAATCCAATTGTTTATTTAATTAAAACACGAACAATAATTATATGTTAAGAGATTCAATCTAAAACAATTTAACTTAGGACAATTTTCTGAATACAAAAAGCGTCACTCCCACCACACCGTTTCTTCCACCCAACATTAAAAATGAAAGTGATTTCAAATTAAAATTAAATTTTTGTTTATTTTCATAATTTCTCGTATAAATTTATAATGAAAACCGTATGCAAATTTTGAGCTTGCGCTTACATCTAATACTATCTCAATAAAAACGTGTTCACCGCTAATTGTCTTAAGGTGGAAGGTTTGTTTTTATAAAATAAGTTTCAGGGTTTTTTTTTTTGTTTTTTTTTTTAAACAAAAGTCGTGAAAATATTTGAACTGAAATTAGGAAGTAATCCTCTGTCTGCAAGTAATCTACTTGAAATAAATCAAATATCTTCCGGTGAAATAATCCGTTATCGTGATAATATAATCTATGCAAAAAAAAAAGAAAAAAAGTCCTACGAAAGCCGTTACGAAGGACGTTAATTAAATAATAATAATAATAATACAAAAAAAAAAAAAAACAACGCCTTGATACCGGAAAAGATGCTATCATGAGACAGAAGAATAAAAGAGAAAAAAAAAATCAAACAAACTTTTTTAGTATTAATTTAACCTTCATCATTGAGATTCTTTTGTGTCTGTGTGTGTGCCTAAGTGGTGTGAATTAATTAATAAAATTATTTTAAAAAAATTAAAAAAAAAAAAGTAAAACAAAGCAATAAAAAAAACTTAACTTATTACGAAATTTTATATTTGGGGCCAAAGAATAATCTTCGAATTTTCAAATCTCAACTAAAACATAGTCGAATTCGATTTAAGCCTCATGCCATTTTGTTTCCACGCCGCGCGCCGCTAATTATAACTTTTAACATTTCGTTTTGTTGTTATTGTTGTTGTTGTTCTTGCTATGCTGTGTATTCGAACACCTTATAAATTCCGAAAATTTTTCGATATCCGAATTTGACTGTTATACTTGCCACACTAGTTTATCGACATCTGGCATCAATCAAGGTTAGTGATCTTGGCATCAATCGCATTATGGACATTAAGATGGCTCACTTTTATCACAAGTTTTTTTTTTGTTTTTTTTTATGAATATAAGTAGTAAATGTGCCTCTTCAAACAGGTGAGCCCAACAGCAATGAAATAGAGACATGTTGGTGACATTTTGTGAAGATATCACTATCGTCATCACTTCCATATTAAGTTTTAACACAAATATGTGACACGGAAAATTATTGGCGAGTCATCGAACTCAAGTATAACCACGACGAGATACTTTCATATCTACATGGATAATTGCAAAAAAAAAAGAAAAACTATATAAGTATTACCACTCAGGGTACCTCTACATATATTGGCTGGATACCTTCTCTACTGTTCACTTCTTGCTCTACTAATACTACACACCTGTATTACTGGCTATGCGTGGTTGAATGTAATAGCGGAAAATCCATACCTGAACTTCCTTGGCCTAGTAAAGCTTTCTCAAGAACGTTGACTTTTTGTTAGACAGTTCGTGTACATATTCATATACATATACATAGGTACAAAGAAGCAGACCGAGATACGTTCACACTTACACTTTCATTGAGGATAGTCGTTCTGTAGACAGACAATTTTACTAGGTTGACGGTAAACGTATCCTCGTCAATTTGTGGTCGTACTACGGAAATGTGTAAATTTGCTCAATATATTCTGCTTGCGTGCAGACAAACAGTCCACGGATTTGAGTAATTTTACAAAATGACAATTTCAGGGAATGCTTCTGAACTGAGCTTCACAATTACACACTTACAGAAAAGATAAATATTTATCAAATCCAACTATGTTAGGAAAGTGAGGCTCTGTTGCTTTTTTCAAGGACAATGTGAGTAGTAAACAATACACGAAACAAAAAAAAAATGTTTTGCAAATTGTAATTAATAACTGCGCTCTTGAGATGCTATTCATTCCATTAAAATGAAAGTAGTAAATGCAATCAAAAATAGTTCACCTTCAGAGGTGAATTTTGTTTTGAATTTGTAAATGAAAGAAACACGAGAGAATTTTGAACGTTTTGTGTTATGTAAAAATGCAGCTGCATAATGCGACGATCAGGGTAATCCTAGTTTTTGAAAGCAGTGATGTGTGTCTGTTTGTCTACACTACCTAATTTAATAATTTACATATTAGTGTATAGATTATGTAGATTAGGTATGTAAATTATGTGTTTTGTGTAGAGTATTTTTTGAAAAATTTAAATATTTTGTTTGTACCGTATTCCTCTGTAGTCCGGTTCTTATAATTATCCTTCGACTGGTGGTGAATTGCTATTTCTGAAGAGAAAAAAATATTCAAAAATCGATTAATAATAGTAAAATACAAAAAATTGGATTGGGGAAAGGTAGAATATTTTTTTTGAAAATAATAACATAATTGTTATGAATGCCATCAAAAGGGTGGGGAATATTACGAATTAATTTTGTAGTTTAATTCGTTCAAACACTTGGTCTCTCCCCTCCTCTTCTATTATGGATTGAAAGTTTCCTATCTAGTCACCAAATACGTGTTGTATTAGATGGTGTTCATCCCATTAATGCTGGTGTGCCTCAAGGCTCTGTTATCTCTCCAACTCTCTTTTTAATTTTCATTAATGATCTGCTTTCCCTTTACTTTCAATCCCATTCATAGTTTCGCTGATGACAATACACCCTTGATTTCGCTAACTCCTTTGACACACTCGCGGACTCCAGGGGGAATGCCGCATGTGTTAAACGAGATTGCATGATTAGATCATTGAATAACGATCTTAACAATATCCTCGCTTGGGGCAAAGCGAATCGCGTCGAATTCAATGCATCTAAGACCCAAAGTTGTCTCATATCATTAAAACAAGACCATAACTTAACTACTCCCTCGTTTCCTCTCGTTAAACTGGACAGATTACATCTTCTCTGTTGCTAAAGAAGTATCGAACTGTCTTGGATTTCTGAAAAGGTGTAAGAAATATTTCAGCCCGTCAAATCAAGCGCTCCTCTACAAGTCCTACATTAGACCTAGAATGGAATACTATTCCCATATATGGACTGAGGCTGATCGTACAGCCTTAGTTTCATTGTATATTGTCCAAAAGAAAGCCTTCAAACACATTGGTGATATGGCAATAACTTGTCATCGACTCACTCGAGCAACGCCGCAATGTTGGTTGTCTTTCCTTCCTTTACATGCATGGTCAATGCTCTGATCAAATATCTAGTCTAATCCCTTGTAGAGTGATTCTTGCACGCAACACTCGCGGTGCAATTCGCGCACATCCTTTTAACCTTCAAATTACTTTCGGCCGTACAGAAAATTCCGTGCTGCTTTTTCCCGAACAGTACGAATGTGGAACAGTTTACCATCTTCTGTTTTTTCTTCGGCATACAAACTGCGAAAGTTTAAGTGCGACATACATTGGCATCTCCGCCACTCTCCTCATATCCCCTAATCCTTTCCCTATCTCCTTCCTGCCATGCTGTGCTTTGCATCATAGGGTATCCTGGCTGAACTTGGCTTAATAATATATAAAAAAAAATGGCCACTGTTGATCAGGCCGGCTCATCGGTTTTATGCCATTAGTAATGTAATATATATGTAGATATCATAATGAGCCGCCCTGCTTGGGATCTCTCGTCCCCGGCATATATAAAAAAATATGTAATATACAGGGATTTAACCTTTGATGATATTAGGGATAAGGATTGATAAGTTCGCTGAATGAAGGCAAAGGAAATAAAGTCAAGGTGTATTATTTTTCCTTTTAAATATATTCTCTCTAACACATTTCTGAAAACTACCCGTTGGGACGAAAGAACATGGCTTCCATACCCATCATTTGGGAGCTCTTTAGAAAAATATTCACTGATCTATACAGAAAAATAAGAAAAGGCACATGTAAGTGACTTAAGAACTGCTTCTATAGCCAGCACTTGGAAGCTCTATAGAAGATTATCTGATGAGCGCTGTTCTTATACAGCATTGAAGCTCTTTCCTCTGCCTATGTTAAAAAGCAATGACCTGGGGAAAAGAAGCGCTGCGAGCTTTCAAGGAAGCGTTTCAGGGAGTTTCTTAGAGCGCTCTTTTTCCCATTGGGTATCAATACTTATCCTCGCAAACCAAAAAAAAAAAAAAAACGTTGTGTCTTTCGTCTCAAAATACACAACAATCGTGAAATTCACTTCTCTATTGTTCTCAAACTTTTTCTGCCGAACCTCTAATTTCATCTTTTTGAAGAATAAATAAGTCACACAAGGATAGATCTCGCCTGTAGGGAGTAGGATGGTTGAGCATTTAGAAGGCAGCCATCGCAGCTTTGCTCATGTGGTCGGACACTTTGTCAGTCAACTCAACACTCTTCTTATTCTCCATTTTCCTCTCATTTTCTCTTTGCGCACTCGCCCGTTATTGTGACACTTTTATTTTAGTAGCCAATCAGCAATTTATAGCAGGAAAAACAGTTGCCATAAGCTTTCCAGTACCTAACCGACTGCAACACCTTGAATTTCTTAGAGAGTGGTGTGTCCTTTTTGTATCACTGAATAGATTCGTGCTTCGACTCAGGTTCATCATAGTCATGAACACAGGTTAAATCCCCGGTAACAATCTGATACAAAATGTCGTCCTTGAATTAACCACTGAAAAGTCCAAAAGCTCGCGAGAAATCTCGTGCTGGCGTGGGTATTATTGGCACCGATCTTGCGTTGACCTCTGGCATGTAAAGATGATTATGGAAAATTTTCGAAATTATTGAATTACAAGCGTTATTTCAACAATTCCTGGAAGGTGCTTCTTTCTTTAAATAGGCATCTCTCAGTACAGGCTTTTCAACTTTCTCCATTGGCGCTGTTCCGACAGACCGTCCCTATTCGATTCTCTATCTTGCTTGAAAATATGTCATCACTTATAAGCTTTGGAGTTCCCAGAATAAGAGTCCACTTGAACCGCTCGCATTTTTTTTTAAATATATAAACTGATGGCCTTACATGCTTGACATTTTCCTTGCGATTGACTTGCTATTTAGGTGATATCTTGTAGATTACCGAAAGAGTGAGCTGAAACTTTAATAATAAGTTGTACAATATAACTACTTGCAAACAACTACCCTTACATCCTCCATTCCACGAACTTATCGACCTCCTCTCATTTGGTAGAAGATATCACTTCTGATGAGATTCTGCATATAGACATGAAACCCATACAATTGAACAGCAACGGGTCAGAATCAATAAAGCCATTATGTACCAACATTTCATCCTGGGAGTGACACAATCAGCTTCTACCTTCGCTACTAGGGAGGGCATGGCTGCAATTTAAACACAACAGACGAGCACTGCACGCACGAAATATGAAAATCTAGATGGATTAGTCTGGTCACTCAAGAAGCTGCAAATTAAGGACGAATTTTATGATACCTCAGAAACGAACCTTAGATAACAAAAGGAATATCATTTTGGATCTGTTATAGCCGCAAAAATTTTGAATTATGGAGTCAAAAGTCAGCAAAGTATTTTCAATTAATTTTATAAAATTATTCAATCACTGAAAAATAAAAATAACTCTAAAAGATTTTGTTGTTTCATTGGGGTTACCTGATTCATATTAACTATATTGGGCGAGACCCAAAGAGCATGTAAGAGCTAGGAGAAATGATATCGGGTTTATAAACCAAATTCAGAACAGTGGTGTGAGTTCTTCTGAATATTCGAGCAAAATTTAAATAAAATATATTAAAAAGACTTTTAAAATAAATAACTTTTGTAAATAAAATGCACTAAAAAGTAAAAAATAATTTTTTTCTTTCTCAGTGATATACACAAGAAAAGTTTAATTGTAAAATAAGAAATGCGAGAGCTCAGATTAAACCAGTCCTGTAAAGTACTTAAGTACTTTTAACAGTACCAGTACCTGGATTTGTACTTGAAATATTTCAAGTCCCGGTACTGGTACTGTACTGGTACTTGTACTTGGAATTTTACAGGTCTGGATTAAACCTTAAAAGTTTTGGCATCCATAACTATAATTACAATTGTTTGAGTTGCAGCAGAGTTGTGGCATTTCTTATTTTGCAATTAAACTTTTCTCGTGTATATCACTCAGAAAGGAAAAAATTATTTTTTACTTTTTAGTGCATTTTATTTACAAAAGTTATTTATTTTAAAAGTTTTTTAATTTATTTTATTTTCTACTTTTTAGTCATAAATTCTATACACTCTCTCGACTCTCTCGACTCTACTCACGAATATCGACTCTCGAATCTCGACTCTGGAACCTCGATGCTCGACTCATATCACATACTGCCACATTGCACAGCCCCAAGGATGGATGTTACCGCCCCCACCCCAAAACGTCCAGCATGTAAGAAAATTTTATTCGATGGGAAGCCTCCCATTCACTCGTTCTAAATCAAAAAGCCCCATGTAAATCCATCCACGTTTACTACCTTGAAGCTCTTACCTCACGAACGGCAATCTCAAAGGGTGGTAGTTACCACCCTTACTCCAAGATCCCCAACACGTGAGAGAATTTTACCCCATCGGAAAGCTCACTCATTCTAAATCGAAAAGCCCCATGTAAATTCATCCACGTTTACTACCTTGAAGCTCTTACCTCACGAACGGCACTCTCAGGGGCTCAGACACATAGTTTCTGAGTCAGGGGTCTGTAAGTTGATAGAAAGTTATTAAAAAAAGAGAAAGAAACGAAAATAAATAAAAAAATATTCACTTTTATTTACAAACTTTCAAACAAACTTTCGCTTACACACCTAACAACGCTTATGAATAAATCTTGTAGCAGTTTCTACACCTAAAGAAGATTTGACATAAAAATAAATAAAAATTATGACTGGATGTATGAATTTAACCCTTACTTAACTTTTCTATCTTAACAATGGCACGCATACTCGTATTCACCGGTGGATTATAAAAATAAAATCACTAAAAACTCCTGAATGTGGCGTCAGCATTTGCATAGTCTGGATTCATTAGCCAATCCTCTTTAATAAGATCAGATCCCTTCTCTCCTATCATAATCACAGGTGCATTTGTATTGCCGCTACTTATTGTCGGCATTATACTGGCATCGATTACTCTTAGTCCTCGTAATCCATAGACTCGTAATCTGGGATCGACAACAGCATCTGGATCCCATGCGGGTCCCATTTTTGCTGTTCCACAAGGATGATATATGGTCATAGATATTGTTCTAGCATGACACTCTAAATATTCATCTGTCAAATATTTGAATTTCTTGCAATTAGGCAATGGTTTCCGGTATAAACGTGAACCGAATTGTTTAAATACTTTCGCCTCAGAAACTTTAAGTGCTATTTTCATCCCTTCCACAATTGTCTTAACATCCAACGGGTCATCAAAGTAATTAGCATGCATAAGAGGAGCATGAAATGGATTATTAGATCTTATTCTTACCCATCCTCTTGATTTAGGTCGCAGCAATAAAGGCATAATGCTCCAACTATCTTTATTTGCTATCGGCTTATAAACTTCTTGATAGAGGTTCTCCTTCAAGCCTAAAACATGTTTAACACGTGCACCATTATCAGAATTTATCGAAGCTGGTGCCATATGAAATTGAATATCAGGCCAGTCTGCAGTTTTATTCGAGTATATTGTGTGTACAAAAGCCACACCTTCAACTCCACCTAATGTTGTCATTGGTCCCCTTTCATTAAGGACATACTGAAAAGTTATTCCAGCCGGATTGAAACGATCTTGAACAATTGAAACTGGTTTATCGACTAAAAATGTCATTCCACCCATACCGACATGATCCTGTAAATTCTCACCGACTGGCAAATCCATTAAGACCTTAATGCCGAATTTATCCAATTGCTGTCTTGGTCCTATTCCAGATAGCATTAAAATTTGTGACGTATTAATAGCTCCTGCCGATATTATAATCTCTTTTGTGGCTCTTACACGAAATGTCCTGCCATTCTTGACGAATTCCACAGCTGTTGCTCTCATCGTTTCCGGTTCAATGATAATTTTCGTAACATGAGCATTCATTGACAAATGAAAATTTGATCGTAAGCGTATTGGTCGAAGAAATGCTTTTGCAGTGCTACATCGACTTCCTCGTCTAATTGTTCCCTGAGCTATCATAAAACCTGTTTGTCTCTCACCATTTACATCACGATTTTCATAGCCAATTTCTGTTCCAGCTTCAACAAATGCTGCAACCAATGGTGTGTGCCAAGGTGATTCCTGGACAGTAAGATATCCTCCTGAATTATGGTATTTGTTGTTATTTGTGCCAAGATATGGATTGCGATTATCTTCAGATTTTTTAAAGTAATGAAGAACACTATCGTATGACCATCCATCATTTCCCAGTGATTCCCAATGATCGTAATCTTTTCGATTGCCACGGACATAGATCATATAATTCAGAACACTTGAGCCACCTAGAACTTTTCCTCTTGGCCAATTGCAACGATTATTTTTCATTCCTAGGCATGCTTTGTTCGATGGTTCCGTTTTATATTGCCAATCTAGTTTACTTAATTGTAAGTAAGCAGCTAAAGATGGTACATCTGAAATCTCATTCTCATCTGGACCGGCTTCTAATAGAAGAACTCTCCAGTTTGGGATTTCTGTAAGACGATTTGCTACAACAGCTCCAGCTGATCCTGCACCAATCACAATGAAATCGTATTCACGAAATAATTTTTTCTGATCGAAAGGACGAGATTCTGGATCAAGGAGATCATATCGATAGAAAGTAATTGCTGCTACCATTAACGGTATTAACCAGAGTCCAGTTGTAACAACGCCAAACGTTGTTTTTATCACAGTTGAGACGAAGAGTAAATTTAGTACCATATTTTCTGATGTTGCTGTTACTTTCGGTTGTGTGAACTATTCAAGATTTTGTTGGTTTCTTTTAATGCTATTTGATGGTTTTATATTTTCCTTTATCTTTAAGACTTTTGAGAAAATCTTTGTCTGCATTGTGTTTCCACTGAAGATCATTGTTTTAGGTGAGACATCAATAGCGGGATCCTGTAATAAATTAAATTTGCATGTAAATAATTTTTTTAAAAAAAAATATAGTTTGGATAAGAAAAAATAATAATAATGAAAATTTTCTTTTTGCTTTCAGGTAAGCATTGCAGTGACAATTTACAGAATTTTAAAAAGTATGTAGAGGAGCTTGGTAAGTGAGAGTTTTGTTCTTATCAATTTCTGTAATTCAGGCTTGCGGAATTATTTTTGTTCCTGACCGACTTAATCAAATTGTTATATCTACAACTAACTCTACACCACCCTAGACGTAGTAAGCAAAATAGAATCAATGATCTTAGCTTTCGTTCCTTAGTCTTACGAGTGCTCTCTCTATTTATATTTCTTCTCCAAAAATAATATTTCAACTGGCTTGTGACTACTCAAAACAAACTCAAAATATCAAAGCTGGTCTTAAATCTCTTTTCGAATTATTTTTGATTTCTCTGGGGTTCCTCAAGGTTCAATTTTGGGCGCTGTACTTTTCAATTTCAATTTCATTAATTAAGAGGGAAAGTATTAGAATGTATAATGTATTGCGTCTTATAATCTCTACAAGAGCCTTGTGACCTTACTCAATTTATGTAGGTATTTTTCAATTCTCTAATCGAAACCTTTTAAAAAGAACTTAGTATGTCTGCAAGTGGACAATTATGACTAGATGTCATATAAGACGGGATAACTAACATCAATCATTATCGGTCCAAGACCTAGAGCAGCATCTACGATCCTTATTCTTATTCTCTCTTTATACAAATATTTTTCCAATCGCCCCCTCCTTCCGAGGTAGAAAATTCTGGATGTCGTGAACTTAAAAATCTCATGGCGCAGAATTCCTTGGTTAAAAGATTCCGAAAATCATGGAAACTTGAAAAACGGCACTGGGATTAAAAAAAAATCGGGATTTTGTGTTTTGTGAAAATAGGTTGGGTACGAAATACCGGATCATAGAATCCCGAATAGAAAATTCAGTGTCTAAAAATTCCGAGAAACAATACCGGTATTTATTTGGAAATCCGGGATTATGAAGTTTGGGAAAACATATATTGAAATCTGGGTTTTCGAAACGTCGGGATTTTAGAATCCGGGATTTTGGAGAAGGAAACAAAAAACCAAAATTCGTCATTCCAAATCTTTTGGCAAACTTAAAGTATTATTAGAAATTTTCTTCCTCTAGATTTGGTTTTCTGCGGTATTTAGTATTACGGAATTTTGTATTTCGGGATTTTGTAATTTCAGGCTTGCTATATATTATATTTGGGGATTTACAAACCAGAGATTTAGTTACTATCGTTTTCAACACATGCCTAATCTTGTCGGTTTTTTTTATAGCTTGGAAAATTGTAAATTAGGAACCTGTTCACAAAAACAATGCTGCAGCGGTATCTTTCAGCCCTCCTACTGTTAACGTTATTTAACATTTTTGTATAATTGGCCGTGCAGAATCTGTAAAGGATTGTCATCAGTAGTAGTTTCTAGTAAAGAGATTAATATGTTTTTTTTTATTGTACTTCATTGGGTGATAAAATGTAAGTGAACACATTTTAACACTATCAAGAAAATCACAGTTATTACAAATATAAAACCAACATTATCGGACATTTATTGTCTGTCATCGTTTTAATAATTCCAACAGAAATTTAGCTTTTGTGAAATTTGTTAAGAAATTCGAAAAGTTTTCTTAATTCTATAATGAGTTTTCGTAATGTTGTAAACAGAAATACTTAAATTTTGTTGCTATACAATAAGTTTTCTTCCATTATCGCTAAGCAATTGTGCGCAATTCATTTTAGGAAATCAAATTTAGATTTAAACGATCGCATGTTCTCGTTGTGCTCTGCTTAGTTGATCTTTGAAAATTTTTATATTTCGAAAACAGCTGCTTTTTCTACACAAGCATATTTACTAGAAAAAAAAACAGTAGAAATCATATTTTAGCAGATATTAACAGCAAAAAAAAGGTAACTATTTAAAAATGTCGTTGATTTACAGCCAGTTATGGAAAGTTTACCCTGGAGTGAAGTAGTAGTGATAGTTTACAAAAATTGTTAAGAAATACTTAACTAGGAAATTTTGAGGAAAATGAAGAACACTGAACGTAATGAATTGAAAAGATTTCTAGAAAAGTGATAAATGCAACATCCTCTCCATTGTAATCAATTTCGAATTTCGATATCGAAAACAAAGTATTTCGAACTTATCGTTATTTGTTAGAAAAAAGTTAGAAGTAGTCATTATTAGCTCAAATATTTTAGGATACCACCCTGCTATTTCGAAGTTTTAAAAAAATCGTCATGTTGACATAATGTTACTATTTTGTATTAGAGAGGCTCTGTGGAAAACCCTTGAAAATCTCTATTAGGTCATAAACAATTCAATTATATTTAGGTAGACAATATAAATGTGATCGGTGTCTATATTCAAAATCAAATTGAGTTTATGTTTATAAGAGTTTTTAGAGAGCTCTGAAAATGAATAATCAAAGTACAAAATCACAAAAATTCTAAAATACATTAGTCTTCTGCAGCTACATCAGTAATTATCGGCTCTCGAGACTATCGATTGTGAGACAAGTGATCTCAGTTTTGGCAGTGATTGTGATATATGTATACGACACTCTGAAATAAATGTTCAATCGAGTAAGTTGCGGGTTTTTGAACTTAATTTCTACCTAGTCTTGCGGAAGTCCTACATGTTAATTTTCAGCAAAACAGTTTTCGAATTTCGAATTTCTGCACATATTTGCCGAATTTCGAATTTCTGCACATATTTGCCGATTTTGAAAAAAAAAAACAACAACAAGATTTCTGTTTTTCCTTTTAAAGTATAAAAAGTAGAAAAAGGAATATTTGAATTTCAGATCATTCCTTTCTAATGCGCGATTTTGAGAGGAGAACGGGGGAGAGCAACTTTAAAGTGGAATGCAGAAGTGTAGGAATAGAATTAAAATTTTCTTGTTGATCGTATTTTGGCGAGTCTCTATTATAGGGAGGTATAGGAGGTCTATATATTACTTGACCGAACGGTAACAAAAAACAATTTCCGTGATTTTCGTAATCGTGCATTCTTAATAAAAAAAAAACAAAAACTAGGCGTTTTACAGCGTTAAACGTTGGTACAAAATTAAATAAATAAATAAATAAATAATATAAAACGTAGTAAATTTACAGCGTTATGACTTGATACTAAATATATATGAGTGTAAAATTACTACATAAATTTGAAAATATTCTTTAAAGTTGATTGTATAGTGTAAACGGACATAGAGTAAAATTACACAAGCAGAAAAGTAAATTTAAAACGTGCCTAGTAAAATTCCGACTTTGTTTGAATATAGAATTGCATCTTCTCGCAATGTAATTTTGATAGGGCGGAATGTAAAAATGTCTGACTGACGGGAAAATGATTATTGCAGATACTAAACAATGAAGAAAGCAAGTAAGACTTAATCAGTTTTGCTAAAAAAAGTAAAATTTATTTCCAGTCGCAGAAATATAAAAATGGAATTCTTTATGCGCTAGTAGAATTGTTAGATAATTTGAATTCCATTTGTACTAGATTATAATTCACTTTCAAGAAAAATTCTTTCGTAGTTACAGAGTATCTTGAAGTCCAGTGTAATGCAAGTGATAGTTTTTTTTTTTTTACCATATTCACCTGGGCAGAAACAATTTCAAGTAACTTTTAATGTAATTAAATAAAAATAATAGTAAAAATTGTAAATGTAGTTGTTCTTTTTTTAATTATATTGTTTTTCCATATAATTTGTATTTTCGCACAAAAATTGTAATTTTGATATAATCGTATTGTAAAAATATTGTGTAATATTACACAAGTAATTTTTTTTTTCTGAACGAAGAAACGAATGAAATCAGCATTGATTGGTAAAGAAAGCCATCCATTTCCAAATAGTGTATATCGGGTAATCATAGATAAGTAGTGATGAAATTGTTTAGAGGAAAGAATAGTGACTTAATAACGGATGAGGAGGTATAGTACAGGGTGGAAGAAACTTGTTGACCGTAAATCTGTTATATACCGATGATTATTCAATAGAAGACTTTTCACCTTTCGATCGAATTACGATCGCACCATATCTCATCTCATTCTGAATTGATAGCGTCTTAAATTCCGTAAGTTTTCCATTCCGAATTGAAAGAGCTTAAATGACTTGTTATGTTACATTTTTTTTCTGCATACCTAAAATGCAACCCTTTGTGCGTTTTTTGGACTTTTCGTTAAGAATAATCAATGGAGATTAGTGAAACAATTATTATTGATCAGTTCAACTCCAGGAATCACAGAAGGAAGGTCACTTGATCTATACGTAGCGGAGCTCTATATTTTTTTCTTCAACTTCAATTTAGATATGGATAGAAAGTAACTTATTTACCTATGTGGGCTTTCGGAAATGACAAATTTGAGTTTGCATAAAATCATTTATAACCAAAGCGGCCCTATAAGTAGATTAAATTTTTTTTTTTTTTTTTAAATAAATGTTTTCTCGTTTGAAAGAAGTTTCAAGCTGCGACCTCAAAAATTTATCTAAATAAATTACAAAATTTATTCAACCATTAGAAATTTTTTTTTCTCTCTTTATCTTTTTCCTCAAACTTCCGCTTTACATTGACCCAAGTTTACGTACACCGGCTAACATCAGGTAAGCATTGATCATCATGGTAAAACTGAATATTCTCATTAATTTAAATTGGGCATCTCGGACCATAGACCATTACGAAATTTTCTCAGTCCCAAGTTTTGTAATGAATGAACTTAGTGTGGTCAATGTCAATGTAAAATTTATTTCCGGTTGAATAGGGAAACCTTTGATCGGACGTCATCTATGTATGAATATGTGCGTGTGTGTGTGCTCAGTGGCTAGTAAAAATGAAATAACAAATTTTTTTTTTGATTTCATAAGTTTTGAATCTTCTTTAAGGTTATTTTCGATCAGGTGATCGTGATTGATCCGTTCTAGCAGACTGACTTTCAGCATCTGTGTTTTTTTTGTTTGACTGTGATGCTTTTATTATATTCAAATTATTAAGATGTAACCGCCCCCACTTTATAGTTCTGTCTTAATTGAATTTTAATAGATGGAGTTGGTTTCATGTAAGCTGTTTTGTTATTTTTGATAGTTTTATAATTGAAATTAGATTAAATGTAAAATAATTGCACGTGCGCATATCTATTGATATTTTTTTTTATTGATCTTCAGATATATAATTTTTGTTGGTTGACTTCATTGTTTTGAAAAACTAATCAATCCCTATGTGGGTATGGCTTTTTTTTCGGTTCATCCCTAATTACCTTATATATAAGGTCGTGCAAGTCTTTCAAAAATTGTGAGACTCGTTCATGAGGCGGGTGCGCTAGATTTCCCGAGAAAATTGTTATCTCTACAAATAAAATTCTCAAAAAAGTTAAACTAAACTAGATAATCGTGCTGACAACAACAAATAACCCATAAGTGAGTTAAGTGGTAATGACCCGCAAATTTCGACAAACCTGCTCAAAACAAAGAGTTCATATCTATTTTTTTACTCGGCTTTAACCTAAGTTTACGAAAAATTTAATCCAAGCCGAACCATATGAGCTTACACATCTTCCTAATTCAATCCAGTTCCAGTTGGTAAGCTCTCTTAAACCTTCCATCGCTGCCCACCTGGGAATGGCCAAATCTCTTAATTCTTAAAATAGTTTTCATACATATATTTATACTATGAATTAAAAGGGAGAATTTATGATAATATTCTAGTTGTTCACATTAAAACTGAATTTTAAGTCTTGTGATTCAAGTTTTACTAGCCAATAATAGATGTTGTGAAAATTTGGCACATTTTGTCAATTTAATTTTTTGTAACTTCCTTTTTTTTCCTATTTGGTTGTTCTTACAAGGGGTGTCAATGAGAAGTAAAATATTTTAATTATACTATATATTGGCTATATTCACTAAAATCCAATAGGTGCCACTACTGGCATACTCCACATTTTAAATTTAGATGGGAAATGAAGAGAAGTCAATAAATATTTTCAGTAAGAGTATTAAGGAGTATGGGTAGAAGAAAGACAATTTTTTATAAACTGAAATGCATTGAAATTTGGCGGAGGAATTATTACTAACTCAATCTTCATTATTCTTGGAACGAATGTAAGGTAGATGCTATTTCGACAATCGAGAAGTTGATATCAATTCCTAACAATGCAAGAACAAAGCCAAAGAGTTATACATAATATAACTGAGTTTAGTTTTGATAATAATAATAATTTTGTCTAAACATGCATTTTCTAGCTCCCTATTTGATTTCTGGCCTATAAATTTATACTTTTTGAGTGACTTAGTCAATAAACAGTTGTGGAATACCTCAATTCTAGCTCTTTACTTTTCCCACATGGAAATCTGAATATGTATTTGATTTAGGCGGATAATTCACGTAAGAAAACTCTCTGTATTGGAGTTAGATTTGCTTTCTAACGCTGTTTGATATTTCTAATGTTCTCAATAGCCTAACTCACTGGAAGCTACTAAACTTAGCATGCTACGAAATAATTGTCATAATTTTTTTATCTAATAGAACTCAGCAGGTTATTCTGGATGAATAAATATCTGTAGAGTAGCATGAATTTAGTTTATGGTGTACCTTAAGGTTCAATTTTTTGTCCTCAACTTTTTAGTCTTTACATCAAATCAATATTTTGCAATTATATCACGTTCACTTAATATGGCAATGGCATCTTGCATCTTCGTCACAGATGGTGGTGTTAGCGTAAAATCAAAGATCTCGATACTATTCTGAATTGAGCTACATAAGCTGTGTTCTTTTGTGTACCTTGTTCTAGAGCTCCTATATACTGAAGAAGTAGAAACCTATATTTGAGGTATCAAATTTATAATTGAAAATGAATTTATTTTTTTCTATCCCCGTATCTTTCGAAAATTTATTGATCCGCTCTCTCGATTCTTTCTCCTCAACAGATATCTAAGTTTCTATACACTGCTAATGCCTTAGAAATTGAAATGTAGATGCCATGAGATTCTATAATTTGATAATAGAGTTTGATAAGAGGAACACGAACTTTTGTTAATATGAACCACCAGGTAAGAACTCCAACCTTCTAGAAATTTGAAGATTTTTTTTTCCATGAAACACCATAAAGTTTCAAAAGTACATTTTTGCTATTGATACATCATCATTGCACGAAACGAAAAAACCTTCGACCTTTCTATAGATTGTACACAGTAGCCTTGAAAACTTCTCTTCAAGTGTATCACGTGAATTTTTGCTGTTGCGTGTTACGACTTGTGTCTTCTTTTGTATTCACCCAAACATAACTACTACATACATAAGTACAGTACTATTCGTGATATTAAATTATAATTCTGAAAAATAATTGTTCTATTTTCTCGCTGCCGCAAGGCTAGAACCTACGCTAGATAAAATACAGTCATAAAATCTACTTAATTCATCTCAAATGGTTGACCCTGTTCTAAATAAGTGTGTGTGTGTGCAGACTGCAGAAGTGTATATAATTTTTATAAAATTCAAGCTATAACTAAAGCTTTTAATTTTGTACACATTCAGATCCAGTTTCTAATTTCACTCTATGAATGAAATCATTTTCATACAACAAAAATAAAAATTAATAAAATAAGAAAAAAAAACATTTTTGTTTTCTGTCGATCAATTCGCATAATGTGCGACCGCCATCATCAATGATTATTTTATGCACGAAATTTGTTAGGAGCGTAAATAATGAAAGCCCGCGAGATTGAAATCTGTTACAGCACAAGAAATGTACGTGCTGTGAGTTAATCGAATGTCAAGGCGAATAGATTATGTAATCATATGAATGTTGACGAACCTGGTTAAGTTGGCCGGTTCGGTTGTTTTGTGATCAGAGTGGCGCTCTCTGGTGAAAGTAAAAGATTTTCTGCATGTGTGTGTGTCAGCTGATTTCTTGTATTGAATTGACTGCCTGGTCTAATCTTAGGCGCAGAATTGCGTGTGACAACCGTGTTTGCTGCGCCAGAAACTTATTGAGAAATAATTTTTTAAATTGCATATTTTCAGGCATTAAAATATTTTCTTGAACTACAGGGTGTTAGAGTTTTTATTCATCAACAACAAGAGCAATAAATGGGTGTCGATGTTCAGGCATTTTACTTTCGATGAATTTATTATAAGTAAAAAACACACAAAGAACAACGGGACTACTGAATTTCTTTGGATGGACTAATATATATTTTTCTCTTCGTTAGATTTCATTATTTCAGGTAAAATGCTTGTTTGAGGTTTTCTTTCGAATACAGGGGTATCGAAAGTCTTAACCACGAATACCAAAGTGTGGGCCTCCTACTTCCAACCTTATCTGGGATTGCCCTCTTGATGATAATGGCGTCGTCATAATTATATAAGATGTGTTCAGTCTTCTTCTACCTATAGGCAATGCAGATATTCCGGATTATCATAATGATGGTGGACAATACGCCAATTCAAAGCTCATTCTCCTCGCTTAACCAATTTAAACACATCGATAATAAATTTCAAAAGGAGAGTGTAAATTTAACTGTAACTAGTAATGACATCTACCCTAGCGCTGCTTTACCTCCTTTGGAGCTCTAAGAGGAATTCCTTGAATTCTTACTTTGACCGGGTAGAGGAGGAGTTTTGTTTACCGGCGGCGTATATAAGCTCTAATGTTTGTGCATTAGATCTTCATCACAGAGGATATTTACAAGAAACATCAATAGTTCGTGTGCAAATCTTTTTTGATGAAGGATCTAATCATTGCGCGGGATTGGCTTAGCGCATTCTTGAACCAGATCGGAGAAGGTGGTAGATAATACTGTATTATAACTTAGGATGCACTAAAATGCTTTTCTGTTCTGATCGCCAGTAACTTGAAGGTTATTCAAAACAAACTAAGCAGGTCTGGCTACCTGAGAGAGCAAACGGATTTAAAAAAAAAAACAAACGTCAGTCTAGAATATAGTGGTGCTGCATTCTAAGTTATAAAACACCGATCTAATTGCAATTCAAGAAATATAACATCAATAGTTGGTCATTTTTATCTGGACGTAGTCTCTTCTGAAAATCTGCACAGTTGACCAGGGTCACCGGAGGTGGTTGTGTTCTTCGTCTAACTTTTGTAATACTCACCAAGAATTCTCGTAAGGCATGAAGACCAGATGATTATTCTTTAATGATTTATGTCCATCCCCTTTCCAGCCTGAGTTTTCCTTTCACTTCTAACGTCCCATTTAAAGGGTTTTCCAATAAGAGGTGTTATTTTGATATTCAAAGAAAAATGCCATTTTTTGAGATAAATGATCGGATCTTTATTTCATTATAAAGAAGAAGGTATGCCGTTAATAATGGCAAATAACACCAGCCAAATGACCACCACGACCACGCCTACAGGACCATATCCTTTTCATGAAATTTTCCATAACCAAATCGCAAAGTGACTGCCCTATGTCCTCGATAGCCTTACGAATTCCATCTTTGAGGTCTTGAATCGACGCTGGGCTGTTGGCGTAGACCTTCTCTTTCACGTGACCCCAAAGGAAGAAGTCGCAAGGTGTTAAGTCACAAGATCTCGGTGGCCAATTGTGATCACCTCTTCGAGAGATAACACGGTCCGGAAACTTTTCCCGTAAAAGATCAATGGTTTCTTTGCTTGTATGGCACGTAGCGCCGTCTTGTTGAAAGTAAACGTTGTCCAGATCAATACCATCAATTCCGGCCATAAAAAATCATTAATCATCTGTCGATAGCGCAATCCATTCACCGTAACTGTTGCTCCAGTCTCATTTTCGAAAAAATAAGGTCCAATGACCCCGCGGGACCATAAACTGCACCAAACAGTCACACGTTGAGGATAGAGAGGCTTTTCAACAATAACTCTTGGGTTTTCCGAGCCCCAGATGCGACAATTTTGCTTGTTGACGAAGCCATCGAGGTGGAAATGGGCCTCATCACTCAAGATGAGTTTTCGATGGAATTCCGGATCATTTTCATGCATTTCAAGGACCCAATCAGCAAAGACTCGACGTTGTTGATGATCGGCCGGCTTGAGTTCTTGTGTTAACTGAACTTTATAAGCCTTAAGACCCAAATCTTTATGCAAAATACGGTGTAATGACGTTTGTGGAATGCCTAATTCCAAAGAACGACGAGGAATGGACAAACCTGGGTTTTATTCAACACTTTCGGCTACAGCAGCAATATTCTCGGCTGTTCTTGAGCGACGTGCACGGGTTTTATTCTTCACATCACTAACTTGTCCCGACAGCTCGAATTTTTCTACCAATTTCTGTATTGCGGTCCGACAAGGTGCTTCACGACGACCCAAAAATGTTCGAGTTTTACGAACCGTCTCTGCCACATTTTCACCATTTTTATAGTGAATTTTAATAATTTCAATGCGTTGTTGAATCGTGTATCGTTTCATTTTTATTAATGGCGTTGTTTCTACTTGTCAAATGTCAAAAAATGACAGCTCCAAAAGTGACATCTACCGAAATAGCGGACTAATTAAAATAACACCTCTTATTGGAAAACCCTTTACTTGGGTAGGTACTGGGAAATTATTCCCAAACAGGTAAGCTTGCCTTTGTTGGACTCGCCGTAATCGTAATGCATTGAATGCAATGGCTGACCTACCTTACTGGGATTATTTATCTGTGAGACTACCTACTACTAGTGACTACCTAAATTTATAGTTAGGATTTTTGGTCTTACAATAAGTATAACAGATCTTGTCGCATAATATTGTTACCAGCTTCATACCGATTAAAGGAATCAGTGATATCGATCCTATCAAAGCCACCCTTCAAATCCAGGTACGTCCTTGCAGGAAACTACTTATTATTCGTTCCGTGTCTGTTCGATAATTGTAAGTTCAGGTAGCGTGTCGGGCTTGTTCTTAAACCTGCGGCATTGAAGAATCTGCTTTTCGTCCAAACAACTTCTATGTGAAAACTTAAAGCTCAAACTCGGTGACCACCTGGGAAGATTCCCAAACATCTCTCCTCAGAATGAAAGCAAAGTAGCATTTTTTCAATTTGGACAGAATAGTTGGTATAGTAACCTGCTGATCGACGATTTACAATCTATAGCTTTCTCCCGCTCTCTTTCTACAGTTCTCTTACTCTTTGTTTCTTTCTCTATAAGGGCGAGAGAGAGAGAAAAAAAAGGGAGAAAGCAAGAAAAGGAGCTCTCTATCACTTTCTCCCCCTTCATACTTTACTCACACCTTTCAGTCATTTCTCGCTCTTTTCTCTCTCACGCTCTTTTCTCTCTCACGCTCTTTTCTCTCTCACACTCTTTTCTCTCTCACACTCTTTTCTCCCTCTCACACTCTTTCATCTGTTTTTTCCGTGACATTATTTCTGAAATTTGAATATTTTCCAGTGATTTAAAAACGTCTACCAGTTCTGTTCAGAATGGTGTCGTCTCGAGTATCAAGTGGTAAAGGTGCCACATCACATTCTCGTTGGAGGGCTCGAAAAGCTGTAGATTGGTACTGGCTGAAGAAAAGTCGTGTGTAACTACTGAACTATTTTTATGCTATGATCTGCAAAGCGCACCCCCTTCCTGCTATGAGAAATCTTGACATTTCTGTAATCTACTTCTACCTTTTATCTTTTATCTAATTATCTTCATTCACTTTTGGAATTCTCTTTATACGTGCTCAAATTGACTGAGGACTCTCTGAATCGATAGTGAAGTTAATGGTGTACTTCAGCCCGTTTTCTTCGTTTGTATTTATGCCGCTCCGTGGAAGTGCTCCATTCCAATTAAAGAAATCTCCGTTCATCTCAAAAACTGAATCATATCAGGCTACCTCTATGCAACATTTCGGTCATCTGCTTGAATATTTTATAAAATCCATAAATCACGAAAATATTTATGTCACCACATTCCCCGTAATTACCTGATACCTCGTCGTCTATTTTCATTATCGGCTCATTTATAGATTTAATATAGAAACGAGTTTGCTGGTAACCAGGTTTCATCTTCGACCACTTGATTACCACACACGGAAAAACACTAACATGCAACCCACAGCACTGACACTTGGGGCTTCATCTGGGTCATTAACATTTTCCTCTCGTAGAGGAAAATTTTTCCTCCAAACGCCGTCGGCTGGCTGACTGAGCAGAGCTCGTTGATTTTTCAATCTATGGATTTCCGTACACTTGTGAAAAGTTGTCATCAGGGAAGTAAATCCAATGACGGTTTTGACTTACATAGAAGAGTTAATCGAGGTGCTCTTAAGTAGGAGACCGACCGACTTTTGAGGGGATTGTACGTTGCCCTGAGATGCCTGCGGTGAATTAAGTTTTTCCAGCATTTTCCTTCCTAAATTGCTTCAGGTACATGACCTTTTCCATGACGACAACAACTCGTGTGTTAATTGAGCATAAAATCCAATGGACAATGGAATAAGAGCTTCGCTAATGATTAGTTAGTTGGTTGCAGCAATTGAAGCAGCATGGCCTGCCTACCTCCTCATGCAGCGAAAGTATATTTTATCCGGTCGACTGAAGCTGTGTGCAGTTGATTGATCACCAGATCTGCAATTTGCAATTTGTTCGCTTTTCACACGTCACAGGCAATTAAAATTCGAATACCATTAGCACACTTTTTGATGGGATGACGATGACGGAAATGAGGTGTAAGCTTATGGGCAATAGATAATTTTTGTAAATGGCTTTGGATGATGTTAACATGGTAATGACACTTATATTGAAGAGCTATTTTCGTCGAATTTCTTAGCGACAAATTGGTAAAGTATGATTAGAGGTATTCTGATGAATATAACAACCCGGAACATAAATATTATATAGAAATAGATATATGTTGCCCGATGAACCACCATGGCGAAAACACCCTGTATATCTAATCTATCAAGCCATACTTAAGATTCATCTGGAATGAAAACAATGCTAATAAGGCAATAGTATCCAAAAGTGTAGATGGGGAACTTATGACTAACAAAGCTATACTCCAAGACAGGTCGGCAGACTTCGTCAATATTCATGATAATTGAAACTGGCAATTGGAAATTCATTAAAGACCGGCATAACCTTTGGAAGCAAAGTTATTATTGCGGGTCACCGGAATCCATATTCGAACCTGGTTTGGACTATCTGTCTTACCCACTGGATTACCAAGTCCAGTATAGTTGAAATATCATTCGTGGAGAAGACTCAACCCCTGTGATCCCAGGTCAATAAAGTACAATTCAAAAGTAGCAGGCTTGAATCTCTCTTGGCAAATATAGATATTCTCAATTTTCAATACATCGTCCTTAAGAAAGAATTGCGGGTCATCACAAATGTTCTAACTCAATATGAAAAGGTATTTGGTTCTTTTCAGATGATCTGGATGCATGGATGTGGATAAGCTGGAAGTTATTCAACTCTTCGCCAGTGCAGAACTAAAACCAATTATTGATCTTAACCTCAGATGTATACAGTCTTTGTTCTTTATTTTCTGAAAGTATCTCCTCATAACCCGATCGCGATCATATGTATGACAAATGCGAATGTGTTCCCAATTAAAGGAGTGGTCCAGAAATATTTGACCCATTAAGTTATTTTTATATACCTGCAAAATTATTGTGTTAAATTAATCCATAAAAATACTGAACTCTGAGTTTATATGAATCATTCGTGTATTGGAAGTGAAACAATTAAAATGTCTCGAAGCGAAAAAGAAGTGCATGAAATGATTCTGTCCAAATATTTGTAATATCCCACAATTTCATTTTTAAAAATTTCGAAAGACCTGAATACAAGTTATTCCACGGTAAAAAGGACAATAGCCAAGTATTGGCGAGGCTTGTGAATAGAAAGCATACGTGGGTCAGGTAGAAAACCAGGGCTTTCCTGTCCAGAGGTCATAAAACAGATGAAGGGTACTTATTCTCGGAAACCGGGAACTTCGGAAAGAGATATGGCGACATTGGCGGCGGGAACATAAAAGTCTACAGTGCACAGATTAAGGAGCTATAAGGGGCAAAAAGTGCCGTTGAGGAAGGAAGAAGAAGAGCGAGAAAACTTTATGAGAACTACCTGTCGAAATACGATTGTGTCGTTATGGATGATGAAACCTATTGCAAAGCAGACTTTTCACAGATACCAGGTGATAAATATTTTACCGCAAAATGTCGGAGCGGAGTATCCAGAAAATTTTGAACAAAAGGAATACCTAACAAAATTTCCCAAGAAGTATACATGATTTGGCAGGCGATCTGTTCTTGCGGTTTACGAAGCAGTGAATTTATCATCAAAGGAACAATAAACTCAAATGTGTACATCAATGAGTGCCTTCAAAAAAGATTTCTACCTTTTATTCAACAGCATGAAGGGTCTGTTATTTTCTGGCCAGATTTGGCCACCAATTCTTACGCAAAAGCAACGATGGAATGGTACAGAGCTAATGAGGTCAATATCGTGCCAAGGGAAGCCAATCCAGTAAATTGCCCCCAACTTGGTAAATTTTTTCTGAGCCACTCCTTATGTAGTTAAATTTCCTCTTTATTTTCCAGATTAATACCCAGATACCCTGCATTTTCCTTCTCTACATAATTAGTTGACACACGTCTGAATGTGAGCATCAAAGAGCTGTCCAACTCTCTCAGAAATGAGTCCACTTGAATATATCACAATAAAGGTAAAAGAACCCTTTCCTTGTGGGAAGTCCCTTCGCCCTTCATTGCGATGGATGTGGTTTTAGCACTTATTCATTTTTCACTTCTCTTGTGAGCATAGTTCGTCCTCCGATTCAGTTTCTTGAATCGTTCTTGTTCTCTGTGACCCACTAAACTGGGCCTATTTATGTTAGATGAGCAGCCTGCATATCGAATTCGTCCATGCTTTTGGTTGTTGTCATACATTTTCTATGTGTTGACGCATCTGAACTCGGTGAAAACTTTACACATCTTAAAATCCCGGTAATGTTTCCCATTTTCCCTGGAGTATTGAATATTATGGTGTTGCTGGATAAGGCGTAAAGGAGTTTTTGATAGGTCGGGTTAGGTACTATGAGAGAAGAGAGAAGCTAAAATAGACTAGGTAGGACGAAAAGAACCGTGTCAAGGGGTGGGTTTCAAGCCCATGACCCTTGGGAAACTATAGTTGGTGCGTTTGCCAACTGAGCATGGTGCCTCCATCATAATGAACTAAGTGATTGTGTTAATTTGTTCGTAGATTTTTTTTTGCATAGAAAGACAACATTTCAAAGAACACATAAAAAAAAAATCTCCAAATCCAAATTTTCCACCGGCCAAATTGAAACTTTTTTAAGCCAATTATTATACTTACGTCACTTGCATGCAGGCAAACTTCTACTTTTCAAAACACGTCTACATTTCTGTTTAATTAATGAACGCGGGTATAACTGCAGATGCTTTTTGCGAGTATCTTGCTTTCCAAGTGGAGGAAAACAAGTAAAGTAATAAAAATTATGTAAGAAAGTGACCCAAATCTCGGTGCCATAACTCGTTTTCATGCAGTGCCCTTTCTTTTCTTTTTTGCTTTACGCGCTGCGCTGCTGCGAATTCCATCGAGACCCTCTTTGCATTATCGTAAACAACTGAGCAAGTTTCCAATTGAAATTGTAACACCATCTCGTATCCAATTCAAGGCATGTATACTTACCACAATACACTTACGTACCGCTATGGATTGCGAAGCCAGAGAGAGACTGACTATGTCTACTTCCCTTCACAAACAATCATAGGCTGGCATCATAATAAACGTAAACAGATTTTTTAAAATAGTTGCGTAACCGCATGATTTTCGGCTGCAGAAGACTTAGATAACTTTTGATTGACCATGCATCAAGCATCATCATCTTGCGCTTTGATGCGAAGGGGTATTCCGCAAGTTTTTCACTATTGACTCGGTGACCTACTCTTTATCTTTCGATTAGATGGAGGCAACACATCTTATGTAATCTTAAAATTGGAAAAATTAAATATTTTAGAGTGCATAAAATTGATGATTCAAGGTCTCAAACTGTTAGTGGACATTGTAAATTATATGCGGGTCGTTTGAGGGCGTCACAAGGTGCATTCGCTGACTGTAATTTTTGCTGAGAAAATCAAACCTTTTTGGGATCGCAATGATTTTTTTTGTTTTAAAACGTCTGTTCGTTCATCACCAAGTATATCCAGCAACAGGACCTGGGTTCAAAACTTTTCCATAGGATAACTTACACTTGGAAAACTTTCTACTAACTGATGATTTCAACTTTAGTTTTTGCAAGTATTTAAAATGAAATGTTACCTCCTCAGAGTGGGATTTACAGAAACCTTGTCTAGCGTAATGGTAGAAGTATTATTGTTCCGATGGCGAATAGCTAATTGAAGCCACCTGAGATTCCTCTGAATTTTACCATTTTTTTATTGCATTAAACAGGGCATTGCCTTGGTGAAGAGTTCCATCAAGGTTCATATTTTCCATGTACCGAGACCTAATTTTCTTCGCAGAATGTCCTATCAAATGTCAAAATAAAGTCTGGGTTTCTTTTTGAGACTTAGAGCTAGTCCTCCTCTAAGGCATCCCATCCCATTGCATTTTGCCTCGCGTATATTTGATATTCCATACACTCACTCAAGTGGGGACACCTATGATTGAGTCTGTACGTAGAAATGTATTACGTTAGCTAACCAGATTTAGATATGAACAGTTTCATTTCCCATGTAACTGTAAAAATATTAAAACCTACTCCATCTTAGTCTTGCACGGCAATAGTATTGCTTTTTTTTTTTTTTTAATTATGTTTGAGCTCTGAGTTTTCTTTAATAAAATTTAAATTCGAGAGATTTTAAAGTTTCGCCTTCCGAATTTTTATCCAAATTCGACTTTTATTGTTCCAAACAGGATAATCGAATTGGTCTTATAGAGTCGCTGAAATTTGATAGTGATGATAATTTTAGTATTTCACGAAAACTAACAGCAACGCTTAATTTCTTAAATTCTGCTGCTGATCCAGATTGGATTTTGCAAAATAAATTGCGAAGGATATATAATACAGAAGAAGTAATGGAATTCCTCAAAGTTCTCCACTAGAACCGCTACTTTTTTGTCCATATAAAAATTAACTTCAAAATCTTTGTCAACAGAGCTTTTCTTAACATTCTGGATAATGAGGGAATGAGAATCTTTATAGACTAGGACTGGATTGGTGCACTAATAATAGCATTTCTCATTAACTGCAAAAACTTTGGCACCTGCTGGTCGTCTACTATTCGAAACTTTCTCATTATTTGTCATTTTTTAATTTGCTTTCCTTATTTTTCAGGATCCTCGTGAGGGGTTTATTGATCATGCGTTAAAGTATAGAAGGAGGATACGTAATCTTCCGTGAATTTCTTCCTCTAATTCTGTTGGCCGCTTATCTGGATCAGAAGAGTTATGTGAAAAGCAAGGTCATACACAGTTGTTCGATTATAAAATTCAAGCTCCACATTTTAATCTGGACACAATACAGATAGACAACTTTTTCCCTAGAGAAAAGAAAATACACTGCACAACCAGAAAATGTTTTCTTTTCCCAGGACGTCCTGCCAAAAATGCTCAAAACTGAACTTAAAATCTCAAAAGAAAGTCCAAATTCTTCCCTTTCTCCCTCACCGAAATCTGAGTGTTCTGCATGAGTGTTGGATTGTGTGAGAAAGCCTTAACTTACTATCAAAGTTGAGCAGAGCAAGTTCTGTCCAAACGAGACCACATACTTGATCTTCGCGATTAGTAGTGGAGGGATTAAAATCGATCCCGATAAGATCAAGGCCATAGCTGAGTGTATGCCGCACATAAAAATGTTCGATAGATCTAACGCCTACTTGATATGACTGAATGGTATACACGACTTATCCCTAATTACCCCGAATCAAACAGTCTCTATTACTGATAACTTTAAAGAAGGGTATTGCGAAGATCAGACCCCCTTTGTCAACTTAAGTTTGTATTTATCACTGCTCCGTTTGTAGTGAGTTTAAACTTTACCAATCCGTTTATCATTTAGTCCAACGCAAGTCAACAAGGTATTGGTCGAGTTGTGCGCAGCTCTATGATAACGGCAATGGAAAATTACATAGTACAACAGGTCAAGATCCTTGACAAGATCATGCAAGCTTGAGATTTTTTATGACGCAAAGAGATTTAAGTGGATATAGAATAACAATGGAATATAGGAAAGGAAGCCATAATGCTCTGTCCCGGGTGGCTGTGAGGAGTTTTCTGCGATTGACGATTCGAACCTCAGTTTTCTTACCTTTGAATTTTCTAAATACGAAGTACTGAGGCAAAGACATACATCGAACTAGTTGCAAATTTTTTTTCTTAACCAAATGGAACTAGTCTCTTTTAATTTTTGGTCGAATCGGTAAAATAACTGACTATAGTATTCCCCTGTTATCGTTCTTCCTCTCTCCAGAAAGTCGATGTGAATTATTCCTTTGGAATCCAAGAAAATCGTAGCCATAACCTTCCCGGCCGATGGAACCACCTTTGCCTTGTTCGGAGCAAATTCACCTGGAAATCTCCATTGTTTTGACTGCTGCTTGGTTTCTGGCGTATAGTAGTGAATCCAGGTTTCATCCACGGTTACGAACCGATGCAATAGCTCCTGCGGATCTCGCTTGAAGATACCAAAACACTGCTTCAAAGTTTGCAGTCGTTCCGCTTGTTGTCCAACGTGAGCAATCGCGGCACCCATCGGACCGACAGCTTTTTCAACCCCCCAACTTTTCTTGAAAAATTTTGATTGCCGATCCGTAAGAAACGCATACGGGCTCCGTTACTTCACGCACTATCAATCGGCGAGGACCAGCAAGAATTATATGATGAATTTTTCCACGATATCTTCAGTCACCACGTCTGGTGGACGGCCTGGGCGTTCCTCATCAAAAACAGACACGCGGCCAGGTTTAAATTCATTAAACCAATATCAAACTGTTTTCATAGATGGCGAAAGGTTTTCATAAACTGCATCTAATTTCGCTTTTATTTCATTGCAACTTTTTTCGTCCAAAAATAAAAATCTAATCACCAATTGATACTGTTCTTTTTTCATTGTATGGTAAAATACCAAACACATTCTACAAAAATGACTCTCAATTCAAAACTAAACTATGAACTCAGTCAAAATTCTCGTATACTGTCATTTGACAGCTGACAGTATCCAATGGTAACAGCAACATTCCTCAGCAGCGCCATCTAACTTCAAACACGGGAAGTTATTGATCCACCCTCGTATATGTATCTAGTCATAGTCTTCTGATACACGATAATTAAACTTCTAAAGCATCTATTTATTTGATTAGACCATTAAATAAGGAGACCAGCTTAAAGTGAAATATTGGCGCCTCACGTACCGGTTCAATAATGGAATGCCGTCAAACTGGTTCTTGATTGAAAAAATACGTCAATATCAAAAATAGTCGCGTTATCAAAGAAAGGTCTAAAATACTTGGCGCCAATTTAATTTCATATATATAAATTTCCTTAGTGTGATATAAGCGATGATGATGATGATGTGCACGAATCTCAGTATTTATTATTTCTATTATACCTAATTCACTCCATTAGACCAGTCGTTAAGTACATATACGCTTAACTGTTTAATAACTAGGTGTGTATTGAATATAACAACAGTTTAATATTGGCATGGCTACAGCTGATCTAAAAATATGTTGAGAAGTAAAAATGTCGCCAGTGTCAATATTTCTACTAGATTAGACCAGTCACCGTACATTATTGGTCTAAGATGAACCTAATTAATGTCTCTCTCATCAGTTTAAAATTAATTTTTACGATTAATTAATAATTACGATTAGTTTTTTCAATCTTTGCGCATAAAATAGCAAAAAAAAAAAAAAAAAAAAAAAACTAATTTTTTTCACATATATGCGTTAAGATCAATGTTATCTAACCACATAGGTAAGGTACCGACTTTCAACACAAAACCAAATAATCAATTTGCCACAATAATCACACCATAAAATTTCGTACTATGTGTAACTAAATATCTGTGACTAATTTATGGAATTCCTTTCTAATTCACTTTGAAGAATCTGAAAAATTTCAATTAATTTGTTGTGCAATTATTGTTGGATTTTTTTGTTTAAATTACAAAAATAAATTCAAATGCTCCAGAACAAATGCAGTGTGCAAAATACCTGTGAGTTGGAGTAAAATTATACTAAAAAAAACAATAAACTTACCAGCGGATGTCTATAAAAAATCTCAGCATAGTCTTAAATGCATATAAATCATCATTTGTTATCCAGTTTTTATTGTTGTTGTGACGACGAAAATGTACAGTTTGTTAGAATAGATGGCCTTCAAAAATGTTGTCTTCACGAAATGAAACCAATATGGAACTGTAGATAGAAACAATACACGAGAGCAGCTACAATCTTTTGTGATACACCAAACTAGTATTTATTTTCTCTCTATTTATATTTCACTTTATATATTACAAAATTGCAATTTATTTCACATCACCATATACAAAAATTATTCACAGTTCGATGCGTGAGAGTCCAATCACACTTGAATTCACTTCAAACAATAACGAAGAAATCCTTCGGGAAACTATATAGAAACGACCTTCTCCTCACACGGGGGTTTTTCTTCTTTTATTCTATGCTAAAAGGCGTAGAGACAATTTCAATTAAAAGAAGACAAAACTCTGCAGATTTATGGGAGAGTTTTTGTGGCGACACAACAACCGCCATCAGTCCTCTGACTTTACTGACTTGACTTCTTCGAGTGCAAGTTTTGCGCGACGCGCCGATTAAATGGAAACGCTAAGTATAAAGACTTAAAGTGCGCTGCGTGCGCAGATCAGAAAGAAAAAGTGGGGAATTGCCTTGGGTTTAGTATAGAAAATGCCCTCTAAAGAGATGTTGTTGAGGAAAATTTATCGTGTGTTGTTGTACTACTGGAGCTGTGGAGTTTTAGAGTCTTTCTTTTGTCTTGGGGGAGCTCTTGAGGTTTTTTTTATTTTGTATTTTTTATTTTATTTTATTAAAAAGAAAACTTTTTTATCCCACGGTTGGATTATGTTGCAAAAAGCTGTAAATAAAAAAGATTAACAGTTTCTTGTAGTAGTTTTTTTTATTTTTCTCTCTCCTTTTTTATAGTACGTAATTGAATATATATGAATTACTTTGTGGGAAAACATTTTTGTGTTATTTTATGTCTAACGTTTTATTGAGAGATGTATGTGATCGAAAAAGCAGCATTTAATAAATGAGAGCAGAAGTTGAGTTGAAGAAAATTGGACTATAACTGCACCCTGAGGGACACCTGCTGCCACTGCTATTTAAATGTAGATCTGTGTTATTTGAAATAAAACTATTAGAAGTCGATATGGAGCAATTTATTAGACTTAAGTATCAAAAGTTGATGTAGAGTCAAATACTTGGCTAAGGCATTGATTTTATACATATATAGATATGCCACCAAATCTGTTACCTCTTCTCCACAGATGGCATTACATGTACCAAATTAGAAAACAGAGGCGACATTTTTATCGAATGACTAAAATCATGTTTACAGATGGCGCCATCTATTATTATTTATTATCGAAGACAAATTATTATCCTCGTATTCGCCAAGTTTTGCTAACAGATGGCGGACCATTTTGTGAGCAGATGATAAGGTACTACTGTGGCGACTCAGTGTGAAGAGGTAACAACATATTGTGCGCGGCAGTGGCATATGTATATGGATAAAATCAATGTCTAAGGTTAAGAACGACACGCGCGCCACATTATTTCTCCCCCATCATAATTGAGCTTAGAAATGTCAGGAAAATTTTTTCCGGCGAAGTTGAGTGGTTTATACTGGAAATAAGTTTGATATTCAGATAGAAAACAATTCGGTGTCGTAAAACAGGGATACTTTAGTACAGTTTTAAAATAAAAAGTAAGATGTTTGGCTATGGTGTTGAAATGCGACGACATTTAGATTTTTTTAAAGTGCGGCCGACTACTATTATTATATTGAGTTAGATATTTATTTATTTAGCCAACATATATAAATATAATCTGACTTATATATAAAGTAGGTACCATAGTGTATAAATAAAAAAATAAAAAAAGTTTTTTGCGATAAATCAATAAAAAATAAAATCACAAACACCTTCAAAGAATCAAATTTCTAATTGCTCTTGAATCAATATTGAAATCTAAAATATTTGAATATTTGTTGTAAATTCTACACATATTACTGAGGGGCTCATAAAATCCATAATTCGTTCGATGACTCTTAAAATGAAATGAATATCGCGGTACCTTAAAATTCTACCAGGAACATTCAACGAAATTGATTTAAGAATTTCAGGAGAATCTATTAATCCAGTCAAAACTTTATGAATAAAAACACACAATAAGAACTAGCGCCTCTTATGGAGCGACGTCATATTAGTTAAAACCAGACGATCAGAATATGGTGGAAGCTCAAACCTATCAATCCACGGAAGGTGACGAAGGGCAAAACGTAGAAACTTTTTCTGTACAGATTCAATCCTATTGATATGTACACTGTAATAAGGACTCCACACTTGACAGCCGTATTCCAGTATAGACCTCACGAATGAATCATTCAAGGAACGCAATGCGTACGGGTCATTAAATTCCTTAGCCCATCGTCCAACAAACCCAAGCATTGAAAAGGCTCTACCAATAATAAAATCAAGATGGCGAGAAAAAGTAAGCTTTGAGTCAAAGATATTGCCTAGATCCGTAATGTGGTCTACTACATTTATAGAAACATTGTCTATGCGATACTGGTACGCAAAAGGAGAAAACTTACAGCTAAAGACAATAACATTACATTTGAGAATATTAAGAAATAAATTATTATGCTTACACCACAAATTTAAAGCACATACATCATTCTGCAACAGTACACAATCGTTCGGTGAATGAATCTGTTTGAAGATCTTAACATCGTCAGCCAGACCCAGATGGCTTCCCTGTGGAACTCCAGACTGCGTACAAACAACATTTGAAAGCGCGTTTCTGAAGAGCACTTTAAAATTTCTACCACTTAAATAGGATGAGATCCAATCAACCAACAATGGAGAAAAAACAATTTTTAACAGCTTAAACAGCAGTACTCTGTGGCAAAGCTTGTCAAAGGCTTTAGAGAAGTCATTATGGACACAGTCAGTCTGCAACCGCTTCTCAAGGGTATTAGCAATGGAAGATCCTAAAAGTTTTAAGTTGGTTGATGTTGATGAAGCCGTCTTGTTTTGAGCTAATTAATGGCTTACATTCGAACTTCAGCAGTTCACAAACAATGCTTTCAAAAAGCTTGGGTATAACAGACAATTTAGCAATAGGTCTATAATTACTAACCAAACCTCTGTTTCCATTTTTAAAAACAGGATAACAAATGAAGATTCCCAAGCATCAGGAAATACACCCGTTGACAAAGATAAATTAAATAAATAAAGAAGCAGACGCGAAAGACTATCAAAACATTGTTTGAGAACAATGCTAGGAATACCATCCGGTACAATAGAACAAGAAGAATCCAACTCATGAACATGCTCACATAACATCATATGTTCACTAATACACCGAATATTAACATCTCGGCTAGAACAATTAGACATGCAAAACGACACATAAGAAAAATCATTTGCATTGCCAT
Organism: Dioctria linearis; assembly: GCA_963930735.1. NCBI lineage: Eukaryota > Metazoa > Arthropoda > Insecta > Diptera > Asilidae > Dioctria > Dioctria linearis. Next base: position 260,625,478 of record OZ005742.1, on the reverse strand, counting down.
TTTTTATTATTATTAAATATATCAAAATAAGGATAGTGACATTTTTGAAAGGTGCTGGTCAAAGAATACCCCCTTAATGGGATACTTTGACCTGAGATCAGTTTTCTTTATAAATTGTATGTACATATAAAGTTGGTTTGATCAATGAATCCCTGGCTAAACATGAAATTGAAGACTTTACACAATTTTTTAAGATGAGAAAAATACTTTTCTCTCAATATTTTGGTATGAAATCCGGCTTCCAGAAAGAATACACATGTGCAGATTTTATATGACGTTTTATTTCGTCAATTACATATGTAGCTAGGTACTATTACAATAGAAAATAAATTAATAACAAGAATCGAAAATATGAAATAATTTATTTGAATACTTCATTGAGTAGCTCCTGGACCAGGAGACCCCCAATCGTCACCTGAACTTTCCATATAGGGAATATTAGCGGAGCATATCGATTGCTCGTCGGAGTCATCGGAATAAGTATCAACGATTCGAGTAGGACTTGGAATTAAAATAGAACTTGTCGATGGCTCATTCTCAAAATTAGGAGTTTCTCTCGGCACCAAAGCGGTTTCCGATGTTGTATTTTTCAAGGAGATAATTGCTTCCATTCCCTCTAAGGTTATGCCTTTACCAGCAGGAACTCGTACCATTTTCGTTTTGCGTACAAGCTTATCGGAAGTGTTATTACGACTTTTGTCGAGTAATTCTAATACACAGCTTGCGGGCACCTGCGTGTTCGGCTTAAACCCCTCCGTACACGCAAGACGATTTCCATTAAAAAAAAATTAAATAACAGACATGCATAGTGAAACAATTGAATAAATATCTAACGAAACTCCAAATCGAGTGAATACAGTATACGTGAATAAACGATTCACTGACGTTCAATTTCACTTAATAAGACTGATTTTGACATTTCTGAAAGTAAAAATCTGAGAATTTCAGGGACTTTTTCAAGTTTATTATTATTAGTAAACATGGGTAATTTGAAATAGAGTTGTTTCTAAAGCTTGAAGTCTAGGTATATTTTGCTTCAATTTAGTGTTTTGTAAAATTATTGTGCACTAATACATTTGAAACTTCTGTCATCGTGTGGCTTAAGTTTTTACTCGATATGCCTCTTCCTTATGTTCCTATATGTTCTCAAGAGATGTAGTGGAGAATGAAAAACAAATATCGACCTCACATTCAGTGTTTAATAAAACTCGACACCCCCTGCTGCCTTTTACCGTTACCCCTACTTATGTTCTAAAACAGTGGGTAAACTAGAAGCCTCTGTCCAATCTCAAGTGTGTCTACTCTTATATTAAGCAGGGGACAGTTCGGGACCTCTGAAAGTAGTCTCATGTATTTTGGATCTCCGGCCTTCAGAAGTGTAACCCAAAGGTTCAAGTACTAAAGGCAGAAGAAGAAGAGAAGCAGAACATATTGTTTTTTTTCAATTTCCTAATTTGTGTTTTGTTCTAACAAAATGTTGTAATTTTCTGTTTCACCACGACTGCAGAGTATTGTTTAAGTCACGGTATCCATAAAAACTTGATGCTCATCGTCTATCTAAAGAAGCATAAGCTCTATTCAATGCTTTACACAAATTTATCGATGGACGCAACATCTCATAAAATTTTTATGAAATTGTGTGTCGACATAATAATATGTAACATTTCAGTGCTATTATTGTGACATGATGTTAAAGCTACAGAAAATAAAGGTTTACACCCTTATTATAGTTGTCGAATCACCGAAGTGAAAAGCTCCGCAGTCACTCTCCACTTCACTTCACTTTTCGTATTGTCGTTGTCGAACGATGTGACGTGACATTTTTCTTCGAAGCCTTATTATTGTTGTTACTTAAAGTCATGTGTCAGAGTATGAAGTACATTTGTAGACAAAAGTGAGGTTTGCTTATTTTGTGGTATTGTTGTTATTTTTGAAAGTGTTTAAAAGAAAAAAACAATAATCATAAACGTGATGTATTTCAGCCCTTTAGCTCTATAAAAGGATGCTTCACCATAAAATCTATTTTGACTTCAAATTGGTTTTTTTGTTGTAATTTTTACACTAAAAGTGCCAAAAAAATAATTAAATTAATTTAATTTATGAAAAACTATTGAATTTTATGTTTTAATGAACAGCTTAAAAAGCCATCAAAAAATTTATCTTTTTTCGCTAGCATTTTACTTTTCCTTACACACATCTAAAATTTGTCACTTACAAAAACCAAGTGAGTGAAATTGTCACTTAATTATCACTTACATCGACATTTGTTGTCTACTTAATACGACAACAATAATACGTCCAAAATCGTATGTGTTTTCGACTTAATGTCACTTTAAACGACAATCCTAATACCATTTTTGTGTCGTAACGTCATTTCTCACTTAAAGTGACAACGATAATAAGGGTGTTAAGTTTAGTACAGTTTTATCATTTATTCGAAACTGTTATATAAAGGAGTTATATAATCATTTGTATTATTATTATTATTAAAATAAATTTCTTATTTTATTGCACTTCCGTAATATTTCAAATTACTCCTCCGGAAGAAGAGATGCTCGATGCAAAATAATCATTGAAATTTTATATCCAAATAACTTGTTGCCCGATAAGATCTTGCACTTATAATAAACGCAATTTACATACATACACGCATGGGTTTTAAACAATGTGTGCAATTACCCCTCTTTGCGGGGGATACTCTTCATGAATAATTTTATTTGTTTTTTTGTTTTTTTTTTATCATGTTAACCGACCTCCTCCTAATGTTGCAATAGTGTCATGGTTTTGTATATATGCTTCCACGATTTACTGAAGTTACATAAGTGAAAGATCTTTGTATAACTGCTCTCCGATGGTAGGTACTTTTCCATCGTGCGGGAGACGATATCCATATTATATCTGTCTTGTCTTGTCTTGTCTTGTCGTGGTTATAGTTACTTCTGATTCTTCATTTTCGTTCAAAGTTGTTCGCTTGCTTACATTTTTATCATCGTTATGCGATGAGTGTTGTAGGTACGGCTATCAAAATATACATTATCTATGCTGGGCTATGTGAAAACTTGTCAAACGAGCCGACACCAATCCCAAGATATTATTAATAATAATAATAAAAAAAAAGAAAAAATTTGCATGAAAGATAATATTCTTCCGGTCCTGAAATCTTCTCCCTTTTCGGTGAATGTACAGCATACAGTTGGTGTAGCCAAAGACTTTAACTCTCTTTCTCTTTTAATGGAGGAAACACGCTAATATATAATTTCTAATTACATAGCAAATCTAATCAAATAGGCATTTCCATTTCCATTACCACTTACACTGGTCGCAATAGAAATTATAGACTCGCCGCAACATAATATTGTCCACTTAACAGGCCTAAAGATGTAATTTAATCGCGTGTGTAAATAATCATTGTAAACTGAACCGGTTCATTCTGATTAAAAATTTATGACTAAATACTAAGGCACTCGCGGCATGGATAAACGAATGTCAGTTGTATCCGATGTGACATGTGTTTTTGCTTGACTTAACTGGACTGAAACGAGGCTTAATCGTATTCCTTCGAATGTTCTTTGTATACAAAAAAAAAAAAAAAAAAAAAAATAGAAAAAAAAAGAAAAAGAAATTGTGGTTAAAATGTGCCATCTTAAGGGGGTATTCTAGTCTAGAGGCCCGAATTTTAGGTGATCTTTGAAGTGCCGTAAAAAAAAGGCAATCAATATTTTTCTATCCATTTTTTTATGAGTTATTTATTAACATTACAAGAATACAGAAAAAAATTAAAAAAGTTGAAAATTCAAAAAATTAGCAGCTGGTGAAGTGGGGGCCTCAAAAAATTGGCGCGTGATCATGCCCACGATTCCAACCCGCCTAGCAATCCGAAAAAAAAAATAATAAAAAAGAATATTAGTCTAGAGTAATGTCGCTATGTCCGGAACTAGGGAAAAGTTGAAAAAAATTTTTTTTTCACAAAATGGCCGCTGCCTAAAAAAAAAGCATTTTTTGTACCACTTTTTGGACATTTTTGAATTTTTTAAAAGTAGTAAAAATTGAAATTTTGGGATGCTGCTAGTTCCGGACATAGACAAGTCTATAAAGAAGGCTCTCAAAAAAATGTCAAGTAAATCGGTCCAGTAGAACTTGAGAAATCGTGGGCATCGTCTTGAAAAAGGCAGTTTCGAGAAAAACGCGTTTAAGGTGTAACACCACTGTAAATTTTTTGAAAAATCGTTTTTTTTTTATTGGCTTGCAAAATAGTTTAAACCCTCTAGAATAAGAAAAAAAAAGGTCCCGTGCGAGAAAAATTTAACTGTAAATTTTTTGAAAAATCGTTTTTTTTTTTGTATTGGTTTAAAAAAATAGTATAAACCCTCTAGAATAAGAAAAAAAAGGTGCCGTGCGAGAAATTTTTTTTTTCTTTGAAAATGGAGGTTGCCACCAAGCGCGTCAAACTTGCTCCGAAACATGTCCCGGTAAGATGGCTGTGGAGCCGCCATTTTGTTTTTTTTTCGCTGTCAAAAATTTATCAATAAAGTTCAATGTATATGCCCGATAATACTCTTAAAAGGTTTTTTTCAAACACCTTTAATTTTGCGAGAAAAAAATTCGTGAAAAAACCTGTTTTTTTAGCCGTTACAGAGGCGTTACCCCTTAAAGTCCATACGTCCACGTGGTTTGGAAGTTAGAATTCAACTGTTAGCAGCTGCATGCAAGTGAACACTAAATATAAAAGATACAAATTTGAAAAATCCTCTTGTAGGCATATTCTTGAATAGTTAAACTTTGAAAATATGAAAACAAAAAAAAATCGATTTTTTCGAATTTCTAGACTAGAATACCCCCTTAAAAGTTATAATATGGAGATCTATTTTTTTGGCCTTATGTCACTTAACCAACCACTTGAGATTTTAGTCGCTAGTCGGCATCATCTAATTCTGCTAGATTTATTTTAAGAGCCTCAACGATATTATATAGTACAATGTTCATTCACTCTATTTTGAATACAACTAGAATATAGCACCTTCACCACTCCACTCTTCTCTCAAAATCGCCTAAAGCAGGCCGAATCGAAACATAAATATGTCACAGCACTAATTGAATAAAATATGTAAAAAAAAATTTTGTTCACCTTTCTTTTCTCTTAAAAACTGATGCCAGTATAGTCAGTTCATATGAAGTGTACCTACTGCTTTCACAAATTCAACATGTTGGAAATATGATATTATTGCATTGAGCAATCTGTTAATCCGCCACTGACCAATTTATTAAACTACATAATGACACAAGATAAGTAAATAAGCGCAATTTTATATTGAACTTAATATGACAAATTGTAGAATATCTGTGGCTAACAGTATTATCAGAAGAGGCGCGCATAGACCCTAATTTTTGATTACTTATCAAAAATTCTTATGTTGATAATCCTGAATGTCTGTCTGTAATTTAGACGTCTTTGTTCTTCATTATTTGCAATTCGGCATTATTGGCTCTTCGTCATCATAATCTACAGGCGTTCGTGTAAAAAAGCCCTAGAAGAGAAAGCACACTTAAACAAAATACAAATGAATCAGAGCGAATTGCTGTCATTGTCCTAAAATAATCCGAACGACTGTTGTCGTATTATGTAAATATCCACGATCATTAGACGTCAGACATTGTCATTTCTCATCGTTACCAGAGTGCACGTGAATACAACCATAATAAACTCCATGTAATCAGTCCCACCGATCGTGCTAGCTAAATTTCAGATAAAGGTCGCGACACGATCGAATACACTCGGATCATGTCTTGATCTTTTCACGATCACAATTTCCTTTTCTGCCACTCAACTCATTTTAAGCTGAAGAAGGTGTATTTGGTCACAAAATTCGAGCGTAAATTATTCTATACCTGTCACTTGATCAATTATGTTTTGTGCGCACGATCAATAATAATAATAATAATAACAACAACATTTTGTGGGGGAAACAATCGGAAATTGTATGTAGGCAGTAATACAAGCGACTCGCGCAACAAGGAAGTAAAAAAAAAAGTCAAACGGACTGCGACGCTTGATCACTTTCTTTTCGTCACTTAAATGCGGCGGTATCAAGAGAGTTTCGTAACAATCATGAGATCAGACTTTTATGTGACATGAAGAAGTGGGCGACATGCAAATATGAAAATTACGGCGGAAATTTCGCGTCGCCGAGCGATTTAATATTACCGCCGCCGGGGTATTCCACGATGACATGCTTGCGGTCGTATTTTATAATTTCCAGTAAAATCGTTTGCTCGAATTAATCGAAACCATGGTGTCAAGAAAGGCATCCTTGTCTTACGTGCATTTAGTCGCATGTAATCGAAGTCAAATAAAGTAGTAAAAAAAAAAGAAGAAAAAAAAAGGTTTGTTCGCAACAAGTGCTCCTCAAGCGTCCAAGTGTTCACCTAGTGATAATTGGTAGGAAGCCAAAACTTTCTTCCAAACCATTTCGTAATAAAAGCAAAGCTGTGGCGCAACATTTTATAGGTGCAAATTGAATTTGTACAAATTAACAGGGGAGAGCCTCACCTTAGTTACCTGTGTTGTGTTGGATAATTTCATAACGCGGAACACTGTAATTTTGGGATCTCTGGGCGGCTTTCTGCTTACTGAATAAGAATTTTGTCGTCCGATGATAATCTGATTGACGAACGACGGTGATTTTTTTTTCAATTAAATCTGGTGCAAACCTGCTATTTTTTTGGTCACGCCTTTCGAGCTACTAGTTATTTTTGGGAGTTGATAGATTTCATATTTTCTATAGATATCTACCTACCGGGGGTCAATCGAGTCCGATTGTGGACATTTTTTATTGTTGTGCTTATGATTATTTTTGTTTGTAATGGAAGTGAAATTTGCTTTTCTTTACGTTTTTGTTTTTTTTTGTGGATTTATTTATATTTACGGAGATGATTTTGCACATTCATTAGTGGCACCCTTGTCATTTTTGGTGTTTCTTTTGACATTGAGTTCGATAAATTTGAGTCTATTATTTCTTGGTGGGTATCATAAGCGGACAAGAAAAAAAAAAGACATTTGTTTCGTTTGTTTTCTTTGAATATTTTGACATAAATGACTTTTTTTTCGTATAGTAGAGTTAAACCGCTTTAGGGTTATATAATCTGTGGCAGGAGTAAAAAAAAAAAAATAGAGAAATGAAGAGTAAGTCGGGTGAGTAATAGGGAAAGGTAGGATATGCAAAATTTTTTTTTTACACGTCAAGGCCATAGTCTGGGGCATTTTATTGCTGCTGACTCGGTAATAACCTACCTTATGATAGTCGGTTTGAATTACTTTCCAGAAGAGTGGTAATTCATAAGCAACTGAAGATTTTTTTGAAGATGCCAAACGTATAACAACTGGACTTATGGTTGGTGATTGAAAATATGAATTTCAAACGATCAAGTATAAGAATACTTGGAGTTTGCTTAAAAGGTTTAAAAAAAAAATTAAATTTAAATTTAAAAAAATTCATATCATCAGCATGGCAAGAGTAGTTCATGAAAACTCCTCTTAATTTACTTTCAACCTTACTCTGAACAGCAAGAGTGAACGCTGCACTTAAAAGTTTTAAGGGATCCTCCTGGAATAAAATATCCTCTGAATTGAGGTAAAATGTTTCATGTCACGTTTCTATAATAAAATTTTGTAGTTTGGTAGCCTTTCAATAGAATTTAAAAATTCCAAAATAATTGCTATTCCCTGAAATCTGGAAAATTAAATAAATGCCTCGAAAACTATCACCTAATATAGTTTTACTGAGTATGTTCTATAATTGGACATTCTCAAAATTTGTATCGATTAAACTGCTCCCATTTTTGTCATTGCATCCTCCCCGCCTTTCCTCATATCATATTCGTCCCGAGCTTCCTACATCCCTCAGAAACTACCTTTCTAATAAAAAAAACTGCAATTTATCTCGACGTTGGGAGGTAATAGACCCATGTACCTCAAATATAAAAGAAAAACGTAACTCTCTACACCAAAAACTGATACTCTTTACGATTAAGACTTTTACACAGTTCTCATGTTTTCTCTAACTCCGAGAAAATAAAAATTCTCATCTCCCAAAATCTTCAACTCTCCTTGTTACAGACTCTGGCCCCCAAAGACAGATATGGTACGAAATATTATGTGAGAGAAAAACAGAAGCTTTTTCTAATAAGGAAACTTATTGATGTATTTTTTTAAAAATTTACTATAGAAAAGGCAATGCCTCTTCTGCTGACAAAGTACAGTCTCAATTTAATGAATTCTGTGGTAGCCGTATGGAGGGAATGGAGAGCATGCACTTCAACATTTGTTTGGTGAATTTTCTAACCTGTTTCTTCCGCGCAAACACACTATGCTAGAATCACAGCAGACAACTTGAAAGGTCTTTGTAAGTGTACCTGATAGTAAGGCAACTCGGTGGTCGACATTCTGACCGAACTCAACCTAACTTACTTATGTCCTACAAATTTCTAAAGATGCTTCTGTACAATAAAATAGGTTACAAAATACTTGAGAACATCTAACAAGCAGGCATTAGATTGCACAGAAGTTGCCCAGAGACCCTCAAGACCTGTGTTGCATATATTGACCTGAATTTATTGAATTGTCTATGATGCCGAAGTAAAACTCTAGCTTATATTATTGATAATATGATCAACAAAGCAAATTTTCTGGGCGGTACCTACTTGGCCACGGTATAATTAAGTTAAAAAAAATCAACAATTTGCTAATCGACATATCACAGGGATCAGTTCTAGGTCCATATCTGTTTAATATTCATTTCTGATATACCGAACAAATTTTGTAGTTCAGTTAAAGTTATGCAGGTAGATAATTTAGTCATAGTAGTATAGGAACATTTCAAGAACTAAAGAAGACCTCAATGATATTTTCAAGGTTTTAAATCCATATTTTCATCGGTTGGGATTCATGTTCAACTCCAATAAAACAGGAGGTCTTCTGCTTACATTTGAATAAGGAGATGACCAACGATGAGTTAAAAATTATTCTCAATCGAGAGTTTCTGTGTTATAACCTAATATCGAAGTAGCTTGGAATCACCCTAGATAATTAACGACATGCGAATCTAGATTGACCGTGTTGACTTTGAGTCAAAATACCCTTCTTTAAGGACTACTAGAATGCTGCTGCTTAAAATGGCTGCTCAATTGGAATATTTTGGATTGTTTGCTGATGAATGTTGGAGTGGTGTCTGCTGGATTTGGTATCAAATTTTGTTTTTATGAATGTTGCTTAGAACTTAAAAATTTTTATCCACGCAAGACATGCCGACATACTTTATTTAATAGGGAATTGGTTTATCTGTAACTTGGAACCTTGGGAAGTGGCGCTTAAAGTTCGACCACTTTCTAAAATTACAATGGTCGGTATATCGACTCATGCCTCATGTTTATTAATATCGTAAATTCTGCACTTCAAAATGATCGTATAGAAAAAGTCTCTAAATATGTTTTGTTAAATTTCAAAAGTTTTTATGCACTTCAAAAATATCTGCAGAAGTTTTTTCTCCATAAAGCTACTTTAGACATTATTTTTCATATACGTATCACCATTGCGCATGTTGCGTACTAATATGCGGAACATTTGTGATTAAGGTCTACGTGTCATTTCTCATGCTCCTAAATGTCTAAATTTATTTTTTTACCCTTCGTTAAAATTTTGGAGGCGTTGCATAAAAACATTGCTAATCCATCCACGCATTTAAATTTGTACGTACTACTTATGCCGTATTATGTGTGCGCATACGTCCATAACTAAGTAGGTACCTACTTATATCATCCACTAAGCCGCAATTTTGAATCATGCCTTCTATCTGACTCGTGCTTACTTGTTAAGTGCAATCAGGTGAAAGTGTTAAGTAATCGCGCGCACGCGTACGCATTTGCTGGCTATAACGACTTAAGAGCACCTAAATAGTTTTGTTTGAGTTTCAATTTCTGGCAGTTTTTCGGTGGCTTAAGTGTTTTTATGAAAGGTGCAAAAGGCGACTGAAGAATGCCATGCTTTTTTTTTTGCTATAACGAAATAATCTGCTGGAGAAAAAAAGAAGGTTTTTGTTGTTGTTAGTTGAATAATTGACGTTGGCTATCACTTCAGGCTGTTGCATAATTTCAGGCGCTATACTTTTAGTTATTTTCTGGGCGTATTTCTGTTAATTAAAATTTTTTGCAGAGAGTTATTGGGAATTTTTGTAATGATATTTATTTAAAATTTTATTAATACTCCGAATTTTCGGGGTATTCCGTGTCGATGTTGAGAGTATAAAGAGGCTTAAATATGACAATAATGACGCAATGATGAGGAGCTAATAAATTTTCGACATACAAATAAGATTACCGCACTAATGGAATTGTAAATTTAAAAGTACAAAATGAATTGAATTTCTGTTTGTTTAGTTTTGTTGCGCAATTTTGAATTTCAACTTTTAGATATTTTGAAATATAAAAAAGAAAATATTTTAAGGTAGGATACTTTTCGGGTCCAGACTTCGAAATGAAAGTAATCTTCATCATTTTTATACGCTCGCTGCAGTAAAATATCGAAAAGCGATCTTATCTGGATCCGTCGATTAGGTTGGAAAGTTTAAATTGTCAATTTTACTTTTTCAATATTTCTAGCAGGGAGCAAGTCAGATGAACTCTTTCTGGCTACAAAATTGTCATTCAAATGCTACAAATGGTTTTTGTGGAGTTCGTGTAGGAATTATCAGTGTCCCCTCAGTTAACCGACCGGATCACTTTTCTGTGCCCTTATCATGCTTACTGGTTTCGTGATAAACATCAAGTTTTCCCCTGAAGTTCACAAATATCTGCCATTTGTATTTCATGACAACCATGTCAAAGTTTCCTTGAATCGGGTAAAATTTTTATCAATTCTTGAAGCAAGTATATTTGGCCTTATTGAATAAAAGCTCGGTTAAATTTATGACAATTGTCCTTCCACAGGGGGTAGGCTTCCGTACAGTCACCGTATACATATTATTACGTGCGTGGCCTTGGTTCGTTATTCAAAACACAATATTTCATAACTTTACTTTATCACTAGTATTTCAAACTATTGCAATTCAATTAAACACTTTCACCTATTATATACTTTCGCTTGTAAACACTCCATTGTCTAAGATAAGACTCACTTTGGTGGTGACAACTGCTGTATTTATACTCTACAAAGTTTCCAGAACCTTCTCGAAGATTCCATTTCAGAATTATCGATTCTCGGAACCAAAGTTACTTACTCTTCGCATCTTATTACTCATCTTACGCGAACTGTCCATTTCCAGCAGATGTCTCTTGTCTTTCTTTGTTGCACGTAACAATATATGTATTAGGCAAGAATTTTCAAATGTATACCGATTAGCGCATCCTGCAAAGCTTCCGCTACATTTTCACTGGTGATGCTCTTTAAAACACATGCCTTAGGGAGCTAGTTTTTGAAGTTTTAAGACGGCCAGGCTAATTAAAGTATTAAGCTCCGGTGGTTGATCTCCAACAAAATACCAAGTGGATTAATCCTTATAATCTCTACCGTTAGTTTCCCTATCCCTAATGGTGGGGTAGGGGTAACCAATCCGTACAGTATCCATAGACCGAGACAGTAGCTTCAGACTGTTGGAATAGATTTTTAGGTAGTGTGGTGTCGGTCTATAACCTTCTTTATAGTATGCATAGAAGTCTTAGCACAAGCAGCAATAAAGCATCACATTTCAGCGAATCAGTCTGTTGAGCCTTTAGGTCCCCTTACTCCACTGAAGATAAATTACATAGCGAAAATTTTGGCCTTTTGTCCTATTGGCCGTATTTGCTCCCGATGAAACTCATCAGCCGAACAAACAATCAACGTCATATAACTCTAGGCGCAAAACCGACTTTTTCTATTGCATATCTAAGGAAAACAAACAATTCCCTAAAAGTATGCAATTTCTATTTAAACAGCTTTTAAGCTGTTCAAGGTTTACGCCGAACATCTATCTGGGTATAGACTGTTTCACAAATCAAAAAAACTATTTTTCATAGTTAAGTGAATGGAAGCGGGTCATCAAACTCTGCAGCTCAGAAAAATGAAATTCTGACGACATTATGAGTGAAACTAATGTCCGGTATTTCTGAATTAGGACCATGTGAACTCTACTTATGTGCTATCAGAAAGAAAATGAATGAATTATTTGACGTTTGCAACCCCTGTAACGACTGTCGAATTATATGTTAAGTTGGGTACAGAAGTTCATGTCACGCGAGATGGAATTAGCGCCACTCATTTGTTGACTGCTACCAATTGGATCTTTTGTAACGTTGACTCTAATTTTAAGCCACTTTTTACCCTTGCGTATAACTGCTATTTTCATATATCTCTACATCCTTGGAATACATATAACCCAGTGTACCTTGCTTTAAAGGTTTTGATTAGAGTTACAGTGAATCTTTGAATGTCTTTCTGGTTAAGTGGGGGGGGGGGGGAATTTTGTCATATAAACTTTTACTGACTCTATTTGAAGAATTATACGCTCTATTCGGGGTCATTATCGTTGTCTTCTGTTACTATTGGATTAGGAAAAGATTGCTTTCGATAGTATAATGTTTCTGGGAGAACATTTTGAAATTTCGCGCTTGTAGGTAGATCACCAATACCCTTCAATTCTTCAAGATTTTCTCTTAGATGTTCTCACTGCTTTTATTTCATTTGTCTATTTAAATATTCACAATTCTGTACTGACCTACAGACCAGATCTTCTATACCCGATTAGATTATGTGAAGACACTCTTATCTTCTTCGTTTGCATTGGGAAAGTATTAATGTAGAACTTAATGGGGATATCTCTGAAAGGAAGACTTCCTCTGTGTTAAAAAAGACAAGAGTCGGTCGTTGAAGCAATTCTATCTTACGCAATTCCAATTATATTTTACAAAATTTGCTATTTTTTTGAGGTTCTGGAAAATGTGCAAAAAATGTTTTCTGATATTTTCGCATTTCTTGCTTTATTATTGAAAGTTTGAGACGCGATAAGTCTGATGTCTTGAGATTTGTCACCGTAAATGACTGATTAAATAAAATATATTTTAAAGTAAAAGTATTCAATAAAAATGTTTTTATTAAATTTAATACCCTTAATAATTTCCCCAAAATGAATTTCTCTAAATGAATTTCCCTAAGAGCAATTTCCCTAAAGCCTATTTCACTAAAAACAATTTCCCTAAAATGAATTTCCCCAAAAGTAATTTCCCTAAAACTAATTTGACTTAAAACAATTTCCCTAAAATCAATTTCCCTAATGAGCAATTTCCCTCATTTTCCCTAAATAAAGCCTTAACCATAGTTGTGTCAGCCGAACTATTACAGTAATAGGAACAATTTTCTCCAGGAACGTAACTCAATTAATTCAATTACGACGGCGAGATAGGCCAACGGGCGACGGCAATTGCAAATGCCTATGCAATACACGTTCCATAAAATGTTCCTCGAGATAATTGTTCCTATTACTGCGGGTAATTCTTATTTAGGGAAAATTCAGGTAACTGCTTTTAGGGAAATTGGACATTAAGGAAATTGTTTTTAGGAAAAATGCTTTTAAGGAAAATTTTTTTAGGGAAATTGGTTTAGGGAAATTATCCGCAAATCCTTGAAACCAGATGTTTCTATACCAACCAAAACTTACGAAAGGAAACACATGATTTCTTATTATTATAAAAAAAAAAAAATGAATTTATTTACAACACATAAATACTGCATAAACATTATAGCAGAATAGTTCTGACTTAAATTTTTTAAATTTTAATCAAAATCAAATTTCTTTTAGAACCAAACTAGCATAAATATCAAATCTACAGACCAAATACATTTCAGTGGACTCAATTGATGTCTGGTAATATTTGTCTTGCCAGCAAACATAGTTTTAAATTAGGACTGTAAATTTGGTATTTACTAATTTATCTTCAGTCTCCAGTTAAGAAAATCTAGAATTTACACATATTTATGTATGTCGTGTAAAAATATAATTTTTATTATTTAAAATCACTTTGACTAGCCTGAAGTTTTTATAAATAAATTTTTACATTTGATTTTATACATAATACTTACTAAAACAAAAGTTGCATCACAGTAGAATGATAAATTTTACTTAGTTTACTTATTTTTTTGTGGTATATATGAAAATCATTACTACAACTTTCAAAATATCGTTTCCATGCCATTTTTAATGTCTCTCTGCCTAACTAATTACGATAATTTCTTTAATTTTAGATGGTGTGCCGCAGGGTACAATTCTACATACCTTATTGGTTTAAAATTTTAAAGCTTTTTGTACTTGATTACACACTTTTTTTTTTATTTTTTAAATGCTAATTTAATTTTTTTTTGTATATCTGCTGAGCAGCACTTCAGAGTTATATTTTATTCGAACTCACATTCTTCAAGCCCCGTCCTTCTTTCATATCTCAAATATTTTAAGTTAACATCATCATTCCACTGAGTCTAATTTTAGTTACCACAATGTTTTTGCTTTCTTTCTTATATATATACACACACACTAATAACTTCCTCTCCTTCGTCGGGCTCCCCAATCTTCTTTTATCATATCTGAAGCTTTTTCACCTATCATTATAACAGGTGCATTAGGATTTCCATTCACAATTGTCGGCATAATGCTTGCATCGACAACTCTTAATCCTGAAACACCATAAACACGAAGTCTTGAATCTACTACAGCATCTGGATCTGAACTTGGTCCCATCTTACATGTTCCCGTCGGATGATAAATTGTAAATGTGAAATGTTTTACACAACATGCCCAATATTCGTCCGACATAAATTTGAAATGATGACAAGTCGGCATTGGTATTGAATGATGTCGAGATCCGAACATTTGAAATGCTTTAGTCGCTGATATGTTTACGGCTATTTTAATACCTTCGACTAGCACGTCAATATCTTTCTGATGGGCGAAGTAATTTGGTTCGATTTTTGGTGGTTGAAGTGGATTACGACTATTTAATCTTACCCAACCGGTACTCTTTGGTCGAAGTAGTAAAGGTAAAATTGTCCATGTTTCTGAATTCATTAGTGGTTTGTATACTGTATTGAAAACTCCATCTCTAAGATTTAGGATTTTTCTAATTTGATCACCTCCATCAGAATTTATTGAACTGGGAGCAAAATGAAATTGTATATCAGGCCAATCATCGGAAGGATCTTGAAATTTTGTATTGACAAAAGCAACACCTTCGACACCGGAAAATGTTAATGGTCCTCTTTCATGAGCTATATATTCCATAGTTACACCGAAATTCTGAAATCGATTTCTAGTTACTGTGATCGGATCATTTATGAGAAATGTTAGACCACCTAAACCGACATGATCTTGAAGATTATTTCCAACTGGTAGATCTGATATGATTGGAATTTGAAATTTTTCAAGATGATCAGCTGGACCAATACCGGATAGCATAAGTAGTTGTGGACTATTTATAGCACCAGCAGACGATATAATTTCTTTTTTTGCTAAAATTTTATATTTGATATTGTTCTTCAAAAATTCCACCGCATACGCTCGTCGTTTACTATCGATTAGAATTTTCGTTGCTTGTGCATGCAAAAGAATATCGAAATTTTTTCTTAAACGAACTGGCCGAAGAAATGCTTTGGCTGTACTGCATCTTGAACCACGACGCATTGTTGATTGAGTTATCATAAATCCAGTTTGTTTTGCTCCATTTATATCACGATTCTCATAGCCCATCTCTAGTCCAGCTTGAATAAAAGCAATAGAAAGCGGTGAACGCCATGTTGATTCTTGTACTGTTAAATAACCACCAGTCTCATGATATGGTGTTCGAGCCAAATACGGATTTCGAACATCTTCTGATTTGAGGAAATATTTTAAAACTTCAGAATATCCCCATCCAGGATTTCCTTGCTGTTCCCATGAATCATAGTCTTTACGATTTCCACGTACATATACCATAGCATTTAGGACACTTGATCCTCCTAGAACTTTTCCTCTCGGCCAGAAGCAACGATCTCCTTTCATTGCCATACAATAGGAACGATCCACAGATGGATTTGTTGTATACTTCCAGTCCATGTCTGTAAGTTGTAGATATCCCGCTAATGCTGGAACATCGGATATTTCATTTTCATCTCCTCCAGCTTCGAGTAATAAAACTGTCCAGTTACGGATTTCAGATAAACGAGATGCAACAACTGCTCCGGCTGAACCTCCACCAATTATGATGAAGTCGTAGTGTGGTCGAATCTGGAAAAAAAAATTGTTGTCTATTAAAAAAGAATGGAGAAGAAGTAAAAAAATAATTTTAATTATTTAATTTGTGAGAACTGTCGGAGGAGTTTTATGCCTTTCAGATCATTGGGTTTTTGATGAACCTCTTCCTTCTATCTTTTGTCGTCAGAGGTCTCACAGTTTTTGTCGCATATTGGTTTTTCTTAAAAAGAGGATCATTGTATAACGACCAAATATCGCAGTAGATGACATGGATAACAAAAACTCATCTGCTACACAATGATTCGGTACGAAATTGGGAGAGAGAACCTAGTGCTGGTGTCTAGTAAGATTGTTCTATGTTCAGAGCCTATATTTTGACGGTGAGTCACGCCAAAGTAGATATTTTTCATATAAAAATTTATTTTGTAAGTACAAGGATTTCAAGAGATCTTCAACAATCAAACGATCTTTATTATTCTTTTCTAATATCCAGAAAGGAGTTAAAACCATGTAATCAGGTCTCAGCTTGTTGGGGTGCCAGCAAACTATATTGAATCGGCCGAACCAACAAGTTTTTCCAATTTAAAGCTATCAAAGTTTTGTTTGTAAAAAGACAAGGTGGACGAACTTTTTACGTAATTCTCTGGAATCCCAAAAGCCACTATACATCTGTATTCGTCAATTTATACCATGCATGGCATATAGAATACTAGCAGGCCCTTCCCTGTTCCCTTCGGGGTTACTCTAAGACATCTTACTTTTAGGATTGAGAGGACTGTCATCTTTGCTGATTGTCAATTATCCTCGGACAGTACAATCAAAGATTAACTATGAGGGAAACATAATACCATGGCCAAGATCATTATCATTATTATCTCTCGTTTTGTGTTTATCTGTTAAGAGATACAATTGCCTAAATTTAATTTTAACATATTTCGGTGGTATTTCAGTTGTACTCTGTGAGTTTTATATTACCTAACCGAACTGTCATACGATAACGATTGTACTAGGGTCCTAGGAGAATGTTTTTCTATGTAACATGCACATTAAGTCCACTATGCAACACTTATTCGGGCATATAACTACGACTGGTCGCAATATAGTCGTATATCGGTCGTATAAAGAGAACATTTGGGCTATCCATTAACACATCAATGTAGGTCATGTTTAAGTGATTGTCGGAACTACTTAAATGTTTTTTGATCTAAATAAATATTCTCTTTCATTTTACTCAAGTAAACAGTGTAAGTGTGTGTGTGTGTATGTATTTTGTAGTACATCTGCTACAGATGTAATTATAACTGCAAGAAAACATCTTATTTTCCACATGAATCTCATTTACATAATTTTTCCCGAGTAACTATCGTTCAGTTTCTATAAGACTACATCCATAGAAGCAATTTATTCTTCAGTAATTAGGTACTTTTCATTTCTTCATTCTTCGTAGCAGAGATTTGCGAATACTAGTCTTGAGCTTAGCTCTATTTACATAATTATTTCTTTGCATATTTTCCACAACTAATTATCTCTGACTATACCCACGTAATTTTTTCATAAAAGGAAAATGTCTACAAATTTCGTCATGTATACGTAAATTGAAGGAGGACTTCTTCTTAAGTTACAACCTACTTCCTGATAAGTATAAGGATACAAAGCGATAACTTTTGTAGTCTCTTACAACTCCACACTTAGTGTTTGGTGTCAACTATGAATCCATTACAAATATGCTTCCTTTTTACGGAGCTACTTAAATAATTAAGTTTATATATATGTGTATGTATGTGTAGGTCTTTGAGACTTCTTTTGATAAAAAGGATCTCCCCCGCGTTGCTCTGCGTAATGTAACTTGTCGCCATAGGGGTGGTGTTGATAGCACGAAATCTGTGCTTTAAATTTACAGAAAATCTTAAGGCAAAGAAGATTTCAGTGAAATTATAGGTGGAATTAAGTTAGTTAAAGGACATTTATCAGTTATAGTTGAATTACTGCGAGCGGTTTGAACCAATTTCAAATACCTAATAGGTACATGGAAAAATCCCATCTGTTTAATAATCTATTAGCAGTAAATATGTACCACCAAAATATGCACAAAAATCATGAAAGCAAAAACTCAAAAAAGGAAAATCGTGAGGAAATAATTTTGGAAAAAAAAATCTAAATTTTTACTCTAAAAAAAGCACAATAAACATAGAAAAAACAAAATTCTGCACGCAATTTGTAAGATTTTTGAGTTTTGGGAAATTTTTTCTTTGAAATATTTAAGGTATATGCAGGATTTTAATTTCCAAATTTTTTTCTGGGGATTCAGACCGATTCGAGCTATATTTTCTTCTCCTGAAAAATGTGGGTTGAATGATTAACTCTAACGTGTCAGCGACAAATTTTCAGATATTGAATTTTCAAAATCAATTTTGTGTCTTTTTGCTTTTGTTTTTTATTTACATAAATGCGGGTTTTTTTCTGGGACTTCGTCTATGTGACTTTCTTTCACCGAGACTGTTTCCTGGGATCCTCACCGAAAATTTCCCTAGTCAGATTACGTTTTATTCTCTTATGATCGGTTTCACAGTCCAGGCTCAAGCCAGTGCTTAGCTAAGCCATGGGTGTGGCTTAA
Organism: Dioctria linearis; assembly: GCA_963930735.1. Lineage (NCBI taxonomy): Eukaryota > Metazoa > Arthropoda > Insecta > Diptera > Asilidae > Dioctria > Dioctria linearis. The sequence continues at coordinate 260,606,620 of OZ005742.1, read as the reverse complement.
ACCCAGAACTTAAGCCTACTGGGTTTCACAGTACTCGGTAAGTAGAGGCTTAGTTAAGCCGCAAATGAAAATTTTTAAGTTGTCATCACTGCTGTAATTGTGAATTTTTGTAAAGGAAAATTATCAATGTGGAAGAAGAACTTTTTATTTACCAGTTTTTTGTGGTTTTTATCCGGAAGGATATCAAAGCCAAAAACCATAGTTAAAGAATGTTTCGACGACGTAAACTATCATAGCCGAATGTGTTGGAACCGAGAATAAAAATCAACGTCATTTCTCGAAATGTTGCGGGTGTCTTCTTATAATTTTGTCACGGGTCACACTTTGTGATATTATATTATACATTTTATCGTCGCTTATAATCTCTGCATCAGATAAATAACTCATTTTTGTCTTAAACTGTGTCTAGTTTCTTCCTAAAACGTCAAATGGAACGCTGACACTAGCTGCCAGACAGTAATCAAAACTGTTAATTAGATAACTATTTTTCGTGTGGAAAATTTCAATTTAGTTTTAATAACAGAAATTATAATATTTAGGCAAAATATATATTTAGCAATAATTTCCTGTGTTTCAAATCAACATCTGAGGTTTAAGCCTTCGATATGACGGGCTTAAGTTAAGCTTTCCTTAAGCCAGTTATATCACTTAAGCCTTGACTGTGAAACCGAAATAATTATTAGGCCTTGGCTTAAGCCATCGCTGTGGCTTAAGCCTTGACTGTGAAACCCGCTATTATTGTTATGTGGCTTAAGTTTGGCAAGTCAATGGAGAACGTAAAGTCTTGCAACCATACATTCATAACACCATTGACGTACGGCTGCGAGATTTTTAGTAAACCTGAATTAGCCAAATTTCGAAAGCTCAACATGGCTTTAAGCTTTGCTGTACGATATATGTTTTTAGATTGGGCCGCTTGAACTGAATATACAAACATACATTATGTGTCTGGATTGTAAAGTGCAATCTTTGACTATCGAAATATGAACATTTAACATTCTGCCAAATTTTAAATTTCTACGTCACGTGGTTTTCAAGAAAAACATCTGTGACAGGCAGGCACACAGACGGACACAAGAGCGATCTTATGGGGGCTAAATTTGTTTCCTTTTGTTGTAACGGAACCATAAAAACATCAATTTTACTCAATCTACACATAAAGTTTTCTGTTGTAGCTCCAATTCTTTCTTATTACCGAAAAAATAACAGTTAATTCATTCAGTTAATTAGACTTCAACAATACGTCAGATATAAAATTGCTGTAGCAAATTTGAAACTAACCGTGATCCCAGCACTAAATATACTGAACTATAACAGGTTTTTCAAAAACACTATTATTTTCCAAGAATAGATGTTTTTTGTTCAGTTTGATATTCAAATTTGAAGATAAGTTTTTTCGAACTCGACTTTCGAAAATGTCTATTCCAAGTTAAATGGTACATTTTTGGAATTATGGGCCCTTAAATAAAAGGTAATTTTATTCAGCGAAAAACAGTTTATTTAACTTCTGGATATGTAGCCAGGTAGTGGGGATTCAGGGGAGATGTACCTCCACATGGTTTTCGAAATTGTTGGGGGATGTCGTGGATCCCTTGATATAACCCTCCAAAGCATCGGACTTTCGGAAAAATTTTATCTACAGAGAGATATCATCTATTCTTATTCTTATGAAAAGTTTTTTCGAATATGAATGCTCTAGAATTTCGAAAATCTTCGAATTTCCACAGTTGAAACATGGAATAAAGTTTTTTTTTCAGATTGAATTAATGGCATGCCATTGATTGGGCTCTTTTTAAACAGCATTGTTCCTCTGTTTGATTTCTTAACGCTATACTAAATATTATATGAAAAAAATAGTTTGATTTCTTAGCCAGACTTAGCTTGGTTACTCCCGTTCTTGCAGAACGACACTAGTTCATTATGTCCATCATTAAAAGGAAAAGAAAAGAGACAACTTTTTTTTCATAAACATAAGACATACATACCTCACTCGTTTCCGTAATCCTCGACTCTGGATCAATACTTTGATATTTATAGTAGTTAATACCAATCGCTAATAATGGAATTATACCAAGAATGGACGTAACTGCTGTAAACGGCACCATATTGTCACGATAATGTCAAATCCAAACATCCACTTCTGTTTTCACTCTTTTATTCTCGATAAGAATTTTCGGAGTATAATTTCGAATTCCTGGCCGAGCAGGTTTAAATTGTTCTTTGGCTTTTGTATCCTCTTCCAGAATGTCCAAATAAGATTTTATGTACAAATGATGATTTAAATAATCTTTTTGCTTATTTATTGATGAAGATGATGATGATGACGAACAATTCGATTGATCTGATGTTGAAGATGATCGAGAAGATGTTAAACTTGTGACCTTTTTTAAACGTGATTGTCTTTCGTGAATAATGCTCGATGGTAAAGGTGGTGCTGAGGAAATTTTATGATTCAGGTTGGCGTTGCTGTTGTTGTTGTTGATGGTGTGCTGATGGCAGCTATTTTGTTTATACTCTGCTGATTCTGAATTATATCGAATTGGCAGAGATTTCTCCTGGCCCATGGTATTTGCAGCCTGCCTGAAAATTAAAAATATTAGAGTTAGTCACATTTTGCAATTTTATTGCAGTCTCGTATAGTAGATGTAAATTAATAGAGAAAGTGTAAAGTTTAAGTATTCAAAAAAAATATTAGTGTGAACCATTGACTTTGTTCGAATAATAAATCCAAGTAGATGGGGAAAGTTATGGATGCCATTTACCTTTTGGTATGACATCAGAGAGGAATTATCGCTAGGACATGGATAGAGAGAGAGGGGTCTAAAAAACAATATAGATAGAAGCCAAGACTAAAAATGAAACATGTTTTTCCTTCTGCTGTTGTATTCCCATTTAATGTATGTTGCAGCAGCAGCAGCAACTTTTTCTTATGGACTTTATCATTTAAAATATCTTTGCTCCTTTACTGTTAAATCAAAACAATTTATTAAATCACGGTGCACGAAAAGCAGAGAAGTTATCTAGATACAGAGTGACCGTGAACTTGTTTGAGATATTGATCTTCAAGAAAGTTGTAATCGATCCAGTTAAGTGTGAAAAATTTTAATTGTCTCCTCATGAGTAACTCAGTTAATTCGAATTTGTAGAGATTTTTGGACATAATAAGTCTCCGTTAATAGGCAAAGCATCACATTTCCACATTGCAGATATATTTAAGGCGAGCGACCACTCGTGATTTATTTTTTATTAAATTTTCTGAGAAAAGCATTCTCTCGTATACCTACAGCATTTTTGCAATTATAATTACTGTTTACTGCTTGATTTATGAGATAAGTGTTTCAAGTTCATCGTTCTTCATTTGCTACATAAGAAAAATGTCTAGCCAAGGAAAGGTCTGTGGGGGTCATACCTTGAAAACTGATCAAATTAATTTCGTGGTAAATGTTTGTTTATTTTTGTGTTTTTTTTTTTTAAGAATATATTTTTCCGTGAATTATGGTGTAGTAAAAACTAAACTTTTACTTTTCAAGTGTGGCTACTCGAGGTTTAACTGAACTTCATATAGAATTTATTCAGGGTCAAAAAAAAAAAAAAGATAGTTTTGACGCTGCATCCAATTCCGCCTAAATCAGTTTCTTGCCTCTTGAAAATTTGATCTTGGTTATAATCCAGCGGTTGGTATCTCCGACTCGACGTAGAAGTCTTCTGTATATGAATGCAAATTTTGATAGAGCGTTAATTGATATTTTCTTTGTTGTTAGACCCCGCAATCTACATATATTGTGCTTGCCTAGGTAATTAAATAAATTAAAACAGGAAAAAACTAATGTTGAGATTTAGTCGAAATTCGTTATCAAGGGTTTTTTTTTATCGGTTGGGCTTTTACAAATTCGTATTTCATCCCATTCTTGAACTCTATCGATACAAACCAGGTTTAGTAGCAAATCCAGAAAAATAGAATTCCACAAGAAGAAACTATGGGCATTAAAATCATCCAAGGTATAGTCCAAAAAAACTCCTGAAGGGAAAAATTCCGAAAATCGAAATTTATATAAAAATTATTCCAAACCTTGAAAACAATTCGGAAAAAGTTAAATTATTCAATCAATTTGGGTTGTTGTCGAAATTCCGAAATGATAGTCTTGAAAATCGGGATGCCGATTATCAGAGTCTAAAACTCAAACTTGTAATGGAAAATTTTTGAAAAATGGAAATTTTAACTCAAATTTTAACTCTTTGGTAAATTGGGTTTGGTTAAAGATTTGGTTAAAGTTTTTGTACTGCAATTTAGCTTTTTTTTTTTTTTTTAATTCTGATCCTAATCGGCAATTTGGAAGTTGACATTTCGTACCCCCTCCTATCTCTGAATTTCACATTTTGAGATATACAGGGTGTCCCGTACGTACAGCATTTCCTTTATACCACGGATTCCTCACTCAATTTCGAGAAATAAATTGTATGGGAGGAAAGCCGGAAAATTCACGGTGTGGACCTACCGTTTTGTGATTTTATCCTAACACCATGCAACTTTCTTGTTATATACCTTATGAAGGTGACTTGCATCTCAGGTGATAGTAAACCCCTTTACGGTTACCAGCAAATGTCCAACCACCTCTCTACCATCTTTCCGTCGGCAGTTATAGGACGTTAAAGTAAAAAAATTGGGAAATTTTGCAATTTCTTTTTCAATTTTAACGATTTCCCCGCTAAAAGGCAAGACAAGGATAGCACTTTCTTGCAAGATTTCGAGACCTCCGAATGTTACCTTTCATTTGATCCTGCACATGTACCTACCTAAATGCTACCGTTTGTGAGATATTCCCGTTTTTATGATGCATAATTTCATGAATTTTGTTAATTTGCGTGGAATTGCATAAAATTAGGCGTGATTTCTATTATTATTAGCAAAATCAATGAAATTATGCACCATAAAAACGGGAACATCTCAATAACGGTAGCATTTAGGTAGGTACATGCGCATAGTCAAATTAAAGGTAAAATTCCGGGGCTTTTAAATCTTGTCATAAAACTGTGCATTTTGGCGGGAAAATCGTTAAAATTGAAAAGGAAATTGAAAAATTATCCAATTTTTTGACTTTGACATCCTATAACTGCCGACCGAAAGAGAGTAGAGATGTGGTTGGGCATTTGTTAGAAACGGTAGAGAGTTTAATATCACCTGAAATGCAAATCACCTTCATAGGGTGTATAACAAGAAAGTTGCATGGTATTAGGATAAAAAGCACCCAAAATCACAAAATTCCCCTACCGCCCACACCGTGCATTTTCCTGCTCTCATTCCATACAATTTATTTTTCGAGATTGAATGAGGAATCCGGGATATAAAGGAAATGCGGTACGTACGGGACACCCTGTATTTCTCGGGGAATTCAAATTTATTTTTGAATTTAATTTTTTAGTTAATTTTTTTTAATTTTTCGTAATTATGAAATTTCAGAATTTAAAAACAAATTTAAAATTCGGTTTCCTTGTTAGGGATTCTGAGTTTCGAGCTGAAAACATGATCCCAAGTAACTTTCAAGATATATTCATTTCGGGTTTTTGGAATGTTTTTTTTTTGTTTTTAGTGTTGGGAATTTTGTTGTTAAGTTTCCTTTCTCAGGATTTTGCTTTTGACACTTTTCTTTGGGACTTTGACTGACTACCGATAAAATCAAGTTTTATCGTCCTTACACTTTTAGCTTAGCTCTTTTTGAAAATCTCGAATCTCAAAATCACTACAGTCGCAATCGTTTTCTAAAAATCTAACCAGCTTTTTTTGGTATGAAATCTCGGAAATGAAAATCTCTAATGTCCCAAATCTCGGATCTGTGAGTAACGGAATTTATACTAGTGTGGTAGAAAATCTTAATTACAAAATAAAATGCTAAGAAGAAATGTTATCCCCGAACAGAAAATCGCAGAACATATTTATGGCTATTTTTTGGAAAAGGCGTAGGTTTGCTCTTTTTTTTTTTTGCACTTCCCTTTCCGGGAATTGGAAATATTCTCTGAGGTTGGTGTTTTAAATTTCGGAATTCAGTTCTCCGGCATTTCGATGCTATCCCAATTTTACATATGTATATATTTTTATGATTGTTTGGTTAAAAATTTAAAAATTTCAAAAATATAATTCTGAAATCTTGTATTATTTCAATTTTTATATACTTTTTAGAAAAAGTGCAATCAATTTTCCTCACGATAACTTGAGAACATGTTTACTTAGAGAGCTGAAATTTTGCAAATATTAAAAATAAAAAATAATAAAAATAAAAATATTAAAATAAAATTAAATGTAAATTCGAAAATAAAACAAATCAGGTAAGTCCTTCGTAGGGTTACCACACAAATAATTGAAGTGCACGTCGATATAAAGAGCTGAAGCTTTGTATACACGGCACTTTGATAAAAATAGTGGGAGTGCCCTCACTTAGAGTGGGAAAAGTAATGATAGCAAGCAGCCCATGAAACCTATCTGTGCTAATATATTCCATGTAAAAACTTGCGAATTTAATAGAGAATACTAACAAGAAACATCAAGGGAGACATTAGGTTCTCGTTAATGGATCTAATTAACAAATTGAAAAGTACATAGTGACCTCATAATCTGTAGGAACTATAAGAAAAAAAAAGCTATATATTCCTCAAGAGCTTTAGTTATAAAAAAGAAGACAAATAGAGGAGTGCCAATTCGATTTTGCTGCACGACAATGTTATCACCATTAAGAAAAACAAATTAGTTCTACTGGTCTTCTCCTTGCACCATGATGCACATAAAAAATCTAAGTGGAAAATCGGAAATATTAAAAATTTTCAATTTAATTAAAGGCGGGGTGTACCTATATGTACACCTATGTAGATTTGCTGTACTAACAGTGTACCCTGTACCTTATATAGGATCCGTACAGAGCAAAGAAGCTTGAAAATTTTCTCCAGATTGGGAAACTGGAAATTTGATCGAACTCTAAAAATAAAATAAACCAGCAACATAATACCTCTTGAGGCCTCCATCCTCACTATTAAACTCTCTCCCTTTGTCCATATAAAATTTACCCGGGATATTGTGAGGGATGTTAAATGTTGCTGTTTATCTTATTTTTTGATTGTTCAATGAGATTTCCAGGTTCCTAATAAAACAATGTACTTAATCTGGAGGAAAAATTCAAACACCTTTGCTTGTCTGGATTCGGATAGGATTAGGATCAGAACATTTATGGCTACAACGGATTTGAAATCTCAATTATTCCGGAGATAATCTGGATAGCAAATTATCTTCATATTTTCAGCCCACTTTTCTATAGGTGACTCTTAATTTTGAAGTTAAGTGTGATTTAAGATTTGGCGGAACTAGACAAAATGGACTCTCCTATAGTAAATTCAGGAAAAAGTTCTTTGCTTTTTAAATAATCTTTTCACTACCACCTCATAGAATCAAAAATGACTTGGTAGACGTTAAGCACCTTCTTGCAGAACACTGTATATCTAACCACTAGTGAAAAACTATCTGCAGTTTATAGGCAAAATTACATTAAACCTTGATAATATTCTAAAATGCAGATTTTTACCCGAACCAATCAAAATGAAATGCCAAAGGAATTCTGAAAATCAAGGACTTTCTTTTTTTTATAGACAAAACAGTTACGGAAAATCTTGATTTACAATTTCTCCTTATTTGCCTCCATTAATAGCAAGATTCGAAGATTTCTTAAAAATTTTATTTTTTAATGGAGTTTCCACAATTGGCCGCATACACAAAAAACTTTTCCACTTATTTTTCATGAAATTTCATACCCAAAACACACTTCACACTTATTTTTTTTATACATTTTCTTATTTTTTATTTCACAGAATAACTTCACTCAATTTAAAGCTTCAAATTTGAAACAATATATGTTGGGAGAAAGTTTTACAAAAATATTTAATTTAACAATCGAAAAAATCCTAATTTATCCTTTTTTCTTGTATAAAAATCTTTCATACTTTGCTTTGGAGTATTTTGTGCACATCATGTTAAGCAGACAGTTCCACATGTTTTATTTTGCAAAAAACATTTGTACCCACTACCTCTCGACTGTTTCACCACAGAAAAGCATTGAATCGAAACTAAAAAAAAACACATAGAAAAAATAAAAAAATAAAATCACTTATGTAAATTATTAGGAAGCTCAGTATCATCTGGCTTTGGGTATAGTAAGTAGGTGTGCAAATATAAAAATTTGAAACACGATATTTTTCGATTTTATATCAATTACTCAACTTACTCGGTCGATGTGCGAACAACATCTAAATTTCCACGCACCTTTGGATGAGCTAATTGGGGCTTCAGTTTTCTTTAAACAAAAAATGATTTCAATTTTTATTGCACCCAAAACGAATCTATGTCTCCGCTATAACTATCTGTGTGCCTGTCTGTTTGTCTGTCTGTCTGTCTGTCTAAATGTCTGTATTATGCTGATGCAAGCCATCTAACTAACTCTATAGGTACATAAGAGTTTAATTGCGAGCAAATGTTAAAGATCGTTAAACAAGATACATATAACCACCGAAGATGATGAATATACTTTCTTCGTTCGTACACACATACATATATGAGGTAGCGGTCCGTTGGTAAAAAATTTTGTTTTAATCCAGTGGCGATTACAGCAGAGCACCTACATAAGTATGTAATGATTTCAGAGCGATTGCATAAATGCTTTCACATTTTTTTGTTTCTATCTTTCTTTCCAGTTTTCTTGGTTATCTGTAAAATGGGAGTAAAATTTTTTTTCATAGCAAAATCTGAGAATAGGAAAATTTTTGAGTATACCCACTTTTCTAATATTGACAATTGATGGATGCTCTTTTGTGTGATATGACTATGAAAATTGTTTGTAGTTATTTTATATGTAGAAATCACCCAAGACCAATTCTCCATGGGGAATAATGAATTGATTTGCGTCTACTTAATGAAGCAGAACATGCCCATTATTGCGATATGTTATGAAACATATTCAAGTACTGAATAAAATGAAATATTCTCACAACAATCATAAATTTTTCATTTATTCTGCTCTTTTATAGCTTTATCTAAGGTGCTTATATCTGAGGTCTGGTTTTCTATATGGATGGATGGATTGAAAGGAGGTTGAAACCCTCCGAGTTGGGGGGGGGGCTAGAACGTAGGCTACTATAAGGCCCATTATTCACCCTCAGGACCCATGAGTAAGCTCACAGGTTCCAACCAGACGCTCTTATAAACGTACATAAGATTGGCTCCCAACCCTCCTTACCAGCTTCATGCAATTCATCCAGGAGGTGTGAGCCAAGGTATCTATAACGTTTTCCGGAGAAAGCCGGACAGTGACAAAAAAAGTGAGTCATCGTTTCGGATTCCTCTCCACATCCTCTACATATAGGATTATCAACCAGTCCTGTCCTCTGTAGGTGACCCTTGAGAGAACAGTGTCCAGTAAGAATAGACACCAGAGCTCTCATGGTAGGTTTGTTCAGTCCTAGCAGTTTTTTGTTGAAACTTGGGTTAGGTTTACCAAACAGTTCTTTTGTTGGTCTACTCTGGTTCTCTATATTAACTTCTTATCATATTTCACCAGTTAGAGAATTTATCCCAAATGATAAGCCTTACTCATTTTTTTAGATGAAAAATAAACTTACCATCAGCAGGGTTATCATTATCACGCCAAGGTAATTGATCTTCCACCTTCATATTATTTAAAATAAAAAAAATGGGGCTAAAAAACACCACAGTTCCTATTTTCACAAATATTGACGCACTAACTTAGATTATGTTTTTAGACGTAGTGAACATTTCTAAAAAAAAAAAAAAAACATAGTGTTAAACGATACGATGTTCTCATCGGCATTTTTATTTTTTGTTAAATCCGACTGAACTAAGTCACTGAAGCTAGAGTTAAAATTCCACTTTGGTTTTTTTTTATTTTTTTAACTCACATCCGTTCCTATTGATCAAGGATAAAGTTTATCGATTAGTTGCATCAAATTGGGACATATATACAACATATTATTTGGTAAAGTGTCTCTTAAGTTTGTGGTACCACAGGGATCGATTCTAGGGCCATTGTTCTTTAGCATGTAGTTTAATGATCTTTCAAATGTATCAGTACCTGAAAAAGTTCTTTTTATCTTGATGAAATGGTTAATAGTCAAAATGATTTTATTGCCTATCCATATACAGGGTGTCCCGTACGTGGTCTGGTAGCCTACAAACAAAAAATCGTCGGTTGTCGAGATAACGGGACTTTAAAAAATTTGGTTGTTTTTATAGATCACCCTGTCATCAATATCAATTTTTCATATTGAATTTAAAAAGCCCAAAAGCTTAGCTTTAAAATGACTCATCACACTCTGTACCCAAAATGTAACTCTTTCTGCGTGTTTGCACTTTTTCTTAAGCAAATCCAGCGAAAATGGCTGAAAACGTTCAATAAGTGCCAGAAAGTAGGCAATTATCTTTTGGGAATGACCTTTTTCAGCCATTTTCGCTAGATGTACTTAAGAAAAAGTGCAAAAAAAGTAGAAAGGGTTACATTTTGGGTACAAAGTGTACTAGATCAATTTAAAGATAAACTTTTGGGCTTTTTAAATCCAATATAAAAATTGATATTGGTGACGTATTTTTTGATAAAAATAGTAGTTAAAAAAAAAAAAAAAAACAACGAGTAAAAATTACGAAATTTTAACATTGTTGAGGCATAACCTCAAAACGGAAAGGGTGAGGGAAAAAAATTATAGACCACTGGAAAGGTCCAACGATTATCTATCTACCAAAACTTAAATCATCATCATGGGGTGTAACGTTGAGAAGTTACAGGGTGATCTATAAAAACATACACAAATATCTTAAAGTCCCGTTATTTCGGAAGCCATTACGATTCCCAATAAATTTTTTTGTTTCTCTAAGCATGACCTATCCGTAGCCTTCGGCTGCCAGACCACGTACGGGACACCCTGTATAAAATTACATTGCCATATTATAACAACTGATAATTCCAAAATGAAAATTCATCAAATGGTGGAAAAGGTGGGTTATATAGAGTCGCTCCGAGGTCTAAGGTTATCTTTCCCTATCTTCTCAATAAAACAATACGCGTTTGGTATTGCTAAAATCTTTGTTTTGTTTATACAGGGTGTTCTGGTGTAGGTGATCCATAGAGAAGGAGGTGATAGTACTCATCTAGCCAAACAAAAAATTGTGAGTACCTCCTTCTTTATGGATCACCACAATTTTTTGTTTGCCTAGATGAGTACTATCATTCTCTATGGATCCACCTACACCGGAACACCCTGTATATTACTTTAGCTACGAACGCTCTATTTCTGCACTCAGATTCAATGGCTGTTTCTTTTGTATGTAGCTTTGTTTTGACGTTTCGACCATGTTTTTATCAAACATTACTCCATACATAATATGCATAAGAAAGAGTAGAGGACCAAGAATTGAGCCCTGAGGTCCACCACAACTAAATGATAAGGTGTCGAAAAATTGAACTTTTACTTTTACTTACTGTAAATAATCTACCAGACAAAAAACTGTGAATTAAGGATACTGCGGTAGAATCGAATTGGAAATATGATGTAAGCGTGATTAGTAGATTGGAGTGACTTGTCGTATCGAATGGTTTAGAAAAATTTAGCAGATAAGGTACACATAAATCCATTTCCATCAAGTGCCCGATGAATATCATTAATGTTACTTAAAAGGGCCGTTTTACAATTTTTCCAGAATCCTGATTGACAGGGCTTAAAAAACAATTTTCAAGCATAATCAGTTATTTGGTACGACATCAGTTTTTATAGAGTTTTATAAGGAAGCACAATAGGCTAATCAGTTGGAAATTATCGGCGGTTGTAGCTTTATTATTCTTAGCCACATAGGTACAATTGTAGCAATTTTCCAGCCATCTGTTTTCTTGAGTTCAAATTTTTCAATTCTTCTAACTTTATCTTATTATTATGATGAAGTTCATCTTCATATTATGCTCCAAGGAGAACATTGATAACAATACTTTGCCTGTCTATTCAGTTACCTGTGACAGTTCATCTCTCCAACACATTTCCTTTATTGAAGTGATAATGTCCAATAACTTCTCTACCACACAATGGTTAAAATTTTCAATTACTGTAAATTACTATCATTTGTCATCATAATATCAATTTAAAATTTACTGCATAACTCTGGCTTAATTATTCAAAAAAAGAAAACAAAAACAAAATTCAATTATGTCGGTGATGGTGGTCTACTTTTATACATGAGCCGTCTAGTCGACATAAATCTTCTGCAATCAATCATTGAATTGCGCTATCCGCATAAATTCTTCAATTTAACTTCAACTAAAGAAAAAAAAAAAGAAAAAAAAAACTCAGAAATTTCACTTTCATACGCTTTCTTTCATCAACGGAGTTCCCTTGCGATTTATACCAAGTATAGAGACCGGCAATGGTCGGGTAAAACAGTGCTCAAAAAGTGCCAGTGAATGATGACTCCGAAGCAGCAAACTGGCAATGATAGAAAATGGATACGAGCATGAAATCCACTATGCACCTACCTAGGTGCGCCGCCTAATTGAAATCATAAACCTATCGAAAGGAAAAGTGTTTTCCCACCTGTTGTTGGTCGTCTTTTTTTCGTGATTCGTTATTGACATGCCCGCAACAACGGATAAATTATGCGAGATGTGACTAACTCGTTATAAGCAAGTTACCATGAAAATGGGGAAAAGAATTCTTAATTAGCTATACACCCGCGCCCGCTGTGCTACAGAGGAACTTAGAGGCTAATGAAGATTTGTATATCGTGCGTGACTATACAACTTTGAATTTTTCCTCTTCCGTGCGAGAAAGAATGCAATCAATGGAGACTTCACTCGCGGGAATTTAATTAAAAAAAGAATTTGTTACTTTTTTGTGCTGGAAATGGGGCAATCACTGTAAGACTTATGCGACACAATATACTGACAATTTCCGCAACAAAGGTAGTAGGTACTTGCAATGTGCGGGCGGTTTGTTTTCCTTTTTTTTTTTTGCATTACCTACTTACTGAGCGTTCATAAAATATGCAACATAAATAAGTTGCATACGATTGCATACAAAATCAAGTGTCGCAACGGTTGGCCGAACCATAATAATTTCTGAGATTAACACATGCCTCTTCCGGTAGGTACCGGTAACAAAGTTTTGTACCTGTTAAGTGCTCAGTTTTTTCCTGTAGGGGATAGAGGTAAAATATACGTGCTGATGACCTTATGTCATGAATAGCCAAGAATTGAATAGAGGTTGATGACTTCTGTTAGACTACAGTAAGTTCCTCCAGTTTGCTTCTCTATAGGTCCCTTTTTAGAATGTTGTTGTGTTCCTAGATTATTAGGTTAGGTCCTACAGCCACATTCCTATTAATTCTGAGATGTCTGGAAAAAGTCTTTAGATGATCTGATCATATTAGAATTTTTTATGAATTTTCTTTTGAAGATGCTGCTATGAATCATGTGGGTATTAAGTAGCCGGTAAAAATCTGGTATACGAACGAATGTACATTGGGGTCTCACTTGGCATATTTCGGACATCTTGTTGGAAAATGCAGAAAATTGAACTTTTCGACCCAGCGATCAGAGAGGTCTCATCAGTATGGTTATCTTTGATTGCCTACCATAGAAGTTCATTGTGGAGGTCACACCAATTGCCGATATAAATAATTTTTTTTCAATAAATATTTCTGTCTTTTAGACAACAAATTTGTTAGCTTAAAAATTTTCATAATCCTATTTCATGCAAAAACACATGCCATAAAACTTCATGAACAAGATTCTATTAAAAAAATAAAATTCAATTGCTTCTTAGAAAGTCAAGTAGGCCTTAAAACCTCTTTTACGAAGACACGGTGAGACTTTGTGGAAATTCTAGAGAAAGTTATTCATATGAGGGTTAGGTTAGAGTGGATGGCCTTGGCGTGAACCCCTGCGATTAGCCTCACTTAGACCATTTGTGGTCCATTTTGATATAGTCATTTGTAAGTTCTAGAGCATCAAAGTGTTGAAGAGAATGAGGATGACGCTATAACTTTTAAGAAAAGTCGCGTAATTCTCGTTTGCCTAAGCTGAACCGTTCTGTACTTCTTCTTCTTCTTACTTTAGATATTTTTCCCTCTCCTCTTTCAGTGTTTTGTTATCTGGTTATCTATGATGACACTACTTCTAGGATTTTATTATTTTTCACCTCTATTTCTGATGTTTTGCAGAATGATTTACTCTCCAATTTTATATTTATCGATATATTTCTTTTGGGCCTTGTGATTTCGATTAATACTTGAGGATTTCCATCGGACCGCTCTATATGTTAAATAACTCTCGTTCTGTAAAGAGCAAATCGTGTCAAATTTCATCTCTTAATCTCTTTAATACACCATCTCCGATTTGGATGAAACTTTCACAATTTGTAAGGAATACCAAAATAGCTCACCCATAGTTTTTTGACCAATATATACGAGGGTTTCTCCTGAATGCAACCGACACCGACGACCCTCGTTAGTAGGTACTAAAACTCTCCTCATAGTGTCTGTTTTTGTAAAATATGTCAATAGGAAATTCTGCCAAGTGCGGGCAGCACAAATTGAATCGGGTCGCTAGCGCTTGTGAGTTTCTTGAGCGATTTTAATTGGACGGTGAGGATTTTCTGAGCTCCATTGTGACGGGTGATGTAATATGGGTGGCTCATTGTATCCCTGAGACAAAAAGACAATCACTTCGAGGAGGGAAGTAAAGGAGGCGACATGTGATGAAAAAAAAGCGTAGCAACTATCGTTCTTCTTCTTGTTTTGTCGAGGTACCAGAGGCGGCGTTAAAAATTGTTGATGCCTTAAATATCACAACAAATTAATGGCGCGAAAATTCAAACACATTTCTTAGAAACTCCGCACAATCTTCCGCACCACCCACTGACATGTATATAAATGAACTGACTGATCTCCTGTTTCATGTGGCACCACTTTTGATTTCAGAAAGTATGCTCTCACTAACGATATATTTAAATTATTTGCGAATTTACTTATATATGCATGTCAGTGGGATTTACCGAATGAACCACAAAAGTATTTTAAAAGTATTTTCCTCAACACGGCTCGTAGTATCTAAATCTTTGCGCATATATAACTCCTTTTTATATTACTTAATCCAATAGCCATTAACCAATTCCTATAAAAAGTAAATTATCCCTTTTGTAACTACGTCTCTGCGCCAAACACACTTCGCGGGTCTTTGTTTACAAAAAAGTGACAGACAAATACCCTGCTAAAATCAAGTTGGCGAAATTTTTTGGCTACTTTACTATGGGATGTCGTCTCCTTTAGTTCTCTCCTCAAATCACAATGGCGGCTCACTGGTTCCTAATCTGTCAAAACATTCAGAACCTCAATTTCGGACAAAAAAAATCATGGCATCCGTGTTTTGGGATCGGAAAGAGATCATTTTGGTACCGAATTTTTACCCAATTGGGAGATGATTAATGCAGCACGCTATTCTGAGACCCAACAAAAGCTCAAGAGAGCAATTAAAAAAAAAGAAAAAAAAGGAGGGGAATGCTTACGAAAGGAGTGTGTTTGTTTCACGATAACGCTCGCCCGTACACGGCCAACGACACTAACCCGGGGATTATACGAGTCAGTAGAACTGACTCTGACAGCGATTGACACTTACACAGGCTCGTGTAAACCCCTACTGACTACTCTTTTTTACTGACCAGTCAGTACTGACAAGATTTCTGACGAGTCAGTACGGACTAGTCAATAAACTGTCAAACGTACAATTAAGATGGCGGAAATTGAAAATAAAGGGTAGATGCTAGTGGATATTTGTGTTTATATTCTTAATCTGCTCTCTTTTGAGTGGGAAATGACTGAAAAGTGTTTAACATACATTTTATTGTTTATTTTGTAGAGAATAAAGACGGAATAATAAAGAAATTGTTTGATATGCATATAGAAGAGGAATGTCTGCACCGCTTAACGACATTTTATTATGAACAGACTGGTCAATTGATAGAACGCAAATCATTTTTTGTCAGTAAATTTGACAGACGAAATCAGGACTGTCCGTCGGCTTGAAGTGGACGAACGAGATGGCAAGGGAGTTTTATGATGAGGTCATCAAAAAGTTCTTGCCACTGCTTAAAGCCTGCATAGAACGGGAAGGCGACTACATGGAAAAATAAGTAGCATATTATATGGACCTTCAGGATATATCATGTTATAAAATAGAAAAATTTAGTATTCTTACTTTCTGGACATGCCTCGTAGTTACCCCCTTAGCGTTCGATTCCAACACACCATGCCGCTCATGGGACCAGAACCCTTTTGCGGTATTTCCTACAATACCGTGAAGCTTACTATGCAAAACTGGATCCAGAACCAGATGTATGAGAGATGGACTTCATTAACAGGATCCAGACAAGCCAAAACATTCATCAAAAGACCTTCCTCAAAGAAGATCCTAGATCTATCTAGAAATCAACTCAGAATAAAGCCTGCCGAGTTCGAAGAAATCTCATCCAAAAAAATTCTGCTCTTCCTGGGAAGAGTGGGCTTGCTGGAGGAACTGTAATGCAAGCGGTGCATAATAAGCCAATGATGGCTGCAGTGCAAAGGCCACTTGCCCCGCTATATGTAGGTAAATCTAATCTAATCTAATAGGTCCGAAGAGTTTTCTAGATCATATGCGGCCACGCGAATGGACTCACAAAAAGACGTGTTGGCTAGTGTCCCCTACGAGCAATTGGGAAATGTTTTTTAAATCTGAAAATAGGGTTTTAATAGTAGTTACGGGACACAGTGTGAATACAAACTGTGCTTCTCGGATTCGAGCATTCAGAATATGGAAGCTTATTTGTTACGTCATACGTATCTTTCCCTTTCGATTTAAATCATGTTGGCCTTGTAACTGAAATATTGGGGTATACCTTTCTTCAGCTTGATTACGTCGAGTTTGATTATATTTTGTGTCAACATTGAAAGAAAATCCTTGAATATTGCCGAACTATCACTAAAATGGCACTACTTTCAGTTGCTGCAATTTTCCATAAAATAACGTTCCTGAAAATGCTTGAAATGAGGATGGAAGATAAAAATATTTCACCCTTTTTTTTAATTCATTTTAATTTTTTTTTGGTTTTTTTTAAAACCTTTTAGAATGTTGGCAATCAAAAAATTTATAATTAACTGGGCTACTTTCTCTGCGCGGTGGCCAACTATCTTTCGTTCGTTATATGAATAGCTACCGCTGCCTAATCGCATCTTTTCGATATGAACATTTTCGTCATAAAACGCTTAACATCAGAAATTCCCATGAAGACATTTTGTTTTTATTTTGTTCATATTTTTAATTTTTTTTATCTACATAAATCATTTATTAGAGCGGTTCCATAAGATGATTACGAAATCGCCGTGACTGGAATTAAAAAAAAAAAAAAAAACTGGTAAAAGATCCGCGCAACGATCAAGTTGAAAGTGAAATTTTCGAAGCTACTGAGAGCGATCTTCAGCAACTCACTTTGAAAATCGTCTATTTGTGCTGCGCCCTTGTTTTTTTACTATGGAACTCACCTGATTTGTTTATGCTTTTTATCCACGTTTCAGTGAACCATTTCAAATGGATCCAAGTGCTGCATCTTAATTTCTTTTATACACGAGACACTCACCACTCACAAAGAATAAAACAATTTTTTTTTGGTCTTCCACACGATCACAATTAATGTCCTTTCTGGATCAGCCAGCTTCTACAGGTGATCTTCTTTGTTAATTCGTTTTTTTTTTATTTTTTTTAGAATCACTCACTAAACTCACTTTTGAAGATCATTAACTCACTCAGTAACGACGACGACGACGAAAACGACGTCAACTGATCTATGGCGACGCGACGTCTTGTAGCCACTTTCATCAATCTTAAAATTTTATTATTTTACCGCTCGGTTCGAGTATGCTGGAAGTCTGCTTGCGCAGTACTTAGCAGCTGCAAGAAATCTCGTCTGATCGTTGGTCTTCATGGATCGGTGATGGAAACGATTAGAAGAAGAAAGCGAAACATGTTTTGATTGCAACCTTCTCTTTCTGCCAGCCATATACGCTAAGTTCGATATTTGTTTTGATCGTGATTCGTGTTACGTGCTTTTTGCGGTGTTGCTGATTACTTTGCTTGACCGTTCATCGTATGGACACTCCGCCGTCGCGCCGGTGGTGAATCTTTTGTTTTTCTTCTTCTTTTTTTTGGATTGGTGAAATGATGCCTTTCTTCACCCTTACTTTCTTTTACGATTTTTAGTGCAGGTGTAGCAGACCTTTTGTTCGTGTGCTTTCTTTTCAAGTTGGTTTTATTCGAGGGAATTACTGTGATCGTCAGAAAGTATGGATTTTCAAAGCTAACTGTAGATTGAAAATGTTTATTCTGGATTTCTGTTTTATACCTACTCTCATTAGGCGAAAAACTTTTTTATATCTCTTTGTCATATACCTGGGTCTTCTTCAAAAGTCAGATAGATGCTGTTTGAGATGACCATAGTTCGCCTATCTTTCATTAGGCAATTGTTAATTTCGTGGCTTTTTATATTAATCGTTTTTAAGTATTTTTTATTCCCCCATGTAAAGAAGATGCAGAGTTAACATACTCTTGATGCAGGAGTTCTGTGATTTGGTAGATATGTTTGCAGCATTTGCTTCTATATGCTGCATGGTCTATTGATCTAAAAATCTTGTTCAAGCTTGCAGATTTATTTTGTATACTCAGAATTATATGTCTGACATTTTTGTAATCTCCGTCTTCACGGTTCTCAGTCTGAAGATCAACAGCTTACCCTTCATTTATGTCATAGATTTTCAAAACCAGTGTGTCTGAGACAACTGTAAATTTTCTGTAACATTTGTGTACTTGTCATTAAGGGGGGTTACCACCAAAAAAAGCTCACGATTTCTGTTCTCAAAAGCACAGTCAGACATAAACGCATAGAAGTATGCAATTTGAAAATTGAAACAAACCACTATTATGTTCATGCAAAGCTATATGATGCTGTAGTATTCGTCTGCACTGTATTCCAAAGCATTTCGGGCATGGCGAGATTTTAGATTTGTCTGTAAAAGTTTTCATCGAATTTTTTTGGAACTTATAAAATATTTTTGCGTGAGGAGCAGGCAAGTAGCGAACGAAATGTAAGCGCTCTGTGCTGTTGGCCAGACACTTTTCCTTGTAATTTGTCTGGCACCATTTATTGCTTGGGCAAATTTTATTCTACTGAAGCCGGTTATGAAATAAAACTCTTCCGAGAATTCTGACTTGTAATATACCATATAATATTGGCAATGTTCAGACTTTGTCAGTTTTATCATTTTACTAACTAGATAACCAAAGAACTACATTCGAGAGATAAATTTCAATTAACCAACAGAAATTCCAGGTTGAGCTATATCTGGTAGAATTTCCAACTCAATTTTAGTGTAAGACTATATAAAATTGTATCTCTATATATAGTCCATTCACAAATTTATACAAAATTGATCGCCTTTCAGGATTATTTCCTTTTCATATACACAAATTTGGATACACCCAGCAAATTCAGCTTTCTCCTCTTTAGTTCATAATATTATTGGACCGAATTTTACTATCACGTCCCATGATTAAATAATAGTTACTCACAATTATACACAAATAGATTATAAATAGAGCTGCAAAAAAAAAGTCTCGCCTCCCAAGCTAAAATAAGAAATTACCAATGATAAAACTTAAAATATTCCGCGAAATTTACACACGTATACCTAATGCAGAAAATGGCGACATACACTTTCCGAGCATGCAGACTACAGTCCGCAGAGCTTTCAAATTAAATGAAAGCTTTCTGAAAGCACATCATTCCATCTGATGGTGATGAAATGAATTAAAAACGCCAAATTGTATGCAAAATATATAAAAACAAGAAATTGTTGCCGCTACCATGGTTAACATTATTTTACTTTATTTCTTTTATCAAATTGCACTACACAATTTGAGTTTTTCAAAATAAACAGAAAAACGTTCGATATCTGTCACAAATTGAACTTTCTTTGCAATAATATCATAATTTTGATAGTTATTCCTCTCTGAAAACCAAAACTTTTTTACTAGTTTTCCCTCTGTCACTTCCTCTTCCACTTCAAGGTCTTCCATCCTCAAGTACAAATTTATCTACTTGATGTTGTTTTGTACCAAACTTTGCAAATTTCATGAATTCGAGAGTTTTCTAAATCTAATTACATATAATGGGTTTTCCAATAAGGATTGACAACTTTTTTTCCAGAGCCCAATCGGAGAACGTACGTCGCTTCGAATGGTCCATCGGCTTCAATTCTTGAGTGAGCCTGATCTTGTGTGGGTGTAAAGTAAGATCCTTACGCAAAATTCGCCATAAAGTGGTCTTGGCGATGCCCAACTCTTGAGAATGACGTGGAATTGACTGATTTGGATCATTTGCTACGGACGTTTCAACGGCAGCGATATTTTCGACCAACCGGTAGTCTCACTGGCACGGCAACATCACACAACGAATATGTAGACTCAAACTTTTTCACTAAACTTGTTACTGCCTGTCTACTAGGGCGAGAATTACGACCGAAAATCAGAGTTAACGCTCTTAAAGTAGCGGCCACCGACTCCGAATTTCTGAAGTAAATTTTTAAGACGTTGTTCGTTCGTGTACTTCACCACGATGAAAAGGTTATGTCTACTGAATAAACTGACAGTGACAGTTCGATGTTAAATGAAAAGGTGCGTTCACAAACTAAATTCAAAATTGTCAAGTCCCTATTGGAAAACCCTTTATATAAAACCCAGAAATCTTTATTTTGACACGTCATTACCTAAGTGTATGCTTTTTCTCAAACTATGTACAATTTTGATCATGATAATACGCACAAATTTGATGCAAAGTTGTACTAACTTTTCGTGTTATTTAAGATGTCAGTGATAACCCCCCTTATAAGGTCTACTAAAAAACAACTATTAAGTATTCTCTCTCCAGATTTTATAGATAACACTTGGTGGAATAAATTTATATTAACTGCCATCATATAAAAGATAGAAAAAAAAACACTTCTTGTTTTTTGCACAACGTTGTACTTGTTGTACTGATCGTTTACTATAAAATAGCCGTCGTCTTTAGCTTTTTTAATTACGAAAGTTTTATATCTGTCTACTAATCTCTTTTCTAATAAATTATATTATAATTAGGATTAGGCTTATGTCCAATTAAGCTAAGATGTTTAGCGAAATCGGAATTTGGGTTTGCAGCCTTTGTACTATTAATATGCTCTTTAAATCTTGTTCTTGTAGATATTTTGGTTTGCCCACATGTAAATAGCATCACAATCCGCAAAATTTAGCTTTGTCAGTTTTATTAATTTTATATTTCAATTTATTGTTGACTAAAAATGTTTTTTAGAGTTCTATTTTTAAAGAAGGTTGGCTTTATATTTCTTTCCCTGTAATCAAGCTAAAACATATTTTCCAAAAGGATTCTCCGAATTAGAAAGAATTTTCTCTAGATAAATAAAAAAAAAAATTCAGCTAGAAATAGGGAAAAGGGCAGATCCCATGGCCAGGCCATCCATTTGCAAATAAATTTCGTTGTCAAACATGAAATAGTTTTTTTCTAGGCAGATATTTAACAAATTTATTAATTGTGTGGATTGTCATGCATCAGTTAGTTGCCTATTGATTGTCTCTCATTTAGCAATTCTTTTAATTTATTAACAGAGACCGAAGAGAAAAGGTTGTTAACTGGGACCGAAGAAAAAAAGGTTGTTACAGTGACCAAAATCAAAAGCCTACAAACGTCAAATTATGATAGGCTTTCCATGACACTATAATTTTTTTTTGCCGGGTTTTGTTTTCTTATCTTATCTGCATTTTCAATTATTTCCTTTGTACGAATTTTGTCGAAAATCTTTATTCAGAAAGTTATGAACTTGATTCGATCATATAGATTTTATCTGTATTAGAAGAGCCATTAATATTTCTTAAGAATTTTCTCGAACATTTTTCTCGAACATTTTTCCGAATGTTTTCGATTTGAATATAAAATCTAAAGAAAAATTTTTCATAATAAATTCATTGCTATCAGCACAGAAACTGGAATCAATCCCCATCAATAGCTTATAAATTTCTGATAAAAATTGTCGAGAAAATTCGTACGAAAAATATAATGGATGGGGAGAGGAAAACTGCAAATGTGTTTCGTACTACTTCATTTTTGGTTAGTCTATGTGGATATTAGCATTGATTGATCCTATAGCTTTTATTGCTTAACACCTTGAGCGCCACGTGCCCACCGGTGGCCATATTTGTTCTTACGCGAGTGCCTACGTGTCCACCGGTAAACATTTCTGTGGCAGCTGTTAGACCGTAGTTGTTATTCGTTTTTTTTCTGTGTAACGATTTGTGATTTGGTGAGTTGGCGGCCTACTTTTTCAATTCTTGTGTTTTTCAAATAATTTTGTTACTGTTTTTTGATTCACCGGTGGTCACTTGGTCCTACAATGTAACTTTACGCTTTGGGCCACGTTCCCTCCCGTGGACACTTTTTTGTTACTTTATAAAGCTTTATTTATTGTAATACAGCTATAAATTAAGAAGATTTTTAACCGACCAGGAATTTGATGCAGTACTTGAAATTGAAGATTGTGGAGCGTTTTCTGATGATTCCTTTGCCGACAGAGACTTTTTACCAGAGGAAACTGATTGGGAAAGTGAGGAATTCAGTGAAGTAGATGAAGCAAATTGTGAATATATCAGATGATTCCGATGATGTCATCCCGCTTGCAAGTCTGATAGATGACCGGAAGTGGAAACTTGCTAGTGGAGACAGACTTATATTCAATGTTTCCCCTCAAAACACTGGAGTAAATCCTAATGTTGCAGCCTTGTTAGCAGGAAAAGATCCAGTTGACTTTTTCAACCACTTTTTGGATGACCAGGTAATAGCTTTATTTGTATCCGAAACGAATAGATTTGCAGCTCAAAATATTGCTGCTGCAGCAAACCAAACCCAAAGAGCAAGACTTGCCAAGTGGGTTGACACCAATCTTTCAAAAATGAGAAAATTTCTTGGAATTATTATATGGATGGGACTTCTTCAAATTCCTCAGCTAAGGGATTATTGGTCGACAAGCTTCGTATATCAAAACTCGATTCCCAAAATCATGAGACGAAATAGATTTGAAAAAATCTTGGGAATGTTTCATGTCTCTAATAATGAAGAGCAAGTGGACCCAGATAATCGTCTTCGTAAAATATATATAACATCCTGAATATACTTCAAACTAAATACCAACAGTCTTACACTCCAGAAGAAGTGGTTTGTATTGTTGAAAGCAACGTTCCATTCCGTGGAAGATTGTCTTTTAGACAATACATACCTACATATAACAAGAGGCACAGGTGTGGAATTAAGGTGTCTTAGTTGCTGGAGGTTACACCTGGTCATTTAAAGTGTACGCTGGCAAAGAAAAGTCAGATGAAGTGGCTGTTTCTGAAAAAGTTGTCACCGGTGACCATGTGGTCCCCAAGGAAAAGACACAAATGGCCACCCGTGGGCACGCGGCGCTCAACGTGTTAATACAATCCTATAGTTAATTTAAGTCTGTGGCAAAGAAGATGACTTTAATCTCATCCTCTACTATCGGCACAGAGCTCTAATGATCAAGAAGTCGGTGCAGATCGCCGGGTAACTAGACTACACACGCACTCACACACTCACACACACACGAACAGAAAACTTGATCCTCATAAGCAGATCACTCGGTTAAAAATTTCTTATTTCAATGTAACTAAAAACCATCAGACTTATGATTTCGTATATTTTTTTTTACATTTCTTGCTGGCAAAATAACAAAATTATCTGAATTGCCAGGAGCTGTATTTGCATACAATGTGTCAAATGTTTCCTTCACTTCCTCGAATAGGTATAACTTCCGACCGACCACTACAAAGTGACATATTTTCGATTGTATCTCTTGTGCACGAGCCTTGGCTAACTACAATCTTGGGGAATCGCGGTTGCATGAAGCTGCGCACAGCTCTGAACTTCTATATACAAAAATGAAAGTGGTCTTTCCGGTTGTTAGTTTTCTGCATGTCCATTGCGCATTTCATGCACTACCTTTTAAGTGCATTACTACTCGTTTCGTCTTAAAAACACATAAAACTATGCTGACGATCCGGTTATGCACGTAAACACCGAACGTTTAACAGCGGAGCTATTTGGTCATTGTCTTAAGACTTTTTTTTTTTTTGCTACCTGGACATTCACATATTTTCCGAAAATTCC
Organism: Dioctria linearis; assembly: GCA_963930735.1. NCBI lineage: Eukaryota > Metazoa > Arthropoda > Insecta > Diptera > Asilidae > Dioctria > Dioctria linearis. Next base: position 260,582,275 of record OZ005742.1, on the reverse strand, counting down.
ATTTTCTTATTTTTTGAAGAAATAATTAAGTGTTCGCCTGGTCCATTATGGTGGTCCTGGTTTGAACTAATTTTTTCTACGTTATTGATTCGCGGATTTTTTCATCATCTCCCCCTCGTATCTTCTTATCTTTTTCTTGTGTTGAGTGAAAAAGTAGGCCAACAACGTAGGCTCAGATTTAATGTGGGGTCTTCGATTGTGCTACTTGTGCACGTTCATAATAGGTGTTATCTCTACGATGGCAGAACTTATGACATAGAGGAGCTTTGTACATCATCATCATCACCATCATCATCAGCGTCATCATCCAGCATCGTCACGGAGGAGTTGTGTAGATGATAATCAAAAGCTGCCTCCACAATTTTACGTGATAGGACATGGAATGAAAGTTTTTCTTTTTGGGTGTGTCATGAAGAACGTTGGGTAAATTTTGCTTATTAAAACAAATCCCTCCCCAATCTTCCAAGAGCTTTAAATATTTTTCTTGACTTTCCTTAGATTAAATACAGTTGCTGAAGTCGTGACGTGCGAATTACATGAAAAAACAGCATCAAAATTTAATTCGTTTCATCCCTTGATGGCTATATAGGGCATAAGCTGTTGCTGCTCTCTAATGGAAGCTGTGTGCAGCTTTCAGTTCATTACAGAATCTGCAAGTAGTTGGAGCTTCTGCTTGTGCGGTTTTTTATCCATGTAGGTAGTTCTTGGTCTTTCCTTTCGCCAACCAGTAGGTACTTGAATATTCTGTTTGAGGGATTGCTTAGCAATATTATTTTATTTTTTATTTAATGCTCGAACTGTTAGGAGAATTTGTAGAATTTGATTTAGACATCTACTTTTGAAAATCTGCAAACGACGGGCTATATATTGTAACAGAATTGCTTACCTCGCTTAACTTTCGTTTCATGGAGTCTGCAGTACCTTAAAAAAGAGTTACATCTAAGTCCTTTACGCAGGAAAATCGAGTGGGATTGCACTTATTTACGGCTGGATGTGTGCTTCCCGAAAATACTCCGTAGAGAGTTGACGCGCTATCCAATGGCACTACGCGTAGCCGTGTATGGAATGTCGAGACAATTCCAAGAGTGCTCCCTATCCACAATATCGGATGAAACGAGTTGAAGTTCACTGGCTACAAGCAAATGCGTAGGATTAGATACTGCATTCAAACATTTAAAGAAACTGCTGCTAGACACCCTAAGAGGAAATATTTCTTGTAGGCACCATGAAAAACAAACAAAACATCGAAGCCAAACTCTTGACATTTCAGTCAGCTGATTTGTCAGAGATAGACACTGAACCACAGTGAAATCGAGAACCCATTCTTACAACTCCGCGCGACACCTAGTTCACCCCAGATGAACCACTCTAACCGACGCCACGTTAGAGAAGGTGAACCCACACGTATCAGCACGAAGCACGAATATGTTGCTGGACTTGTGCCCAGACGGGCGATCACAGTAACTTTGCAATGAACTAGTTGACATGCGATAAAAGGAGAACGAATATTGTACCTGCCAATTAAAACACTTCAACCGGTTTGACAAATATAGCCAAGTCAAGATTAGTAAAGCAAGTTTGATGTTTACTGAAGTTTGATCTGACAAGTTAAAGAAAATAAAAACCAATAAATTAGCTTTGACATTTAATGAAAATTGAAATGGTACAGATTGAAAAATATAGAAGAATAAAAGTCCAGGAAAGCAGTTTTACGGATAGTAGAAATAAAAAATTGCATGGGATAAACTAGAACCGTTATTAGAAAGGAGATAAAATCGACATAAATCTGGAGAAGAAATAACAAATTATTAAAACGCTCTCTTTTGAAATAATGGAAACTTAAAATTAGATAAAACCTATACAAGAAATTAAAAACACAATTAAAATGAAGCCTTAAATGAAGGTAAACGTGACGAATAGATGTCGCTAGAAAAAGTTAGAAAAGAGCGCGCGGCCATCTTAAGTTTGGGCTGTCTGTCTGAAGTTCGCGCTTGTGTAAGAGATTTGTAAAAAAAAAAAATACCTGTAAAAATAAGTAACAACTAAATCGAAGAAAATAAAATAAAATTATAAAATTTTCGAGTAAATGAGTTGTTTCATTGGCTAGAGGAGAATTTTACCAGAGAGCTCCTAATGAATCCCCCTAAACCGAAGAGGCTCAGATCTAGCACATTGATCGCTGTTTATTACGCTATTCAGGAAGATCTTGTTTCCCAGCCGAGATTATGGACAAAGGATTCGCGCTCACTTTGATGGCCCAGCATGGATAAAAATCCTCATATCGCCATTGAACAGGAGGTCGACAACTTCCCAGCGATGTACCAAAGCTCACAGGGAATGGTGCAACTTTGGAGTTCCCCGAACCGGCAAACACTGTAGAAGAGGTAAGATTTCTTCCTTTTTCTATGTGCAAAACATTACGTCACATAATTGGGTCGCCCGAACCCAGTCAAATTGCCGTGGAAACCGCTCGGCCGCCGGGTGGAAAGGATAACAATATATACTTTTGTACATGGAGCTGAACCTTGATTGAGATAGTTTTGGTGTTCGATAATTCAGACGACTAGTTAAGAAAAAGTCTTTAATCAATTCTTTATATGAGAATCGACTTCCTCCTCTGTTTATAACAACTGAACCACATTATTGTTGTTACGGTTTGGACCATTTAACCCCGCTGCAAAATTTTTCATTATTGCTTTGAGGTGGTGGTTTCGATAGGCCAGCAATTAGATATCATCATCATAATCCAGGCTTGTAAGACTTTCTAATCCTTCCCCATTAAATGCCGCCATACCATAGTTGTTGTCCTCCAGAACACTGACAAGGACATAAGTAATTAAAGAAAGAAATATAAACGTCTTTCTTCTGCTGTCCTATTCAATAAGCCGGACAACTTTATGTGGAGCTCCGCATCTAGTTACGGTGAGTCTAGATCCTTTATTTAATAGATCGACATTTTTTGGGGAATACTACGTCTTTGCAGAACTTTGGAAATATATCTTCTGTCAATTGAGTAGGAGATCTGCTCAGAATCTATCAAAGTGTGATGGTGGGGTACTGATATTCTGTGTATTACTCCATAAAAATCCTGCAGGTGTCAGTTATGATCTAAGCAACAGCGACCTTTCATAAATTCAGCTCCTTTCTTTCTTATCATACGTCGCCTGTCTCTTTTAAAAATGTTCCTCGTGGTTGATAATAAGCAGCTGTCTTTTCAATTGTTACAACCACGTCTGCTTTTCGTTCTGTTGTTCAAGCTTGCTGGTAATGCCTTAACGATCGATGCATTCAGAAGGTCAAATGCTCTATGATTTGTACAGTTAGTTGATAGAGTGCTCTGCTATTGTCGCTATTTACCGTGTTTTCTACTTCTGATGTTTGCTTTTGTCATGGTGGGCAGACACTGTGTTTTATGCAATTAGTCATAGAACATTAGATTCATCTATATGCTTTCTAGAGTTAGCTGATAAATGCGTCATAGCAGTATTTTTTCAACCGGTTAATATTCTACCCCTATGTATACATTAATACGTTTAATCCGTAGTTTTCGTCTCCTTGCACCTATGTAAATTTATATATATATCGAGCTATGTTTTGGGAAGCCATAAGGATCCATTTTAAGGCCTCAATTGTTTATTGGTTTTCTTAAAGTTTCTTAAGTTCCCAATAGATGGCATTAAGATTTCTAAGTTTTTATAATAAAATAAATGGCAGCGACAATGTTGAATAAATTTAAAAACTTTTATTCAATTAAAAGAATGAAAACTGTTAATTGTCTCCAATAATTCTAATGCAAATAAACATGGGTCGACACAATATCTAATATTTTGTTGGTGTCAGTAAAAATAAAACAATAAAAAATATTTTTGCAATGAAACAGTGCGAAATTTCATTCCTACTTAGACAAAAATAAAGAAAAATCTCCGAAAGTAAAACCTCAATAACATTTTATTGCGTGACTGAAATCATTGATATAAAAAAAAAATTGATTAAACTGGGACAGCTACATAATTATCATAATGCTACTCCCAGTCGTATTTTAATCACGTTCAGCACACGGTAAAAAATAAACTCTTATTTCCTGTCCCATTTTAGGACTACTTGTGGTATGTAAGTATGTATGGATGCATGCATGAGTATGGAACATTTAAAAACAGTTAGACCAAGCCTTTATATTTTCTGGGTGTGTTGTCACACTATGACCGTCATCAATCAATGACTTGACTTAATTCTTATTAGAGACGCTCAAGGATTATCATTTCCTTTGCCATTTCCATTAAATTAGCAATAGTAGGGCAGGGTGTGTCTGTGTGGTGCTGGTGAACATTGAAAATGGCATGTCGAGACGATAAGAAATGTGAAAAGAAGTTTTTTTTTTAAATTTTCTCACTATTTTAGTAAAAAAAAAATTCTAATTTGTTTCTTAATTTTCATTTCAGGTAAGAAAATTGAAGATAAAAACTAGCGTGGTATGTATGTTGTTCAAATTGAGACTTGAAATTTTCTTGGATTTTAATTTTAATTTTTTGTGGTGTAATGATCTCCTTGCTATAACGTCCTCGAAATTGTCATTGTTTCTAAATGATGCTTTGGATGCAATGTGTATTTGCAAAAATTCGTATTCTTGCTTGAAGGACTAAGAGTCTAAATGCCAATAAGAACGTTGATACTTAAGATTTGCGGATGAAATTTTTATTAGTTTTTGAGATATTCTCTTTTATGTTCTTCATGCTTTTTCGTATACTTAAATCAATCATGAAAGTGTTGAATCCATCGTTCTGCAGACATCCAGAAGTAAAATTTTCGTAAGCTTCGCGTCGCCGGTTGAATGCTATTATAATATCCATTTGCGCATTTTTTCATTGATAAAAGGGAATCCATAAAAAGACATAAAAAGGTGTATAATAAGAATAAAAATAAATTTTTTTGTTTTTTGCAAACGATGATCTTCTAGTAGAATTCTGTCAACATGACCCATATGTTTTCTTGTCAATGCTCTACTCTGGCTCAAAGCAATAAATGCAAGTTTACTTGCCTGCCACAATTTCGAATGCTGCTTGTTATGGATCTCTTATTAAAATTGTGTGGTATCCATCGATAAAAAAAACTCCCTGGCGGTCAACTTTGTCCGCGAGTAATATGTTCTAAGCTTTCTGAGATAATAATACTGGCAGAACGTTGTTGTTGATCTGTCAAAGCCAGTTACGCACCCAGGATTAGGCTTTGGGGGGGACGATAGATGTCCCAAGTCCTAACGAGTCGGAAAAATAGGGCCCTAAAGTCGCGTCCTGCACTCATCTGAGCACTTAAGGTTTTGTTTTATTTTATCGAATTTTGGAATAATATCCAGACCACATTTTGTGCAAAATTTGTAAATTATGTTCAGAAAACTGACATTCTGGAGGGGGACCGGTCCCGTTCGTCCCCCCTCTCGGTGCGCCCCTGGTCAAAGTTGTCAAAACATAGAAAACATCCTAGGATTAAAAAAAAACATTTTTAAAAAGCGACATCTCGCAGGAAGTAGCTTAACCGCGAAATTTTGAACCCAGTAATCCTCGTAGAGTTGACGACATTTAACTGTTGTAAGGTTATTGTCATTCTTCAAAGCCCAAGGATAATCTCCGAATTCCGCTCTCAATTTCTGGTAAACGTATCATATTTATCAAAAAACTAATTAATTTTATTGATGATCATCAGTTGAGCTGAGGCTGATCAATGGCTGAGGCCAGTCCATAAAAATATGATGCCATAAAAGTATTTAATAGTTTCACATTTTGTGAGAAGACAGAATCCCGATCAATGTTATCAAGATTTCTAAAGCAGATGAGCATCGGCACAAGATTTCCCATAGGGTTCGACAAAAATATAAAATCGTAATCCAATAACGCGTCAATTGGATAAAAATTAATCCAGACAAGCTTAGTTTTGGAATATTGCATACATTCAGGCTGATGTTTTATTTAAAAGCATCTTCAAGAAAGAAGAGAAAATATGCAAGAAAAATAGTTGAGAGATCTTAACTCGCGAATTCATTAAATTGGCGTTGGTGTAGTTGAAAACATTTAACGAAAGACAGTTGGACCACATATTGGCTTTCTGTTGGCTATAGACTGGGAAACGACACTATTTTTCCACCAATTATTATGAGTACTATTGCGGGCACCTGCGTACAATTTGATTTTGGATTAAGCTATAGTTTACGCCATATATTATATTTGGGTATTTTATAATGATCTATCTAGACCTACTATGACTGAAAGAATACTCATGATAATTTAGCGGATTATAGCGAATCATTCTTATTATAAATCTCCTCTAATTTTTCGAACGACAAAGGATAGCACAGGTATACCTCTGTATCATACCTTGGTTTTTTTCTCTGCTACAACCTGCAGCGTATACTTTATAGGACATCCTTTTTGTTAAATTAGTTCTTCACCTAGGATACTGTATAGTTTTCCTGTTCGAAGGCCTCTTGAGGAGATTTCAGTCGAGAGCCTGGTACATAATATTTTTGTTGTCGCTATGCGACCAATTGAATGCCTTCACAATTGTTTTTTTGAGTTGCGGCTTTAGTATTGAGTTGTTTCAATATTACGCAATTATCTATTTATTATCGTTTTCAGGTGGCGTATTGAACAAAGAGCTTTTCCCATTTTGGCCATTATCTTTCCTGCCTATTTATAAGTCTCCTTGGGTTTGATAAATATAAAGTCTGTTCTCTTTTCTAGTAGGATGTCAGACATGACCCTCATGTTCTGGTATCCAGCTAAGGCCTGCTTTATTTTTATTTTTGACAGTAGACCTAGAAAACGGATACAGTTCTACACGACCTATATGGTGAGTTGCTTCTCGGTGCTAATGCATGTATGTTTGCTTGTCGAGAACGTAATTTTAGGTTAATTTCGATCTACGTTTCTATAGCATGGATATTAAAAATAATTTGGTTGGATTCTCCAAGTCCTTGTGTAGCTAAATCTTGGGTAACCAATAGACATCCAGATACGGACCACACAAGTAAGTATACCTACTACATGAGAACTACAGTCCACTTGTAAAGCCAACTTTGGTGAGAATTTCGAAGCTGCCTGCAAATTTTATGGTGTTGTGTATTGCTGTGTCTAAGAGCTTAGTGACAAGTGAGGAACTGTTCACAATTACTTTTTTTTTTAAATTTTTTATGAATTTTTATGATTTTGTCTTCTAATTTTTGTTGAGGCTGTCAATCAGCATTTAATTAACGCTAATAGTAGCATCATTTCTAATGCAAAAGTATTAAGGAGGTATTCCAGACATAAGTTCTAAGCCTGAATGGCACTTGCAATTCCGAGGTGTACAAGTTCTTGATATTTTTGTAATACTTTTTTTCTGTTTTGTTCCATCATTATAAACCACTTTAGGTGATTATAAATATCTCTAATGATGTTAAACTAGGGCCAAAAGACTAACTTAGGATTTACAGTCTATTTCTTGCCATACGGTCTTTTATACGGTCTTACGAAACATATCCTTTGAAAGATTTCTTGGAGTTTGCTAATTAACATCAGCCATTGTAAGGCCGATATAGAACACTCCTCTCTGTGGGCAGCTCCTTTAGTAACGTATTCTCTTCTTGCAGAACACGTTTAATTCTAATTGCCCAATTGTTGGTTTCTATTTCTTCTATGATAGCAAACATTGCATTATCAAAGATGAGTTATCGGAACCATGAAAATCAAGATTTCAGAGTGATCGGTTAAAATACAAGAAAGGTGACGTGTATTTACCTAACACCTAACTATTAAAAAAAAAAAAAAATCAAAATCGGTCCCATCTTTAAAACTTCCAAATTAGGACAATAAGTAAAACTATACAAAAACAAATCTCTGGTATAACAGTTAATTGTAATAATGCTAGAATTATGAATTTACCTAACAACAAACTATTAAAAAAAAAATCAAAATCAGTCCCTTCTTTAAAACTTGGAAATTAGGACAATAAGTAAAACTACATAAAAAAAAATCTCTGGTATAACAGTTAATTGTAATAATGCTAGAATTATTAAAACAATTAAAAAGACAAAGTTAATTACAGCAAAACGTAATTAAATTGAAGTTTCTTTCTTTAATATTCACATATATTCATACATCACTATATAAAACGATTCATTGCACTTTAACGCAGTATAACAGTTACGTTTTTTTCTACTAAAGTTATCGAATCGCTATAACTAATTTTTTTTTTACATTTAAAAAATGCTGTCAATCTCATTTGTTTAGTTTTTTTTTATACTTGAGCGGTATAACAGTTTATGATTTATATCAAAAACTAATATAAAAACCAACCCTTCCGCAATATTCTATGTCGTATAACAACTTACATTGTAAAAGTTCAAATCACAACGAATCTATAGAAAATTTCATTTATGTATGTACATTTATTTTTCTAATTTACTGTATTAAAACTAAAACTAAAACTAAAAAAAAAAATACATATATTTACACATTCAACAGACTACATCCAAAGTAAATGTCAATAAATAAAGTAGAAACCTAGAATTATTTAAACCTAACTAAACCTGTACGGGAACTCGTTCTTCTTCTTGTTTATTTGTAGTACAGTTAAAATTTTTCGTACAATTAACATTAACTTCATCATCCCTTTTGATTCTTAAATAGATATCCTTCTGAAGCCAGAGCTCTTTCACTAGGTCAGCACCTTTTTCACCAATCATGACTACAGGTGCATGTATATTACCATTTGTAATTGTTGGCATTATACTTGCATCAATTACTCGCAATCCTTGAATTCCATAAACCCTCAATTGAGGATCTACTACAGCCATTGGATCTGTTGGTGGTCCCATTTTAGCTGTACATGACATATGATAAATTGTCATTGTATACTGCCTTATAGCACATTCCCAATATTCATCTGTAAACAATGGTAAATGTTTACAATTCGGTAATGGTTTCCTCCAGAAACGTGCTCCAAAAGCTTTCATTGCTTGTGTATCAGCCAAAGCTAGAGCAGATTTAACACCTTCGCGCAGCACATTAACATCATCTGGATGCGTCAAATAATTATGATAAATAAGTGGATACCGCAATGGATTCTTCGATTGAAGCGTTATAAATCCTCGACTTTTTGGACGTAACATCATTGGAAAAACACCGAATACATCTCGATTACTAATCTCTCCATAAACTTCATTATAAAATTCATCCGTCAAACCGTGGGCGTTTTTAATTTGTGTACCACCATCTGAATTTGTTGATGCACTGGTCAACATAAAATTCATATCTGGCCAATCATCAGATGCATTTGCATATTTCGTATTTATAAAAGCCACAGCTTCAAGACCAACACTACTAGTTAAGGGTCCATCTTCAGTGACAGCATACCTTAGTGCTGTATTTATATTCACCAGTCGTCGCATAACAATTGAAATTTTCGGATCTATTAGAAATGCTAAACCACCAACAGCAATATGATCTTGTAAATTTCTACCAACACCAGGAGAATTATGAATTACAGGAATACCAACACGTTCTAGATCTGCTGTAGGTCCAATACCGGATAGCATTAATAAATGTGGAGTTCCTATTGCTCCAGCTGATAGTATAACTTCACGTTTTGCATAGACCTTATGAAATTGTCCATCTCTAATGAATTCAACACCTTGAGCTCGTTTTGTTGCAGGATCTATAAGGATTCTTGTGACATGTGAGAAAAGTGCAATATGCAAATTTCTACGTAATCTTGTTGGTCTCAAGAATGCTTTTGCTGTACTACATCTAGCTCCACGACGCATATTCAATTGATAGAAAGCAAATCCTGTTTGTTGTGCTCCATTTACATCAACAATTTCATAGCCCATTTCAACGCCTGCTTGTAGAAAGGCAGGACCAATTGGTGTATTATATGGAGACTCTTGAATTGTCCATAAGCCACCTGTGTTCAAATGTATATAAGGAAATTAGTTTTTTCTAGCAATTATATTTTTCTAATCTATCTGAAATGATCAAATCTTACCAGTGCTATGATATTTTGTATTCTTAGCCAAATAAGGATTTCTTTGATCCTGGGATTTTTTAAAATATGGAAGGACATCCTCATATCCCCAGCCTGTATTTCCAAATGATTTCCATTGATCGAAATCTCGACGATTTCCTCGGATATATAACATCGTGTTCAATACTGAGCTGCCGCCAAGCACTTTTCCTCTAGTCCAACAGCATCTTTGATCGTTCATAGCTTGGCATGCTGTTTTCTGTGGTTGTGTTCTGAAATTGGAATTGTATTAGTTTTAAGATTTTTTTTTTTCCAAAAAATTAATTTGTTAAATTGACAATTATAAAATAATGCATTAAGTGTAATTGTGAATTAGTCTTAACTATTTCTCCAGCTTTAAGTGTAAGGCAACAAAATTTCGAAATTTCTTAAAGCTTTTGTGAAACTTTGAATAGTGTTTTCGAATATCGCGAATCAATCTTTAATGAATGTGGGCAAGATTTATTCATTTTACTCACTTTCTCTTCGATTCATTAATAAATTTACGAGGATATTACATATAGTGACCGCGGCTGTGCGGCCATAACCTTGCTAATTTATTAAAATATTACGTAATTGGCTATAGAAATTTTTGTTATTCATTTTCTGATGTAAGTTAATGCGACTTTCATCGATAGATCTGAAGTCATTTTTAGGATTTCATTCACTGCTGAAATATCTGGTTACATCAACGTCATTTGTTTTTGTTTTGGAAATTCATTTTTAAAATTGGGCATTAGAGATATTCATAAACAAAAAAAAACAAATGAAGCATTGTGAGTAGGTGATAAATCAACAAACAAAATAAGTTAAAAAGGTGAAGAGGAAATTTAATTTTATTTTTTTTTTCACTTTCATTCATGTTGAAGAAATCAATCAAAATTTTAACGTAAATGGCAAGTTTTTAGGTGTTTGTCAAAGTATGGTTTTGTTTTTGGATAAGTTGTCCTATGATTTAACTGGAAGAATTTAAATAGTTTTAGTGAAAAAATAAAAATTGCTTGCCAGGTTTCTGCAGTTGGCGATTTTTTTAGGGGTTGTGGTGGATGTTTAAGGGTCTATGCCCTAGACACACATCTCGGTCTGAGGAAATAACTAATGAATCATTAGTCTATAATGATTCATTATAAACTGCAGACACACAGCCATTTCTTTAATTAAGTTGTACTGTCAAACTGGTTTTGATAAACTTATATGACATTAAAGATGCGATATTTATCGAATTAACGCGATAAACTTTGTCTTTATTTATTTTATTTTTCAATTTAACAATTTACAAATGAGAAAAACATTATATTAAAATGAATAAGTTTGTGATTTGCATTTCTCTGCATTTCTTCTTCTTCTTATTCTTCAAATCGGTGGATGCACAGTGGAGTTCCACATTTATATTATATGCCAAATCTAGCACATTTTTCCTCATTATAGCTATAATGAAAGGAAAAAACGCTTCATTAGTGTACTTGATTATAATCTTATTTTCGAGCCATAATGACGTATACTATGTGACACATGGTATTTTAATGAATAATTAGTACTAATGATTCATTAGATCGTGCTGTGTGTCTAGGGTATATAAAATGGGTTTCGAAGGTTTAAAAAAAAGCATAGTATGCAAGTATATTGAGGTAGGTGCTTAGCTATTGTTTGTCTGTCTGCCTCGCTCCCATCTCTCACTTTCTAAATGTCACATATTTTAAATTTATTATTTTAATATGCCCTGGACTTATACTTTTTTGTATACTACTCTGCCAAAAACTCAAATTTGATTTTTTTTTAAATCCTTCGTTCAGTCACGAGCTATACTCATCTACTAACGGAAAAAAGTTATCAGTTTTCCTGACCACTACGAGGATACTTTTTTCGAAATCTTTGAATGAAAATTTTATAAAATATTCATTAAATGTTGCTCTTTTATATGCTTAAAATTTTGAATAAAAATTGAGAAAATAAGCATTTTTTTTAGCCTTTAAAACCCATGTAACCCCTTAAGACAAGTCGAAATCTAAGTTTACGGGTTGTTGCGAACTCACTATTGTCCATCGATATAAAAAGTTATTACCAAATTGCCAATTAGCTTGAAGACGCTCTTTTAGACAATATCCAATGAAGCTAAGGCAAGACAATCCGCGGTATAGATGTGAGAATTGTATTCAATTCTAGGTTTGATATAGGACTCGCAGAGGAGTTTAGGAGCATTTTCCAAAATAAAATTGCGAGGTTTGCTAAAATACTTTCAACTAATTCTTTTTTTCTAAATTCATTGTGAGTTTTTTATGATTTTTTGAAACTATTACGAGATTTGTACGGCAGCGGGTTACAGAGTAGTAACCCATCACCATATATTATTATTAAAAAATAAATAAATAAAATAAAAAAATATGGGGGTATTTATTTTATATTTCAATATCTGTGCAGAATATTCGTAGAAATTATCATCAAAATCCGATGATAAATTCAATGTCAAAAGGTCATTCATATATACCAATAGGAAAACGTCATTTCCCGAATTCGTGGAGGTGGGATAAATATTATGTGATTTGCAAAATTCCTTTTGATAGTTTTTTTTAGTGATTTTTCTCTGATTTTTTGAACATATCCCCCCCCCCCCCCCCCCCTTTTGATAAGGTTGCGAAATTTAAATTTCGACTACTAAAACTCGGTCTGAAAAATTCATTTCGAACCTTTTGTCTACAATTTATCGATTAATCCATTTTTTGTGTTTTTTTTTATGCGATTTTACTATGAAATTATCTGTACAAAATTTCAGGAAGATCGAATGTCATTTACCTATTTAAAAAAATCAAGTCTATACACATTTTGCATACCCAGTTTACGCCATCTATCGGCGATGTTTGAAAGCGCACGGAAATACCACTTTAAGACGCGGAAATCTACATAAGTCGTCTATAGTTGGCACTTGTTCAAATTCTCTTGCAATTTATCCGCGACAACTTCCGCAAAAATTTTCAAATTTGAGCATTTTCCAACAGGTAAGCCTGCGGGCTGGAGCTCCCACTTGCGTCACCTTCATTTCTAGTCAAGCCCAACATATACTGTGAATTTGAACGAAATCGGTGATGTCGAGTAGGAACCCTCTCCTTGTTAGACGCATTGCATTCGATGCAATTCGTTTTGCTCCAAGCCAAGATATTGTTAAGACCGTTATTCAATGATCTGGTCATGCTCACTCGTTAGACACATGCGGTATTCCGTCTGGAGTCAGTAAAAGTTTAAAAGGAGTAAGTGAAATCAAGAGTACTGTCATCGGCAAGACTATGGAATTGAAAATAAGGAAAGCAGATCATTTATGAAAATTAGGAAGAGAAACGGACAGATAACAGAGCCATGGGGCACACCGGCATTTATAGGGTGAGAATTAGATGTAACGTCATCTAATACAATCCGTACAGGTGGCAAGAGACTAAGTCCTTTAATGTCATGCAATCTTCTCAAAATCCTTATCTTTTAACGAATTTCTGCTACCGTAATATTCCGTCAGGGGTCGCAAATATCTATTATTACGGTTTCGAACCTCTGATCTCGCTGATTTTTTTTTTGTTCAAGTTATCAAGGGTGTCAAATATTTTATAATTGTTAAAATTCAATAGTTATCATATCCAAAAGATTATTAACTTTTTTATTCATTTGTGTAAATTATTAGAAAAAATATATTCAATGGAATATGAGCGATTTTAAATTACAATACATAAAAATTTCGTCCAAATTGCTTTTAACTTGATATACCGGAGGAGTTTTTTTTTTTTACCTAACCTTACCCTCATGATTGAATTGTGAATCTCTTCCTCATCAATGTAAAGGTAAAAATGTTTACACACTTTGCAGGTAATTTTCTTTAATGTCAACATATTTTCTTGTTGACAGAAAACTCTTCGCATGGTGTTTGTTTAGTGCAGGTGCATTCAGTGAAGACTGTGTACAAATTTATTTATACATTTTGAGATATCAAGCGAGAAGCTTAGCTATGTAGCAAATGCAAATAATATTAAACAAATGATTTTTTTTTCTTAATTTTATGTTAATGTTTTTCTATTGAATAGACATTTTCACTGGAATAGACAATAGATGATAACAGGAAGAGTAAATTCATTTCCTAACTCAACATGGAAAGAGTGCAAATCCCCTTCCTCTATCGTGCCATATATTTTGTTTCCTATAGTCCTCATTAAGACTGTCATATCATCTCTTTAAATTGGAGCCATGAGTTTTTGGAGATGTATAGATTTTAATTCAATTCTACATCTACTTTCGAATGTTAATCTCCGCGCATTTTCAAGATTTTTAATATCCATGTGGATTTGGCGAACCCAAAGCTTTTACGACAGAAATTTTTCACTATTCTCTTTATTCTACCGGAATAACGAGGTCTCATCACTGTGTCTGTCTATATCCCCCACCCCATCCTCATGCTTCCATCGCAAGGACATGTGTAGGGTATATTCCCTAGAGTGGGGAAAATTAAAGCTCAGGATGAACTTTTTGGAGATATCGTCCTCACTAGCCTATAGCCACCCATCATGGGGTCTTGATATCGACTTATGTAATGTGTCAAATGTTTTTTGTCTTCCTTTCTTTTGTATGAAGGATATAGCCAGATGTCATATAGAAAGCAGAATCAAAGTAGGAAATGATTCATCTCAAGTACATGACATTTGAAAAATGTCGACTGTCTATCATAACATGGGGAAATTGTGAGCATCTGTGATTTTTCTAAAAGCTATTGCTTCTAATAACCAACTTCTTAAAATCTACAAGGTAAAGGTAAAGAGTTTTCTTTCGTTATTAGTTGCCCCAGCGAAGCTTTAACGGGCTAAATTTTATATTGTTAATTTTATCTTTAATACGACCCTACAAATTTTGATTAAATAAAGTTAGTCTAGCGTTTTTGAGTTTCAAAAAACGATTTAGCTAGGCCTCGATTGATTTCTGCGAAGTTATAAACAAAAGAAAATATTTTCGAAGCGGTAATACATGAAAAATCATGTTTTTCCTATCTATCTAGTCCTTTCTATTGCTCTTCCTTTCTTTCTTTCGCTTCCTTTGTAGCTCTTCTTACAATAATTTTCTTTTTCTTTTAATTTTTCATTTCTGCCACTCATCTGACTCAGAATTTTCTATCCAACAAATAGCCAGAAGGAAAGGTCGAAAATATCCTATGTGACCATCTTCAAATTTACTTCGGGGTTCCACAAGGATCTTTTCGTTGACCATTACTTTTTAAGTTTTTTTTTCGAACGATCCCCTACACTTTTTATGAAGTTCACATGTAAACGCTGATAAGCTTATCAAACCAGAGCACCAAACTCTACACAGTAACCCCAGAATATTTGTGCTCTTTCAGAAACCATAATCTTCTTCTTCTATGCTCCTAAAAAACATTTAACCAAATGAATTTGTATAGACACATTACTCCGTATATAAAGACTCTACCTTTCCTACAGAATTTTCACTAAAAACTCAGTGGTGGTACAGAGGCCACTAAAATGTAATTTCTCATTGACACATGTCCAACAAGAGACTAAGGGAACTTGACTGATTGAAGAAAGCTCACGTCATTTTTATGTAATGGAATTGATAGACTACACTCAACTTATATTGCTGAAGATATAAATTTAGCACACGCCATAAGCGAATGGAAAGATTTAATTTCTGCCATTAAGTCAGTCTGGGATATTGTTCTGAAGACATCGAGCATGACATCTTTGTTGATATTTCACTAATTATAGCCGCAGTTGTAACAAAAAGTGCTTGATTAAGTTAAAAAATATATTGAGTCGAGCTGGGTTGTATAGGTTAGGATAGAAAAGGAGTAGTCGTCGGTGTCAATAGCTCGTATTCAATGTGCTTTAATTGATTTTAATTCATAGTACCTAAATATTGCACTAAATAGAGAAATTGGTTTAAAGAAAAAAATTGTGTTGACAGTTTTCTTCCTCTTGAAATTCTTGAGTTCAATTCAGAATTAAAATTAAAAATTATGGGAATTGCCCAGTGACGGCGTTACCAAAAAATTACTATTAAGGTTTTCAGAACTATAGTAATAAAGATGAATTAACCACACTCAAAAGACAATTGAATATATCTTATCTCCGCTTCTGTCTTTAAAACATGTCTTAACATCTGTCTTGTGTTACTTTTACTCATAACTAAATGGCGCTGAATACGTTTGAACTAAACATTTGTCTTCAGAATGCTTTTAAGACAAGTTTTCAGATATGTATTTAAAACTAGAGCAATTTTTTAATGTTTTTGATCGGGGCTTAATATAATATGAGCAACAATGTGGACTCTTGGGGGATCAGTGAGAAAAAAATACAAAATTTGTGTTTGTGGTTTATTGAATTTTCCCGACGTTTCGACTCTGAGATTTTGAGTCCTTTTCAAGGGGTCTTGTATATCAACAAACTGCGCGAGTATAAAAACATTACATTCATGTAACAAATAGAGGACAAGAATAAATAAGTTAACATAAAAAACAAAGACGATATAAAATTAAAATCACAAGCGTTGTACAATGTAATTTTTGTGGTTTCCCTTAAAAACACCGAAAAGTCACGCAAACAAGACACAGCTCACAACGCGTCTTCAATTCTTTACATATTGCACGGTTTTTATTTACTTCACTAATAGATGTCGCTAGATAGATACAATTTGAATTCTCTTTCTTATGTATATCCATTCCATGTAATTATCTTATTGAAAACAGTCTGCAGACATGTTACTGCAGACGTTTCCTTCCTTGTTGTTTTCATAAAACCCTCTATGTATCAGTTATTAACCTTTTTTTTTAATTTTAAATTTTTAATTAAATTTAGGGTATAAAGCGGTATTAAGGAGATAAGATAAAGGATTAGAAATTATAAGGCAAATGGCAGAGTTGTCAACGTATAGTTCGGGATTTAAATTGTCTGCAAAAATGAACTACGTAAAGGATAAAACAATGATCATCTAATTTCGATTCGAATCCGCAAGAGTGTCGAAAGAATAAGCACAAATATGGCCACCGTCATTAGTAAAATGCCATCTAAAATCAGAAAGCAGATCATTGATGAAAATTAAGAAGGGAAATGGAGAGAATACTGAACCCTGGAGCACACCGGTGGTAATAGGACTTAATTATACAATCTCTATTGGGCGATAAGATAAATCATTTTCAATATATGGTATGAGGTGTGGAAGTGGGGGAAAAGAATAACCGTAATTTAGAAGTGTACTATTTTTCAGTATTTTGTCAATTCCGAAATTGTACTAATCCCTGCTGGGTATTTCCTAAATCTGTATGTAAATAATATTGACATTGCAATTCAGTGTGTTGTTCCCTACCAGAAATTTAGTCAGCCCAACTATATTTTGTACCTATCCTTCTTGTTTCATCACATGGAAACTCTATTCTGTTAAAAACATTGTTTAAATGAGACAGGATGGTACCAAGGCCCTTATAATTGGTTTCAAGTGCATATTTCTCAGGTTACAGTGTGATCCATAAAAATATGCCCAAAGAACTTTAAATCTCGATAGTTTGGAAACCGTTTAGAAGTTGATACCATCCTGCCATTAAAAGTTTTTCTTCGCTTAAAAAAGCCTTATCAACCTACACACGCTTTGGCTATCCTTAACTGAAACATCCTGTAGATTTAAGGTCCAAATGTAAGAAAATTTGGCAAGCTGCTCGCAAAATATGGGGTTATAGGTTTTCACAAAATTCAGATTATTTTAATTTGAAGAAATTTAATAGATAAAAAAAAGAAGTATTTTTTGATGAGCAGCACATATTTAAAAAAAAAAATCTTCAAAACACAGTCCGGACCATATTTTTTAGTCATCTAGGATTAAACGTTTCTTTAACTAATTTTTGCTATTATTGCTATTTTGCCCCGTTCATCCCCTCAACTAAAGTAAAATATTATTTAGTTTTTGCTTTCTTTCTTCAACCGGTTAATGACTAACTACGAGAGTGTATTGAATATTTTTGCAACTACATAGAGTTTTCGTAAAACTCAATTAAATAAAAGTGGGTCAGACAGCAACTGATGGAATTTCTTCGAGTCTATAAAGAAGTAAAAGTTTTTTTTCTTGCACAGATTAAAACGACCAGGCTAAGCGTGGCAAGTTGTTTAAAAGGCGATTTCAGCTGATAAAACGACCACAGCTTATCAGTTGTTCACTCGATGCTCTCTTGGAATTGCATCATTTGCTTATAAAGATAATTTTCTTCAGACAAGTGTTGAACAAGATTTGAATTATGTAACAATTGTGATTAGCTCATAGTTAAGCATGGTAAACTGGATTGCACGCTTACTGCTCTCGATGTACTTGAGGACTGTTGACATTGTTTTGATTATATGTAATGCAAAAAACTCAGTTTAGTTTGGCGTTGTTTTGTGCCAAGATTTTAAGATTTTATGAATATTATTTAAGAGGAGTCAGTACCAAGATTTGCAAGTTTCATAGATTTTTCAATACGAATTTCTGGCAAACTATTTGTACCAGAATAAGGATTTATATCTTAAATTAATGGTAACGAAGAGGTCTAGTAAATAACGTCGGGAGAAATAAAAAAAATGTATTGGAATGGTACTCTCATATCGTTAGATTGTGACTATTTTAGAAAGATAAAGCATAGATCTAGCAAATAAGGTCGAGTTTTTCTCATTTATAGTGGCGGTTTTTTTAATTATTTGACTCTAATAGTACTTGCTCTTTCTCCCGATATTTCACCAACGAGAAATTGAAATATTTCATTGAAAGCTCTTGAAATACAAAGCAAAATAGTACATTTCACAATTATGTGCAAAAAACCTTTAGGCGAGTTAATTCTCGTTAAAAATTTTCAATTTATTTGAACTGCAAATTTTCATTTTTCGTATTAAATTGTCGCATGTTGGGTTTCTGCCTTTCACGCTAGATGTCTCTAATGTAAGTTGTGGTCTAGGTCTAGGCTAATTTTATATGAATTTCCTCACTTTCAGGACACAAACCTACGTATAGTAAATTTTTTTGCCTACAGGATCGCTGGTATCTAAATTGATACTTTTGTTGAGTACTGACTTATTTAAGGCTAAAAATATTTCATAATTATTCATATTTCATTATAAATTGCTTTATTCAATGCTGGGACGAAGGGGTGGTCGTCGGGAGTAGTAATGACTGGATTTAAAATTTTTTAAAAATTGCAAATGCTTGTGATAAGCAATAGCAATAGACAGCGGACTTTATGCAATGGCATATTTTAGCAAGGTAGTTAGTTATTAGTGGCCGTTTGACAGTTACATACTTAGTTAGTGTACTATGCTCTGTGTTTGTCTGGAAGAAAGAACCAAAGTTATGCCTCTCCACTTCCTCTCGAATTTTAACAAATTTAATGTTTTTACTTGCTTTACTGAACCAACGTGAAGTAAGTTTAAGTTAATTTGTCTAGGCTTAATGAAAATTTCATATTTGGTTTTTCGTAAACCAACGTGCATCAACGTGACATTTATGAGCCAAATGTAGTAACGGGGTATATGTGACCCATTTGATGAACTTTATAAACTAAAAAGTTAGTTTCTCGTATCAAGCAAAAAGTTTTGCCATTAGATAGAAGATTAAGCTAGTTTTAATAAGATACCAAACATTTCATTCAAAACCTATAACCACCATCACTCCTTGCTAATTCACCTAAGAAAAATAAGGTAGCTGGTGTTGTTTGGGAAGATGGCCCTATCCCTTGAAGTCTTACTGCTTCTCTCTCTTCCGTCATATCATCAAAAATAGTTGATTTTTAGTGATTATTCAAAAAATATTACATGCCCCGCTTCGATTCTAAAAGCCCGAGAACTTTACAAAATCATCTTAAACAATTTCATAGTTGGGAAATGCTATAATTCAAGAAAAAGGTGATTTTTACGCTATGAGGAAAATTCGAATGTCAATAACGAATTTCGAAAAAATTATCAAATGTAAAGATAAGTAATTAAAAAGTTGAGCTGTAAGAATTCCATTCCGATCGATTTCGAATTACTAAAATTATAGAGACCAACAGAAAAAAAGTGGTGGTCCCTCTGGATGCAGTTGTTTTTCCTGCAAAACTACTTTTCATTTAAGACCGAACGATAAATCTAAAATCCATCGATTAAATTTCGAATAAATATTTTCAGAAATCGATTTCGAAAAATCTATGTTCGTATTTGAAGGATTTATATAGATTTAAAAAAAAATTGTTTTTTCTCCTTTCATGTAGAATCCTCTGGTTATTTTGTTTGTATAAAAAATGCGTGCGTAAAAAATAATTTTAATTTGTGTCAAAATCAAACTTTACTTAAAAATCCGCTGTCTACTGTTAATGTGTATAGGGAATCTCAACTTCTGGAACACTGCGTATAATCTCATAATTCTCTTAAAATTTTTGAATAATCATTTTCTTAAAAATCATCTTTACCCCACGTGAAGGATAAAGCTATCACAAGGAAAAAGAATGTGTTGAAATTCTTTGAATTAGAAAAGAGCCTTACCTTCCAACCTTAATGGGATACCGCACTGTGTAGAGGGGAGGGAGACTAATCTTGAGTTTCCCACAGATTATATTTTACCATAAAGAAAAAACCAACAAATCTTCTGAGTAAAACAGGTGTTGCCAGATTCCTTGCATCTAAGTTTCTTCTTACCTATGGGCTGTTAAATGTTAATCTGAATTGTATGTAGGTGTGGGTGGTTTTAACTCTTTAGAATATCAGGTTGTGACATCTAATTCTGTATGTTTAAAAATTTAAATATGTACTGCAACTAAAACGTTATAATGAAATTTGGCAAAGCAAAGTAAAGTAAGGTTACGATTCTCATATGAAGTTTCACTATTTAACTGTCGATAGCTATGTAGTCCTTTTTATGGTACATATGTGAAGCTTGTTATTGGATATTTGACGCATTATTTTCTCTACTAATAGCTTCCTATATCTTGAAA
Organism: Dioctria linearis; assembly: GCA_963930735.1. Lineage (NCBI taxonomy): Eukaryota > Metazoa > Arthropoda > Insecta > Diptera > Asilidae > Dioctria > Dioctria linearis. Next base: position 260,561,283 of record OZ005742.1, on the reverse strand, counting down.
CTTGCCCAAAGCCATTTAAGTCTACAGATTTTAGATAGTCTGTAGTCAGCTCTCAAAATATTTTACTTGGCCGAAAACCTCCATTTTTATAGAGTTTACAACTTTCCGAACAAAAGCGTCTAATGCACTAATACTTCGGCAGGAGCTGATATTTATTAGGTTTAAGAATTATAATGCTATCGTAGAAGGTTTTTTTTATTTATACAGGGTGTTTCCAACTAGGAGGTCAATAGGGCAGGAGGTGATAGTACTCACCTAGACGAACCAAAAATTGTATGGCAGGGTACGAAGGCATATCAACCGTTTAGGAGTTACAGGGTGATTAAGAAAAAACGTTAGTTTTTCACAAAACACCCTGTATCTTAAAAACTACAGGGTGTATGTTCACAGTTAAGAGCTCATTGTATGTAGAACTTCATGGCCTTTCCAACCAGCTCTCACATCAAGAATTATTGTTGTCTAAACTAAAAATTTCGGATTTTCCTACTTTTATTTTAATTTACCCTCTATTATTTTTGCAAAAATGTCGTTAACATAACTTTTTTTTATACAAAGTGTAAACTGTAGACTCTCCTCTTTAATGCGACCTATGTACGTCCCAATTTTGACAATTAGGTAAGTGTCAGTTGCAAGAAAATTCAATTTCCAAAATAGTCTAATAAAAATTATTTTCTAAACGATCGAAATTTCAATAAATAAATTTTGCAATTTTGCACCGAGACCGAAACCGAATTAAAAATTAATAACCGAACAAATGAAAAAATTTACCCGATTCCGTTATAGAGTCCTGTGAGAGCAGCCTTACTATCATAGACCTACAAACTGCCCTCATCATCCCTCCAGCTTAGCATCTCTAACCGAGTGCTTGTCCTTCCCACAGCACGTTGCAAATGCTGTGTCTTGCTATCACCAGCGAAAGACAAGAGCGCCGTCCTGCACCGACAATAGTGGTTGCCATGTGCAGTCTACATCTGTCTGCGTTCGATGCCAGATATTCAAGACGTAAACGTTTCTTTAATCTGTCAACGAAGTGCGTGGTGTTGTGGGTCAGTGTTCTGATTCCTATCTTCGACTTTCATGCAGTACAAGTGAATTGTAGATTTGGCCAGTGTTAGCACAAAGCTAATCAAACAATTCACCCGACTACAAACCTTTGGTCCCCATAGAAACGATGTCCTAGTAATGCCGAAATTCGGGTGAATCAACTGACACATACCGCGCACGAGTTCCATTCGATTTTGCAAAGAACCTGTGAAACAGTGTGCCTTCACCAGCACAAACTATGAAAATCCTCTGAACTCGTCTGCAACATGTGACAAATGATTAGGACTGTGATGCATCAATTTGAATGCTACATCATCATCTTTGTAATTAGAAGGACCAACTTTAGAGTACTCTGCAAGTTATCCTTCCCATCACGCCCATATTCACCGCGTGGTGTGTTCGCCATCTGTTGTATCCTGCATACTCCGGAGGTCTTATGGACATAAGCACCGAAGCACGGAACACACGTGTTGTAAGTGTGCTGAAAGGTATGTGAGGTGGTCTGTTCAGAACGAAAGCATCTTCCAACTTAGTGCCAGGGTCACTGGTCCCAAGAATCCAAATGAAGAAATGATATACAGCTCTGTAAGGTAAGGAAGAAGCAGAGACCGTAGATTGTTAAAAGGCAAAATTTCAAAGACAGCCGGAGCTGCCGGAGATACACAATAGATTTTACACAGGTTTCCAACCCGATATATTAACAATAGCTCATGATTATTTGAAGAAATAGAAACAAATCAGAAGCATAATAAGGTCGCCGATAAAATACAATTATTAATCGCCCAACTCGAAACATTTCTCATATCAGAATTTATTCGTTCAATACAATCCTCCACTGTAAATTTTATAGTCCTTGATAATCTCAGCAAAGTCATTAATATACATATTAAAGAGCAAAGGATCCAAAATAGATCCCTGTGGTACACCATGCGTAAGAGGCAAAGTATTAGGAAAATTAGTAGGGGCGTAGCTTACAGAGGAATCAAGCCGAACAAAGACACATAGTTAATATGTACATAAATTTCTAATTGGTCTTCAAAAATGTTCGTTAAGTCAAAGTGTAATTCTTTTTTTATTTCTTAGCCTCACTGTGCATCTACGATGAAAAGTGAAACAAATGCGAGGAGATCTGATTGCAAACAACTCAAAAACTTTTCAACTACCTTGGACAAAAACAATAGTGAATTAAAAATTGCTAAAGATGCATTCTAGAAATTTCTTTCACGTTTTATGGTTGTTGAAACGCATCATCGCGCAGATAATAAAACCTTGCAGGACTTTTCCTTTATTAAAATGCTTTATCGTAAGTATAGCTGCAAATTCCGATTCTTAAATAATTAATCATCAACAATACGTCAATAAATTGTGGATTTTGTTTGAATTATTGAATGAAAGCATTCTAACTACCAGTTTGAGAGTTTTGTTCTTGGCCGTCCATTGTTGACTGTCCTATTGGGACCCTACCTGGGAAAGATACCTCATATTTAGGCGGTGCGCCGAAACCAGCCACAAGAGTTAATGAACCTTACCAGGTTTCCCAACTCCTTGTCTGCTAGCTCCCCCAATTCGCCGAAGAAAACTCAATAACTAAGTTTCTTATAAACGAAAGACAAAGATAAATAAAATGTCACCTACACTGTAAAAAATGTGCACAATTGTTGCCACAAAGCTTAGGCATTTTTTTTCTAAAATGTAGGGAATATTTCTTAAAATGTAGAGAGTACTCCCAAAAATGTAGGGAATATTCCCTACATTTTAGGGAATATTCCCAACACTTTAGGAAAAAATGCCTAAGCATTGTGGCAACAATTGTGCACATTTTTTACAGTGTAGTAAATTTACGAAATTGGAAAAAAGGCATCTCCCTGATTTAGTAAGTGATGAAATCAGTCATTCGGTAAATCAAAGATTCCAAGTTCGAATCTCTGATAACTCTTTCTTCTCTTTCATATACTTTTAATCATAATTTCGAATAGTCCTAATGTTGCTTTTTGTTGTAGTACATCCTAACAACACAACATTTGAAAACTTATTAAGTTTAAATCTTTCGAGCTACTATAATTGGCGATTAATAGCTACACCATTTTTCATTTCTTCATACCATTGTAATTGTAAAATTAACCTAATTTTCCAAACGATTGAACATGAACACATTTTACAAATAAATTATTGGATCAAGAGTACATTTCCCCACAGAAGAAGCTGGTTATTAACTATTTTCACTTAAATATATTACCTAACTACTCTTACCTTCACACAGGTTGGATTTCTTCTCATAATAATTAAAGAAGTGTACATATCTACTACATACATATGTTTGTGTATACAAGCTATATTTTAAAAGGTTAAATAATAATAGTAAAAACAAAAACACACGCACTTGCGCAGCCAATTCAAAACCATCGAAATTTCCAATCTTTTTTTTGAAACGCTACTTTTACTGGAGAGTTGTAAGATTACCATTCGAATTCCCTTTCATTTCTTTCACTGACCATGAGCGCATGCCCAATTTAATAAAAAAAAAAAAAAACAAAAACAACTCATGAAGCTTTGCTCTTTTTGTTTTTTTTTTTCATAACTCATTAACAGCACTCACCTGTATTTCCAATCCATTTTACTTTTATGAAGATACAATGATAAAAGTGGCACATCTGAAATTTCTGTCTCATGACCTCCAGCTTCTAGGAGTAAAATTTTCCAGTCGGCAATTTCTGAGAGTCTTGATGCAAGTACTGATCCAGCTGATCCTCCACCGATAATAACAAAATCATATTCACGGTCAACACTTTTGACATTGAAAGGTCGATTTTCTGGATCCAATAGGTCATAGTTGTAGAATGCTAAGGCAGTAATTAATACTGGAAGAATTGTGATTTTTCCTACTCCCAATAATGCTGTTCCAGCTTTAATAGCACCTGCCGCTAATAGTCCTAGACTTGTGGCACCAGCTGCAGCTCCTGCTGCTCCAACTGTTCCAATAGCTGCAGCCGATGATGCAGCAGCTGTTTTTGCAATTATTCCACTTAAGGCTGGAACTAATTTTGCGGCACCGCTAATTATTATCGCTAGAACCATAATTCTTATTTCTAGTTTTTTTTTTCTAAATAATTTCTAACTAAAACAAGCACAACTCAAGGTAATCACATCACTTTTGTTCGAGAAATTTTCTAGCTCTACAAAACTATTCACCTGGTGGCTACAAGGAGGTGTACACGATTTTGCACATATTTTTCCATTCAATTTCGAAATTTCGAAATGATTTTTGTTTGGTAATCACACACTCTTGTCTCGTCGGGGAGGAGAAGTGAAGACTCCGGCCACATGAAAAGTTGCGTTACAGGTAAGAAATGACTCAAAGGTAGGTACGTGATGTGCTGTTAGTCCACAACAACCGTTTCGCGCTCGAGTTGCAATACTTCTGTTTTTCGATTCTTCGCTGTAAATATGGTTTGCATGGAGTGCCCCTCTACCTCCACCACAAGCTACACTAACTAAACTATTGAAAAACGTTAGCTATATCATCTTTAGGTATTACACTTTCAAAGCTCTGACTGAACTTATGACGTTACAGCCTAGCCAATCTAGCCAGTCTAGACAGCACAGCTTATGATGGGTTTAATGCAGAAACTATATTCCTCTCATACCGATAACTTTCTCTTCGATATTTCGGCTGTCATAAAGTCCAAATTTTTGGTATTTTGTGAATGTGTCGCATGGAAGCATCTTTTATCATGTGAAGAAAGGTGCTTACCGTTTTGAAGAAAATTGTATGGGAGAAAGAAAAGTGGGTTCCACAATTGTCTCATTTTCAATGTCTATTGATAGATTTTTGCGGTCTCTTGTTGTGCTATAATCGCGCGTTTCATAATCCCTTGTCTAACTATTAGGCGGCGGTAGGTTTTGAAAATGATCGAGTATTGTTGAACACACCCATGTCAATTGTTACTTTAGTAAAGGTGTTGCTACGAGGAGAACCTTTTGTGCTAATTAGATTAGGAAAACATATAAACGATTTTGGTTATCTTGTTTGTGGTTTGTTATTAACACGTTTGAATGATTCTGATATTGTTATTGACAGCGATTTTAACAAGTGTCAAATGGAAAGTGGGAAAAATTTGATTCTTGTTTTCGTTTATATCGTTTTATTTGTTTGTATTAAAAGCATTCGTTTTGATTAATAAATTTTTATGGCTCTTGTTTTTAACTTAAGGAGATATTACGGCACGAAATGATTTTTATTTAATATTTACATTTTTATAGTGAGAGTGATTTATTCCTATAATTTTATTCTAATCCGGCTCGAAGGACCAATACTATTAGCTCCAGGACTATCATAATATGACTAGGAAGATTTACCCAAAATGTCTCTTTATATGAAATTGATTCATTTGAATTCTACTAAAAGTAAATTTATAAAACTAACCCCCAATTTTAGTCCGCTCACCTTTAGTTGATGGATCTTCTTTTAAAAAGTTTTGCTCATAATTTCGATATAAATTTGGGCCAGCTCGAATTGAGAAAATAAAATTATAGAAATTAGGAGGAATTATAAAAATTGCAAACCACAAAGGAAAGAAACATAAATAGAAGTAAATTTTGAATTTCCTATTGCTTTTGCATGGTAGTCGAAAAGTTTTTGAGTTGTTTGCTATCAGATCTCTTCGCATTTGTGTCACTTTTCATCGCAGGTGCACAGTTAGACTAAGGGCCTGTCCGGATCCAAGTCTTTGTCTGCGTCTTGTTATTACAGTTAGTGGCGTAACATCGAGACAAGCTCTATCCGAATCCATGTCTATGCCACCGAGCTTTGCTACTTTGTATAACAGTTTTGACATTTGTTTACTTGATCACCGAGTCAAGGTTCGAGTTGACTTATTTAAATAGACAACGTATTGTGAGGTTATGTTGGTTTGCTGTCTGTGAAATTAAGCTGAGCAAACGTTCGTCTTCGTCTAACAATTATAATAGCTGAGTTTATTGTGTTACGTCACTAGCTAGAAGACGAAGACTTGAATCCGGACAGGCCCTAAGAAATGAAGAAAGAATTACACTTTGACTTAACGAACAATTTCGAAGACCAATTGTAAATTTATATATTAATTATGTCTTGATTTTTCTGCAAGCTACGCCCCTACTAATTTGAAGTTTCATTCCACTACAGTTTGTCTTATCGACAGCTTATTGTCTGGAAGTTTTTTGCTTGTCAGTTTTTTGTCTGAAAGATTGCAGCAAGTAACAATGGGGGACTGTTTTCCTAATACTTTGCCTCTTACGCATGGTGTACCACAGGAATCTATTTTGGATCCTTTGCTCTTTAATATGTATATTAATGACTTTGCTGAGATTATCGAGGACTATAAAATTCATAGTGGAGGATTGTATTCAACGAATAAATTCTGACATGAGGAATGTTTCGAGTTGGGCGATTAATAATTGTTTGCAATTGAATCCGGAAATATCGCAATGCCACCTTATTGTGCTTCTGATTTGTTTCTATTTCTTCAAATAATCATGAGCTATTATTAATAAGAAATCGGGTGCGAAGCCTGTGTAAAATTTATTGGGTATCTCCGGCGACTATGGCTGTCTTCTGCAATTTTACCTTTTAACAATCTACAGTCTCTGCTTCTTCCTTACCTGACAGAGCTGTATATTATTTCTTCATTTGGATTCTGTATGTTCGATGAAATTAAATGGAGCAGTTAATGACTGTACGAGGTTCGTATTTAGTTAAGAAGATTTCATCACCTTTCGCCGTATAACCATATGATAGCGCCTTGAAAAGAATATTTAAGGTGTAGGCAAGCACGTTTTGAGCTTTTTATACCTAGGTTTCAATTTTCCATAATGGAGGACTTTTACTTTGTTCGGTGGAGGTGTCAATGAAATGATGCCCATCAGGAGTGATTGGGATGGGAAAGTAATGGGGGTAACATTCGACGTTTCTATCTTTCCGGATGGATCCAAGACGAGTACAGTTCAGGCAAAGCATGCAGGGATTTAGGTACCAGGCGGAACTATTGGTATCTGCTATTAAGCCATTAGGGCGCTGGATGCTGTGCTAATAAAATTAAAATTGGTGCAGCTATGCAAGACCAACCTTGAGGAATTGATTACATGACTGGGTACTTGGCCATATGGATATCGAAGGTAACAAGATGGCTGTGAAGTTGGCTAAAAGGGCTCTGAAATGAATATCGCCGCACGGTAACTTAGGAGAAGATTTGGATCGGAGCTTTGAAAGACAAGATCGTCAGGAGCGCCTATCAAAAAGCAAGTCTCCGGTGGATCAACAGGAACACAGGAAAGAGAAAGAGAACTCCTTAATGACAATAGAACAAAAAGCAGAATTCTAGTAGGGGTCATTACAGCTCACTGGACTATGGGAGACCGTGCTAGAAGACTGGAAATAGCCGCGAATGACTTCTGCAGGAACTGTAAAGATTTGGAGGAAATCGAATCCGTTCAACAATACCCCACAAGTGTCCCGTTCTGATAAATAAAAGAGGTAGGCTATTAGATAGCTACTTTGTTTTTAAATCTAACAGCAACACTCTTACCTACTTATTATTAGTTTATGTTTTAATAGCTATTTTTCTTTAATAATTCATTCATAACCCCCCCTCAAACGTTCGGAAAACTGACCTAACGTAACCTTCGTAAGAAGGACAAACGGCAGTTCTCGTTCTCTTAGATCTACTCGAAAGCCTTTTTAATCATAAAATTGCGGATTTCCATAGGGCTCTATATTGGGTCCATCTTTTTTTTTATTACTTATTTTCATTTAATGTCGATGATGTTACAGAGTTTTCGAAGTTTTCTTTTGTCAAAAGAACTATAACTGATTTCTAGTTCGATTTGAAAGTCCTCCTAATCTAACAACATTATCATGTACAAACATAATCTTGATGTGACACATTAACGAATTTCTGTTGATATACATTACGCCACACAAAGCCTTCTTAAAATTATTTGCCTTCATTATGCATGTCAATGTTACTTAGTGTCCAAAAGTACCTGTACTTATCACGGAATTTGTGTCTGGGTATTTTAATAATTACACGAATACCTTTCTGATGAAACACTCTACCTCCTCTGAGAAGTTACAATTCGCGCGTAATAGTGGTGTCGTCGATTTTATATGTGCACATGAGCGTGGATATTTTAATTTAGGCATGTTCGTCATTGGCTTAATTGCTGTTATGTGAATGCTTTCTTTCTTCTTTTCATTGTCCCCTTAATGCTTAAAACTGGCTATTTTACATTTAGTTAAGTAATATCACCGGCAAAATATTTCTAATTTTGAATTTTGTTTTCTTTTTTTCAGGTAAGCGCACTAAAACTTGTAGTCACAAATCCGCGGACTATTGTTGACCCAGTGTAGTCTTGTGTATCCGGTAATTGATGAACACCGGGTGATGTAAGCATTATGTGATTTCTTTTATGTTAATGGTGTTAAATTTAAAAATGTCTTTTCGGTATAATTATTGATTATTATGTAAGAATTAAAAAAGTGTAAATAGTCCATTAATTGAGATGATTGTTGATTTAGTGATTTTAGGGTCGCTTCGACATCTCGAGGAATGTATTATTCAAAGATACCCGAATCCACAATTATTAGGGACTTGGTAGAGAAAAATTCGAGGTTTAAAAATAAATATTTTGTTGTTGTGAAGAATGAAAAATCGCTTATTGCAGAAATGATATCCTCCCGCATTTTAAACACTTCTTCCTGGAGTGCTCCGTTAATTTTTGGGAAGAGCCAGAAGTCATATGGCCCCACATCTGATGAGAATAAGATGGTGGTCTTATTTCATTAACCCCTGAAAGGGCTATCAAATTCCATATTCTTTTCGCTCAATGAGTAGTTCTTAGGTTAGGGAAGGTTAGAGGAGTGCTGTCAAGAAAGAATTACCCTGACTAACTAAGAACTCCGTTGGGTTCATTCTGTTTATAGCAGGACAATTCTGTCGAAGTTTCACTGCAACAAACAATTCGCTCCTCGACAAGAAAACGGCGAATATGATTCTTTGAGGTGTTGATACTTTTTCGTTCCATTGGCTGCTGGTCTGTTTCTGAACTGCTCCCATAAAACTTTGGTTTGTCAGCGATGTTATAAGATTTTTGAAGTTCGTAGAGTTGCCATATTAGAATTTTTTCAAAGAAATATTAAGCGAAATCTATCCGAGCGTATTTTTCTTCTTTCTTCAAAAGGGTATACCTCTCTAGCTGATTTCTTCGATAAGCCCAGATGATCTTGTGTGACATTTGTGTTACAGTATTCTCGCGAGTAACACATGAAGAGTTGTGGCATTTTTGTTGCTTTGTGGGAAATTTACCCGGATGAGAGCAATTCGTTAGTCCATAGGACGACGAAATCGGTGGCTCTATTGTCCTCTTTTAAGTTCTTTGCACGTAATTTTGTTCTTTGATTCGGGATGAATTCTTGCTCCTTTTTATTCCAAACACTTCACACTTTATACATCCAATTTTTATTTATTTTTATTTATTCAATTGTTTTTTCTGTAATTTCAAGTTCCTAGTCTAATTTTGCTTATCTAGCCGTCTGTTTGCTATCGCTGACTAAACTCTAAGGTCTACGTAATTAGGACATATAACTAGAATGAATGCATGTATTGAAATAAATAAATAAATAAATAAATAAATATCTAGCAATGTCAATAATTAATAAGTACTTACCAATTAATATTTTTTTTTTATTTTTACTTATCTCTACACCTGGCCAGGTCGCCGCACTTTTCAAGAAGAAGGAGCCAGAATTTCCTCGGTAAGGCCTCTCTTGGTACAGTCACGTATATTCGCAGTTTTGATCGCATGATGTTCTATTGTTTTGAGATTGGAGGTTGCGGATTCGGCTATTTGCTAGAATAAAATTTGGAACGCTACACAGTCTTCCTGTGTTACTCGCGGAAATACGCCGTCAATTATTTTTTTCACAGCTTCAAAGCTTCTGTTGAAGTTGAACATAGTCATTCTCAGTAATCGTCATGTAAAGAGACATATCCTGTCTGAAGCCTTCGATGCTATTTATAAATTGTTCTTGAAGCTAGGTCAGTATTCATCATAAGTGCAACTTGAAACTTTTCGACATCAATTAAGTTGGGACCGCCATTTTATGGTAGAAAAGATTTGAATGCGTCAATATTTAGGGCTCAATTAGGGCTAATTTAAGAGAAGTCAGTACCCAGATTTGCAAGTTTCATACATTTTTCAATACGAATTTCTGGCAAACTATTTGTACCAGAATAAGGATTTATATCTTAAATTAATGGTAACGAAGAGGTCTAGTATATAACGTCGGAAAATGGCATTAAAATGGAGATATTAGCTCGAAAACTTGTAAAAAATGGTAACAATTGAAGTTTTTCAAATCAAATTCCTGTTAGTAGGTACTCTCATATCTTTAGATTGTGACTATCTTAGAAAAATAAAGCCAAGATCTAGCAAATAACGACGAGCTTTTTTCATTTTTAGTGGCTCTTTTTTTCTAATTATTTGACTCTCTAATAGTACTTGCTCTTTCTCCCGATATTTCACCAACGAAAAATTGAAATATTTCATTGAAAGTTGTTGAAATACAAAGCAAAATAGTACATTTCCCAATTATGTGCAAAAAACATTTAGGAGAGTTAATTCTCGTTAAATATTTTCAATTTATTTGAACTGCAAATTTTCATTGTTCGTATTAAAATGTCGCATGTTGGGTTTCTGCCTTTCGCGCTAGATGTCTCTAAAGTAACTTGTGGTCTAGGTCTAGGCTAATTTTATATGAATTTCCTCACTTTCAGGTCACAAACCTACGTATAGTAAATTTTATTGCCTACAGAATCGCTGGTATCTAAATTGAAAATTTTGCTGAGTACTGACTCCTCTTAATGCCACTTCCACGAATTTAATTGTCTTCTATTTTTTTAAAAAATCCTAGTTTAATCTAGCTTTATTAAAAGTTAGGACCACCACTGCTGAGAATAGGATAAATGGCATTGTTACAGTAGTGTGCACTGCATAATATTTTAGGGCTCAATTAGGACTAATTTAATGCCACTATTGCACACTTTTGTAACAATGCTATTTAACCTATTCTTAGTAGTGGTGGTCCTAACTTTTAATAAAGTTGGATTAAACATGGATTTTTTTGAAAAATAGAAGACCATTAAATTCGTGGAAGTGGCATTAAATTAACCCTAATTGAGCCTTAAATTTTGACGTATTTAAAACTTTTTTACCATGAAATGGCGGTCCCAACTTAACTGACGTAACTTTTCGTGTATTTCGAAATCCGAACATATAGTTCATATTATATCTGTTTTTCTGATTCTTTGTTCGGTGGGGGGATTTACATTGTTTAATCATCACAAAATTGTCTTTCTTATGTCCATCTTAATTGATTTCGGAAGACGAGTTTTGAAATGGTTTACGGTGATTTAAACAGTAATGTTAGTCTTAGTTATGTTATCGTTTTTACAAAGACTAACTTTAACTATAGTTAAAAGTACTTTAATATGTCATTTAAGATCCCAGGACTCTTGCAGGAACGCTATGTCGATAGTATCCAGTGTTGGGTGTAATCTGATTGCAGTGTAATTTAATTAATAATTCCATTACAGTTTAGTCAAATTACAAAGTAATCTAATTAAATTGTATTCGATTACATATCAATCAGATTACTTATGAGAGAATATGTAATCTATCAAAAGTGTAATATGTTACAATATAATTAGATTATTTTGTAATCTAATTACATTGTAACAGATTACTTTATAGATTACTTAAAGGTAATTAATAATATAATGAAATGAATTGAAAGGAAATAGTATTGTTCTCGTACGAAATTAGTTTTAGGGAGTTTTATGAAGTATTAAAATACAAATATCTTAAATATCTTAAAATGTCTTAAATGTAATCACATTAATTAGATTAACATGTAGTGGGATTAACTTGTAATCGATTAATGTGTAATCAGATTAACTTGTAATCACATTACACGTTAATCGATTACATTATGTAATTATGGAAATGGATTACATTAGTAATCTGTTACAAAGTAATCTGATTACAGATTACATGGTTAATTGTAATTTTTAATCATTAATCAGATTACATTTTGCCCAACACAGATAGTATCCATAGTAAATCTCCTGCTAAAGCACATCTGAAGTAACTTTTGCATGATAAAGATATATTTGGGACTATTTTCATATCGCTTGAATAGCGTATTATTTTTCCGGCAACAGCATCCTGGTCCTTGTCTTTAACTCTTATTTTTTTTTTAAATAATTATCTCAGTTTTATTGTTGAATGGGTTGATGTTAGGCGCTGTGGCCTGTAAGCTTTTTAATAATATTATTCAGTTTTTTGGTCACACTTGAGGTTGACGAACTCGCACAATTGTGACGTTACTTATTTGGTTTATCCGTATAATTTTGATTTACCATTCCATTGAGGCAGGTGATTTCTCCTCCATAGTCAGCATGTTCTAGCTACTGCTGTCTTCATCTTACCTTTAATTGGAATAATAGGATTGATTTCCAAATCGTAACTGCTACACCAGTAGGTCTGTGTATGCGGGCTTGGAAATCTCTATTCTTCAGATGGACGCCTCCCCAATCCAACCTTGTTCTTTTTGCAATTTTAAATCAGCTTTATTGTCTAGCTGCTCCTGCCAAAACTTATATTTGACTTTAAAGATAATTTTTTCATAATGGTCAACTAATTGTCTCCATCAGGACTATCTCTGTTAAGGTTTTCATGGAAGTAACCAATAAGAACCCCTTAAGTGAGGAATTTGGTTATCCTCTACAGTTGTGAGGTTAGCTCTCTCCCAAGCTTCTGTAGCAATTTAGATGTGACCTTGGCGAAGTAGGTAAGATGCAACCAGTAATGGCCATTTTGAATTTAAGAAAAGTGTTGGTTCTCACAAATCACACTGAGGGTAACCTTTAATCCAGTCAAATTGCTCGTCTCCATTGAAAATAAATAAATAAAAGATTGAATTTTCAAATAGATAACAAACTTTCGTGCCACCCTGAACATAGCATATCCACTAATCTAAATATAAGTCCAAAAACAAACATTTAAAAAAAACTTAGAGCTTTGCATGAAAATCGTTTTGAAATAGAGCACCGTCGCGCTGTCTAAATTTAGTTTAGCGCGCTTACTTTATTTCCGTTTTCATGACGGAAGAACTGTGCATTGGCAGTGAATTGTAATTTATAGAAAAAAAAAAATGAACATCCTGCAAAATTCAATTTATCTGGAAAATTGTGTTAGGCTCCAATTTTGAGGCATAGTTCCCTGCTGGGCCGGATGGAGCTTTTGCAAGATTTCTAATGATGTTATCTATCACAAGAAGAGCATACAAAGTTTTTGCTGGGACCACACAAGAAACGGAACTGAATGAAGCTTTTATAGTAAATTTGTATGAGTAATGAATTTATGGTAACATAATTAGTAAGCAAGCAATGAAAGCGAAATACCAACCTGTTGCTTTTTACAGTATATATGGAAAGTAAAAAAAAAAAAAAAATTGTAAAGAGGCTTTTTTTTCAGTTACAATTTCATGAATTCTCTTTTGCTTGGAAGCACCTATGAAGGTCGTATTGAAGTTGCTTTAAATGAAATCTTTAATTTTTTTTTGTGTACATTGCATAAAAAATATGAAATATGAGATTATGAAAGTTAAGAGCCTAACCATGGCCCGAAACTCGGTTGTAATTTCTTTCGTTTTTCGTGTGTTGTAAAAAAGTGCAACAAAGTTGTTGGATTGGTTTTAGTCGAGTCATGTCCATAATGTAAGGAATCTTGTTTCATGAAATTAAGCCAAATCTTTTTAAATAGGATGATAAAAAAAAATGAGTTCAAAAATGAAATTGTCATTGAAGATACATTTTTCGGACATCTCTTCAACTGTTACCCGTCTCGTAATTTGTTCCACACATAAAAATTGATCATCTTTTGAGTTCGGCTAACTTCTATTTTTGTTAGACTTACGTAAAATATATACGAAACGCGAAAATAGTTAGATAACGTTGAACCACTTGTCTGTCATGCCCACTGACATGTATGTCTATAAATTGACTGACTGATTTCATGTGGCACCAGGAGGGTGATTCTGATCTCTTTGTCGAAGCTTAGGCGTATATTTTAGTCACATATTTTGGATTTCACCTCAAATTTGTCGTACTTTTATATTCATCATATTCATTCTGATTTATCCTTTTCATCAACCACAAAATAAACTAAACTGAATTTGAAATGAATTAATGTCAGAATATACGCCTAAAAGTACGACAAATTAGTCAACTGCCTCCGAGGTAGTGACAAAAATTGTATACTATGGCAAATGGATTTTCTACACCAACTTAAAACAATACAAGTGCTTAAAATCGAAAAATATTTTTGAATTTGTTATGTGAAGTGTCAGTTTTAGTTCATTCTACGTAATGCAAAGCTTGCTGAACTGAATAAAACCACGAAAAAATCAGTAGAAAAGTTCATTTCATTTAGGCGTATATTTTGACATTCAAGAACGACAAATGATCAGAATCACCCTCCAGGATCTGATCTTTCGTCGTACTATTTAGGCGTGAATCTTGACATATTTTGTCGTACTTTTTCTTTTAACCACAGTTCATTTTGTGTCTTCACTATTCTCTACAACAAAATGAACTATAATGAATTTTCGGTGAACAAATGTCAAAAAATACGCCTAAATATACGACAAATTATTCAACTGCTCCCAGAGGTTGTGACAAAAATTTTACACTGTGGTAAATGGAAATTCTACACCTAATTAGAGCATTACAAGTGCTTAAATTCGAAATATTATTTGGAATTTGTAATGTGAAGTGTCATTTTCAGTTCATGCAAGGGTTGCTGACCTGAATAAACACTCGAAAAAATCATTCATTTCATTTAGGCGTATATTTTGACGTTCAAGTACGACAAAAGGTCAGAATCGCCCTCCTCTTTTGATTTCAGAAAGTATGGTTCACTGTAAATGCTACCAACTGTCGTCGTAAACTTGCGTCATATTTAAATTATTTGGGAATTTACTTGTAAGTGCGATTTACCGAATTTACCACAAAAGTATTTGGGACGATTTGTATTGTTAAATTTTAATTTTGAGCCGAAGGAAGTGTTTTTCACAGGGCTGTTTTGGTTGGAAAGTTTTGATTACCAAGCTGCCAGTTCTGGAAATGCCGCTGAACTTCAAGCAATTTCTCATTCCATATCGTTACAGTTCAGTGGGAGAAGAGTATGCTCTCATGGAAAGAGACAGGAATATTAAAGTGGTGCCATTTGCTTTCATGCATTTTTGGTTCAACGAGCAGTCGATTTTTATACATGTCAGTGGTCATGCCATAAAGATCGTTTTTGAAATTTCGAATTAATTTTTTAAAAAAAATTCTTTTTCGCTTTTCACGTCTAATTTGGACGCAGTGACAGCCAGTTAGTAATTTCGGCCGTCTCTCTTGGGTTTCTTAAGTCTGAACTGTACTACATACAAAAGGTTTGGCATTGGATGTGGAGATCAACTGGAAATATATTAAGAACCACATTCCGAATGTTTGTTGAGGTTTGGTCTTAGAGTTGTACTGAGTGTCATATACGAGTATATACATGCAGCTCTGTAAAATCTTTCCATCTTAGATTTGAATATCAATCCAACGTTCGTATAGGTGGGAATAGTGCCGAATACCAAAACCAAAACAGTAACCTTAGATTTGAGACCCCATTTCCAATTCTTAGGTCTTGTTGAAATAGATAGCTATGCCGATCTTTTAAGACCGGTTCTTCGATGATCTGCTGTCAATTTAAATTATTGTCGAAAATTAGTTCCTGATACTTTGGACTGGAAGCTAGACGGAGTGTTTGACTTACTAAATATCTTAGGTAGAGATCAAAGTTTCGGAATCTTTGTTTTTGTGATAAACAGCATCAGTTCTGTTTTGTATGTTTTGTATTATCTGTTAATTTTTTTTTTAAATAGTCTCCAACAATTTACTGACTATAAAGAAAATTATCTGTCATATTAAAATTATCATATCCTCCGTGAACCTAACCAATCTCACCATATTCCTGTTTAGCTTATTTTATATGATATTATTTATTATTATTAGTTTTTCTGTCACCTAGTATGGATTGAAGAATCTTTGTCCTTTGCATTGTTAATTTTATATCGAATCTGTACAGGCATACTTCAAGCTCTAGTTCCGCAAGAGATTCCATTTGTCTCCATTGATCTGCACCAGTAATACGCGTATTTCGATTTGAATAGATGTTTCCATTTTAGAGTTTGCCTTATACATTCTAGCCGACTTCCAGAGTTTTTAGTACAAAAAAAGTCAAGGTAATTGGCCTAAAATTCTTTAGCGTGCTCTTGGTCTACGTTTGCCGAACTTTGAGATATATATTAGTTTAACAACGTTTTCAATTCTCTAGAATATTGGTTGAGTGAGATGCAACTCCTGAATATTACCAAAAGGTTTCTATTGTTTACCACTATTAGTTTGGTAGATTCTTAAATAAAGGTTCAGTGTTACTGCAAAATTCCAAATATGAACATCTCCACTGAGGGCTCTGCTAAATTCATATGTATCAACTACAGAAAAGACAGATTAGTATGCTTCGACGCTATTATGCTACAACGCGAAGTTGCATCCAATTGATTTTATTATGGCTGTGGCTCCAAGATATGAAGCTCCCCCAATACCACGTTGATATCACAAACTGGATTCGTGCCGATGACCAAGCTTTTGGACTTTTACAGATTTTAAGTTTGGCTGGCATGCCCGATGTCGAAATTCATCTTTCTCTACCGACTGTAGTTTCTGCAGTTCCTCTGCATAGCCCATTTACTCATCAGAACCGCCATACGTTTGTGGACTTTGAGGTACTAGACCATTTTGTCCTTGTACAGTTGCATTTTGGTGAGTTATATATGATATTTGGATTTGGCATCACAACACAGGTGACTTAAAATTCTCTAGAGAGCTCACATTTAATATCTCGGTAATCTCTCTCAACTCTAAAAGAGTCAAACTAGTGTAGTGATCTTCTTCTTGGTTTAACAGCAGACATTCAACTTTGTCTCTACGTCCAAATTATTAGAATCTCTACCCCATAATTTTTATAACATTTATTTACTTGTCTTACCTGGGTCTATCCATAGCAGACTATTCGAAGAACTTGCTGTCTGCACATTTTTGAGTATTTATAAAATCCGTGGACAAATCACTTGCCATAAGACCGACCTCTAATCGCCGAAGATTAAATGTTAATACCATGAAAAACAAAACCTGCGATCCTCTGAAGTCTACCTGCATGCTAATATTAAAATTACCATTAGCACTTGCATTGATGGCTTACTGAGCTGCAAAGAGAACAACAGGTTCATGGCCTTAACACCGTACCTTGAACAAAAATTAATTTTGAGGGGAAAAATCTGGAACAGTGACGACCACAACCAGAATTTGCAATCTGCATGCATGGAGGCTTTATTTAGCATTTCTCAAGGTCGTTTACTTGCAACGTTTTTATAAAACAAGAAAAATTAAATTATTTTATGATTCATTCCACAATCCACAAATTTCATGTTGAAAAGTTCATTAGTCAATAAATCTACCTAAATTTAGTCAAGACTCTTTTCGAATTCAAAGCTTTTTCCGGCATTTGTACTTGTATACGATTTTCACAGTGCAGTGGCTCTCAAACGGTGATTGGATTTTCTGAATTTTATTTGGAAGGGTGAAATTTAATTTTATTTCAAAGAGAAATCTTTGCGTTAAATATATACAGCATTTCCAGATGTATCTGAGTCATTCACAAAAAATTGTAGTAATGCCAAATTTAAGATAACTCTTACGATGTAGCCATTCTCCGCGCTTTGAAAGCATTACTTTGAAGAGTTTGAATCTGTGGGAAATGTACATAAATCGCTTTGCACTAATCCATCTTCCTCCTTTTGAATATAGGCGATTGCTTTAAGAGCTTATTTGATAGGTGGTTCTTAAGTACCATCATCATTAGGATTTCTATAGTTGGATTCGATATATTCTACTCTCTATGAACTTCATCTCTTCTAAAAATGGCGCTGAACACATTTTCCCTCGATTCCATCTACATAGTTAAAGATTTTTTGTATATTTTTGTTAGAATTTATGTTTGGTAAGGAATCGGTAATAGTATGCATTGAATTTTTCAGCCAGGTGAGCCACTCAGAAGAGCTCTCCAAAGTAGAATTTGTTATGGAGACCACATGACAAATGTGAAATTTGACATATGTATGCTACCAAAGAGTGGCGACATCTTCCAGATATTGCTGATTGCAATGAAAAGCGCTAATAAGCACTTCAGCTGGTCTCCTCTGTCACTATTCTTTTGAACGATCATGCAAAGCAATGCAAACCTTTTGCTTAGATTTAGATTTTTGAATGCGTATTTTGGGTATTCACCCCCTTTTACTTATTCCCATTTTAGGTTAAGACTATTGATGTGAAGTCTATGACCTTTCTAGGATTGTGGGGGATGTGGGGTTTGAAAAAGAGAATACGTGCTCGAGTGGATCGATCTCTGTGTCTTTATTGCTGCGCAATTGTAGATAGATAGATAGTATGATAGGAGTATGAGCCGAACTGTTTTGTTTCGATTACTTGCCTTAAAGATATCAAAAGTTTTTTTTACTGAACTCAATTGCATACACAAATTAATTGGAAAGGAACAAAAATTATCGAGAGGAGGTGACAAAAAGCCCACTGGACATAATTATCACGAAATTATTATTTTTTCATTTATTATGTTTTTTTTTTTAATTATTTAATATTATAAAAAAATTACCAAACAAAAATTATAATTCGTCCTTTTGTTTCTGTCTTCCTTTCTCCTCCTCCTTCTTTTCTGGCCATTCTTTCGTCTTCTCTGGCCAATCTTCCTTGATCATATCCGCTAATTTTTCACCAATCATAATTGTGGCAGCATTAGTGTTGGCACTTACAACAGTCGGCATAATACTAGCATCACCGACTCTCAATCCGATGACACCTTTAACTTTCAATCGATCATCTACGACTGCTCTTTTATCTGTATCGGGACCCATTTTTGCAGTTCCCGTAGGATGATATAAAGTTGATGACAAATGTTTTATGTAGCACTTCCAGTAATCATCTGATCCATCTTCGAAACTATCACAGGTAGGTAAATCAAGATTCACGAGGTTGGCTTCGTTTTTCTTGAATACCTTTGTTTCCAGCAGTTGCAGTTGATTTTTCACACCACGTAAAAGTGTCTCAACATCTTCCTTTTCGTCTAAGTAATTCGCAAATATTTTCGGTTTATCCTGATAGTTGGCACTTGCTAATCTGATTTTTCCATAAGTTTTTGGCTTTAACAAAACTACATACGTTATAAGAGTATCAGCATCCATGTTCGCCTTCAAAATCGAATGTCTCACAATCTCTGAGATTCCTATAGCCAAAAGAGTGAACCGAATTCTGGGGCAATCTCTTTTGATATAGAAGTGATGCAGTGCGATATCTGGATATGGACCCTCTGGATGAGTTGTATTTATGTAACCCACCACATTGAGAGTATCATGATGTGATAGATTGCTAGTTCTACCTGTCAGGTAATAGTGAATGTCATCCAAGAGTTCTTCCCTTGTCATTACCTTAGCTTTTGATTTATTAAGACTGACAACTATGGGAACGAAAATATGATCTTGAAGATTATTTCCGACTGTCAAGCTTTGTATTAGTGGAATACCGATTTCCTCTAAGTGTTTTTGAGGACCAATACCGGACAGCATAAGTAATTGTGGAGTTCCAACAGCTCCGGCGGATACTATCACTTCGCTCTCTTGTTCTCATTGAATTCAATCTTTTTGACGTGGGCATGTTTTATAATATGAAGATTATCTCTATCCTTAGCAGGAATCAAAAATGCTTTGGCAGTACTAAATCTTCGTCCCTTATGAGTTGTTCCCATTACAGTGGCATATCCAATATAGTTACCATCACTGAAATCTTTAACAGTTTTATATCCAAGTTCATTGGCGCCTTTTAAAATTACATCGGTCAAATAGTTTTCACTTAAAAACTGATCTATCGTCAATGGACCACCTTTGCTGTATGATTCATCCATCTTACTAACGGTGGTGATGTTTGATTTTAGATCTTGTGACTTTTGGAAATATTTCGCAACTTCATGCCAACCCCATGAAGGATTTCCTCTAGCTTTCCAATCGTTAAAATCTCTTTTATTTCCTCGAATGTAAAGCAAGCCATTTATGCTTGAAGAGCCTCCAAGGACTTTTCCACGCGGCCAGTAACAAGTTCCATTTTGAAAAGCCATACAAGATTTCCCATTTGATTCGGTACGATATTGCCAGTCATGAGGAGTATGTTGCAATGAAAGGAACCAATTTGGAATCTATATTGTGAACACCTCTATTTTAGTATACATTATATAACAGCAAATTTAGTATACAAACCTCTGATTCTATTGGTGGATCACCGCCAGCTTCTAAAAGAAGCACTTTCCATTTAGGATTCTCACTCAGACGGCTTGCAATAACTGAACCAGCTGATCCTGCTCCAACTACGATAAAATCATATGTGGTAAGGCCTAAAAAATTTCCAAAAATTTAATAATTATTTTCCATAATCGACGGAGATTGAAGGCAATTTGTTGTTGTGGTTATGCTTACCTTTTTCTATTGCAGTTGGTCCATAATCTTTTGGCCATAGACTAGGTGGTGATATGGCACAATGCTCTAAGAGAAGATTCTGAACTAAAAGCGTTACGAGCATATTGCCCATTCCAACACTTGGGGGAGAGCACTCCTGGTTTGGATATTCCATTGCTGCTTACAGTCAAAATAACACTGAAAAATAATTGTCTCGGTTTCAAATCTTAATTCAGTTTTTTTTTTTTTTTTTTTTTTTTTTTTTTTTTTTTTTTTTTTTTTTTTAATAACGAAGTGTGGAAATTTTCTTATACCCCAGGTGTTTATGGTCACTTATCTAAATCGGAGTAGCTTTTGAACATGACGTATATGAAGATAAATTTAAAGTTTGTAAGTTTGCCAGTGAATAGGAGAATGAGGTGAGATTTGTGGTTCGACGATATCGGAGATTGCTTAACTGAACTTAAATAGCTATTTATATAATGATTAGAACTTGTGATGAACGGTTCTCAGAATATGGAGTTATACTCAATTTGAGCTCTGCACCTCAAATTGTTTTCATTCTCGAGAAAATGGAAAATTTAAAATTCGTTTATAGCTTTTATTTGGGTATGTTGGGTATAGATCACTTGATCATTGATAATGGTTAGACCTTTCCAATTGTCTTCAAAATTTCCCCCTCCTCTTGTCCGTTTTGAATTTATGGCTTAACAAAGTTAAGATTTTGGAATTTCAATTCGGTTTTTTCTTATTTCACTACTATTTTTATCAAAAAGCACCTCATCAACACCTTTCTACAAAAATGAATCGATCGGTTTGGAACATTTATATATGCCCACTGGCCAGCAAATTCACTCTACCCAATCCCATCGTTTTTTTCTTCTTTTGGTACAGAGAAACCAGAGAAACTAATTCCGAACAGGATTTGTGCAAAAAAATTAAACTGGCAATCGCCAAGATCAGAGAAAACCGGCAAGTATTCATCAGACTGCGACGTAATTTTTTTATGTAGATGCAGATTTTTGCATCTATCTCAGTTGAGGGCCTACAATTTCAAAATTTTATGTCATTTAAATAAACCAGTTGTATGATATTATTTGTGTTGGAACAGTGCTGCCATAACACACCCCTGTTTTTATTTACTCCATTTTTTTTAACTACATATTACAGGAAAGAAAAATCCAACAAAATTCAATAAAATCTAATAGCAAAAATGGCCGATAGTTTTGTGGATTTCTTGAAATTTGTAATTTGATCTGAAAATTTGCTATTAGAGCTAGAATCAACTAAAATATTCCAAAAACTACATTCCAGGAGAAATTGTCTGGAAGGTTTCCGGAAGACGTAGGAACGTATCACAAAGTCCGAGTATTTTAGCGGAAACCAAAGAAAAAACTAGATAAGTTGTGTGGAGTCGTTAGCCGAATGTGGGTTTTCATTAAGTCCTGATAGCCTTTACCCAGTTCAAAAAATTCAGTAAGAAGATGGTACAACTTTTTTCATAAAAAATGGTAGGTATAATCTTTTCCTGAAATCCGAAGGCCCAACTGAAACCAGAGATACGGTTTCTGAAGAGGTTATTCGAAAATGGTTTGATGAACTGCGAAATTATATAAAGAAGATGAATACAGGAGTCATATTTAAAGAAACAGTTGTTTTCCGCTACGTACGACCACCAGGTACATAGTCAATAGCAATGCCAGAGGACTGGTTTTTAGGTCGTTCTAAGACAGACTGCATGAGAATATATCACGAATGGTGTAAATAAATGGTTAATTAATTTACCAGTTTTTGTTGACGGACGGTTTCAAGTCCCATTTAACATTGAAGCTAAGCGAGTCTTTCAACGCAAACGGAATAATTTTATACGTTTTTCCTCCCAGCACAACACATATGCTACAACCAGCAGAGTTTAGTGTTTTCAAATAATGGACCATAAAAAAAAAAAAACGGGAGTGGTTACGGGGGGTTACCACTGAAATCTTAAAAACACACAAAAAGTTAATAAAACTTTGCATCAAATTTGTGCGTATTATCATGATCAAAATTGTACATAGTTTGAGAAAAAGCATACACTTAGGTAATGACGTGTCAAAATAAAGATTTCTGGATTTTTTTTATATGTAATTAGCTTTAGAAAACTCTCGAATTCATGAAATTTGCAAAGTTTGGTACAAAACAACATCAAGTAGATAAATTTGTACTTGAGGATGGAAGACCTTGAAGTGGAAGAGGAAGTGACAGAGGGAAAACTAGTAAAAAAGTTTTGGTTTTCAGAGAGGAATAACTATCAAAATTATGATATTATTGCAAAGAAAGTTCAATTTGTGACAGATATCGAACGTTTGTCTATTGATTTTGAAAAACTCAAATTGTGTAGTGCAATTTGATAAAAGAAATAAAGTCAAAATAATGTTAACCATGGTAGCGGTAAAAATGTCTTGTTTTTATATATTTTGCATACAATTTGGCGTTTTTAATTCATTTCATCACCATCAGATGGAATGATGTGCTTTCGGAAAGCTTTCATTTAATTTGAAAGCTCTGCGGACTGTAGTTTGCATGCTCGGAAAGTGTATGTCGCCATTTTCTGTACCTGTGTAAATTTCGCGGAATATTTTAAATTTTATCATTGTTAATTTATTATTTTTGCTTGGGAGGCGAGACTTTTTTTTGCAGTCCTATTTATAATCTATTTGTGTATAATTGTGAGTAACTATTATTCATAGTAATCATTGGACGTGTTAGTAAAATTCGGTCCAATAATATTATGAACTAAAGAGGAGAAAGCTGAATTTGCTGGGTGTATCCAAATTTGTGTATATGAAAAGGAAATAATCCTGAAAGTCGATCAATTTTGTATAAATTTGTGAATGGACTATATTTCATTTTAATGGAATTCAACAGGAAGTTAGGCAATATTGAAAATAGTAATATTTTGTTGCGATCCATTCATGACCAAGATACGGTCTTTTGAAATTTAAAAAATGTGGTAAATTTTGCTTAGTAGATGTAACTTTAAAAATTTATATCTCATGAAATAAACGTTATTTATTTTGGGAAGCTTTGAGGTTTGCGAGAAAAATTAATCAAGGTAATTTATCTCAAAATGTGCAATACCAACACCATTCCAATTCCATATAAGACTTGTAAATGAAGCGAACAGTACAAATAGTTCGCTTCAATCGACAGAACAATTTGTTCTTTCCAATATAGGGGAGTAGGTACTAAAAGCAAGTACACAAAAGAACACAGCTATTACCTCCGACTATGCTAATCTTGTTGAATTATGTTCCTCGAAAATGAAAAATTTTATTCGAACAAAATTGAGAAATTAGATAGAGATACAATTTTATAATAGTCTTACACTAAAATTGAGTTGGAAATTCTACCAGATATAGCTCAACCTGAAATTTCTGTTGGTCAATTGAAATTTATCTCTCGAATGTAGTTCTTTGGTTATCTAGTTAGTAAAATGATAAAACTGACAAAGTCTGAACATTGCCAATGTCAGAATTCTCGGAAAAGTTTTATTTCATGACCGGCTTCAGTAAAATAAAATTTGCCCAAGCAATAAATGGTGCCAGACAAATTACAAGGAAAAGTGTATGGTCAACGGCACAGAGCGCTTACATTTCGTTCGCAACTCACTCAGAAATATTTTATAAGTTCAAAAAAAATTCGATGAAAACTTTTACAGACAAATCTAAAATTCCGCCCTGCCTATGCGATTCTACTGCTGTGCGGATGCCCGGAATGCTTTGGGAATATATATAGCTTTGCATGTATATATAATGGTTTGTTTCAATTTTCAAATTGCATACTTCTATGCGTTTATGTCTGACTGTGCTTTTGAGAACAGAAATCGTAAGCTTTTTTTGGTGGTAACCTCCCTTAAGAGGAGTCAGTACTCAGCAAAAGTTTCAATTTAGATACCAGCTATCCTGTAGGCAATAAAATTTAGTATACGTAGCTTTGTGTCCTGAAAGTGAGAGATTCATATAAAATTAGCCTAGACCTAGACCACAAGTTACATTAGAGACATCTAGCGTAAAAGGCAGAAACCCAACATGCGACAATTTAATACGAAAAATGAAAATTTGCAGTTCAAATAAATTGAAAATTTTTAACGAGAATTAACTCGCCTAAATGTTTTTTGCACAGAATTGTGAAATGTACAGTTTTGCTTTGTATTTCAAGAATTTTCAATGAAATATTTCAATTTCACGTTGGTGAAATATCGGGAGAAAGAGCAAGTACTATTAGAGTCAAATAATTAAAAAAAGCGCCACTAAAAATGATGAAAAAACTCGACGTTATTTGCTAGATCTAATTTGAAAAACTTTTTTACCAAGTTTTCGAGCTAATATTTCCAATTTAATGCCATTTTTTTTATTTTTTCCGACGTTATTTACTAGCCCCTTCGTTACTTTTAATTTAAGATATAAATCCTTATTCTTGTACAAATAGTTTGCCAGAAATTCGTATTGAAAAATATATGAAATGAAATGAAAATGGGATTGAAAATAATGGAAGGCAGATCATCAATGAAAATTAAGAGGAAAGATGGAGAAATAACAGAGCCCTGAGGCACTCTGGCATTTTATAGGATGAGGTTCATATGTAACGCCAGCTAATACAACCCATATTGAATTAGTTTTAATCTGGAAACTGTGAATTTTATCACAACTTTAAATTTTTTAATGGCTTTTCAAATCGGGAATAACGAAAAAATTACTGAAGTCGTTTTTTTTTTCAAAACAACATGAATTTAACATCCTCTTCTAAAAGCATTTTTATTACTTTTTTTTTGGCCCCATGGTGGACGGACCCAAACTGGGTTAGACTGGATACAAACTGGTAATTTCCACATACACTGATATTTTCTATTATAATGCAGACTAAATAAATGCTTTGAGTTTTTAATTTAAATTAAAAGATAAATATTAGTTTACTTTTTGTACTAGTACAAAAGTTTAAACATCGACATTAACGGGGTAGGCCTACCTGCAGACTTTAAAAAAAAATCGATTTTTTTGCATAATCTGAAAGTATAACTACTGAGGATTATTGTGTAAGAATTTCAAGTTGATCTAATAAAAATTGCAGAAGTTAGGAGACTTGGAAGATTGCCGCCTCGATACCATTTCGGTGCAGGTATAGCACGTCATCTGGGCAGGTATACAAAGGAAGCATTGGTGGAGGTTGGCATTCTTTGCTAGCATTCATATGGGCGTTATGGATGCCCGTGTAGTGCTTACAAAGCCGTTTGTAACTTTGAGAATTTTACTAGTCACGCATGAGTCGGAATTGTAAAATTTAAACGCAATTATCTCGAAATCGGTGACAAAACTAAACTATTTTCTTTCAGTGACTTTTTCATTTTGGATGTAAATTCGATTTTTTATTGGCTATGAAAATACAAGCAATTTTTGGGTAAAAAAATGAACACTTGAAGTTTACAAAGTCGCCATTTTGTTAAAAATATTTTTTTTCCCCAAAATCAACAGTCAAAAACTGCTCTTGGGTGTTATTAATGGAATCACGTTGGATGTTTTTCTTTAGTCTTGCAGGTAGGCCTACCCCCTTAAGTAAATTGTACTTGAAACCGTTCTTGTAAGGAGGGCATTTCCTTAAATGCACGCGAATTGGTACGTTTACCCTATGGTTTTTTAAAATTAATCAAAAACCTTCCCCCTATTATTGCTATTTCTTTCGACTACTGTAAACGCGGGTCACCCTGCATAATCAAATTGTGATAGGTCGGCTGGTTTCGGCGTTGATTATAATAGTATTGTTTTTATGTTACGAATAAATATTAAATATTGAAATAATTATTGTATAAATATTATGTGCTATTATTATTATCAGAAGTTAAAATATTTATTTAGTGACGGAATTACTACACATTGTTTATGTTTTCTTATTAATATCACTGTCGGCAAAATGCTGGAAACAGATATATGTACATGGAATCGTTTTATCCAATTCCTTAGTATTTTTGGAATTAACATTATCACGTTTTTTGTCACCACATCGCATCTTCACTACAAACTTTACACCCGAAGTTAAAATAGCACAAAACCACAAATTCAAAATTCAAATGAAAGAAATTATAAATTTCAAGCGATACCAAACATCACATAAAAGCAATCAATTTATTTATTCCTAACCTATTCAATAAAAAAATATTTTTATAAATTCAGTGGAGAAAAATTATAAGAAAATCACTTAATTCACCACTTAAACACCAAAATAAAAATAGTAGGGATATGAGTGAAATTTGTCGCAATTCGTCTTTTTGCACTACAGAATTTTTCTTCTCTTTATATTCGCCACAATTAAATATTTTGCATTTATTTACACAACGCGATGACAGCTGCAGACCAGAACTGAAACATTGGAAATGCCCTTTCTTTCAACACAGAGGCAGATCCCAATCAATGTGAAAATTACCAAAAAGAAAAATTACAATTATACAAGAACAAAAAAATTAACAAAAGAAAATTATCTGGAAAGCTTCTGTGGCGATTCCCTTATCAATTGAAGTCTAAAATTAAACTGTGATGGCGGAATGGAGCTCTATAGTAGTAGTAGTAGAAAAATTTGCATAGCAATTGTAAATCCAGTTTATATGCATATGAGTGCATATATTGCAACATGCAGACACAAACGCAAGAGTTTGTGAAGTGAGCAATCGCGTCACACTATTTTTAGATTTATCTTTGTTGTTTTAAATTACGCCTGAAGGTATGCAAAATAATTTTTTTTTGCTAAAGTATAAAATTAGGGGCAAGTACAAGTTTATTTGATTTTATATACACTCCGCAACAAAAAGATACTACAACCTACAACTTTTTCGATTTTCTGGTAAAGTTTTGTAGACATTATGAGTGTTGTGTTTTCTAAATATGTAAATCTTTTTTTTTTTTGCGAATTTTTCTAAATTTATTGATAAACTGATGCGACAGAAAGATACATGGCACGTAACTGGTGCAGTTCACATCTCTTGTTCGAATAGTTAACAGATTTTTAGCAGTGCTATGAGTATTTCATATTTGTAGAATGTTTTGAGTGTTGGGTGTTTTTTGTGTTTATTATTAATTAATTAAAAAAATTACTGAGTGTGACATATAAAAAATTAAAAAGTGAAAGGATGAGTATGGATGGTCTTCATTCTAACTATTCTTGCGCTACATAAATTCACTATCTACTATTAAAAAAAAAATGTTCTGTCAAAGGTTGCAATTGATTATCGCGAAAAGTTTATTTTTTTTTTTCATTTTATAAGAATATTACAACGAAACTTATAATTCTTGTTTTTTCTGTTGTCTTCCTTCCTCTCCTTGTTTCTCTGGCCAATCTTCCTTAATCATATCCGATAATTTTTCACCTATCATAATTGTGGCAGCATTAGTGTTGGCACTTATAACAGTCGGCATAATACTAGCATCACCGACTCTCAATCCGATGACACCTTTAACTTTCAATCGATCATCTACGACTGCTCTTTTATCTGTATCGGGACCCATTTTTGCAGTTCCCGTAGGATGATATAAAGTTGATGACAAATGTTTAATGTAGCATTTCCAGTAATCATCTGATCCATCTTCGAAACTATCACAGGTAGGTAAATCAATATTGACCAGGTTGGCTTCGTTTTTCTTGAATTCCTTTGTCTCCAGCAGTTGCAGTTGATTTCTAACACCACGTGAAAGTGTCTCAATATCTTCCTTTTCGTCCAAGTAATTCGCAAATATTTTCGGTTTATCCTGATAGTTAGCACTTGCTAATCTAATTTTTCCATCAGATTTCGGCTTAAGCAAAACAAGGTACGTTATAAGAGTATCAGCATCCATGTTCGCCTTAAAAATCGAATGTCCTACAATCTCTGAGAATCCTACAGCCGAAAGATAGAACTGCATTACCGGACACTGTTTCTTGAAATAGAAGTGATGCAATTCGATATCTGGATATGGACCCTTTGGATGAGTTGTGTTTATGTAACCCACCACATTGACAGTATCATGATGTGATAGGCTACTAGTTCTACCTGTCAGGTAATAGTAAATGTCATCCAAGAGTTCTTCCTTTGTCAATGTCTTAGCTTTGGATTTATTTAGATTGATAACAATGGGAACGAAGATATGATCTTGAAGATTACTTCCGACTGTCAAACTTTGTATTAGTGGAATACCGATTTTCTTTAAGTGTTTTTGAGGGCCAATACCGGACAGCATAAGTAATTGTGGAGTACCAACAGCTCCGGCGGATACTATCACTTCTTTGGTGACACTGGCTGTCATCTCGTGTGTTGTGTTATATATGAAAGTCACACCTGTCGCTCTCTTGTTTTCATTGAATTCAATCTTTTTGACGTGGGCATGTTTTATAATATGAAGATTATCTCTATCCTTAGCAGGAATCAAAAATGCTTTGGCAGTACTAAATCTTCGTCCCTTATGAGTTGTTCCCATTACAGTGGCATATCCAATATAGTTACCATCACTGAAATCTTTAACAGTTTTATATCCAAGTTCATTGGCGCCTTTTAAAATTACATCGGTCAAATAGTTTTCACTTAAAAACTGATCTATCGGCAATGGACCACCTTTGCTGTATGATTCATCCATCTTACTAACGGTGGTGATGTTTGATTTTAGATCTTGTGACTTTTGGAAATATTTCGCAACTTCATGCCAACCCCATGAAGGATTTCCTCTAGCTTTCCAATCGTTAAAATCTCTTTTATTTCCTCGAATGTAAAGCAAGCCATTTATGCTTGAAGAGCCTCCAAGGACTTTTCCACGCGGCCAGTAACAAGTTCCATTTTGAAAAGCCATACAAGATTTCCCATTTGATTCGGTACGATATTGCCAGTCATGAGGAGTATGTTGCAATGAAAGGAACCAATTTGGAATCTATATTGTGAACACCTCTATTTTAGTATACATTATATAACAGCAAATTTAGTATACAAACCTCTGATTCTATTGGTGGATCACCGCCAGCTTCTAAAAGAAGCACTTTCCATTTAGGATTCTCACTTAGCCGGTTTGCAATAACTGAACCAGCTGATCCTGCTCCGACTACGATAAAATCATATGTGGTAAGGCCTAAAAAATTTCCAAAAATTTAATAATTTTATTTTTCACAATCAACAGAGATTGAAGACAATTTTTTCTTGGTGTTATGCTTACCTTTTTCTATTGCAGTTGGTCCATAATCTTTTGGCCATAGACTAGGTGGTGATATGGCACAATGTGCTGATATAAGAGTCTGAATTAAAAGTGTTACAAGTTGATTGCCAGGTCCTACACTTTGGGCAGCGCACTCGGTGCTTAGATATTCCATTGCTGCTTACCGTTAAAATAACACTGAAAAATATTTGTCTCGGTTCGAATCATAATCATTGGCCGTTCTTATCAGATATGTTTTTTTTTTGGTAACAAAATTTGAAAATTTTTGGTGATAACCCAGACTTTTAGAGTCACTTTTCTGATACGGGGTAGCTATAGAGCCTGCAATATGTAGATAAATTTTGATGTTTGCTGTTGGTTACTCGAATTTTGAGTCAATTTCCTCTTCATATGCAGGAATGCGTGTCAAGAAAATAAGATATTTGAAGTTATTTTAAGACAGTTTGATGCTCTAGAACCAGTGTCATGACTGAGGTGATCAGATGAGATAAGAATTAGACACTCATTTATTTGTAAATTTTTGAACGTATAATTTGGTCTTAAGGTGTGTGTGAGTGTTTTTATATATTATTTTCAGCGGGGCACCCCAGATAAGTCTTGATTTTCAACGTTAATTGTTTTCTTTTCTTGTAATATGTTCAAGGCTACTAAGCGGGAGTTGAGTAAATAAAGTTATTGAAAAATATATAAATATGAGGTGAGATCTATGGTTCGGAGATATGAAAAAACTTTGACGAATTGCTTTTACAGGAAGTCAAGGTTGCTGTCTATATCTAAGGCTATCGACCAAAATCATTCGACAGCTACGACATATAGGCCTATAAGTTTGATTTCTTCTCTCTTTAATGCCCCCCCCCTTTTGAATGCATTCAATATGGAAACTGAGAAACTCTATTCCCAGAAGCAGTCTTTGGCTGTTGTAATTTTTTTTGTACTCTTGTGGATACTTTTATAAATAAAAAAAATAAAAAACCAACGAAAATAAAAAAGGTGAACAATATTGAACCTTGTGGAATACCAATAAAAAATTTTTCTAGTTTTTTTTCTCTTATGTATGCAATGGGGGTAAGAACAACATTTTTTACATCTATTTTGTGTTATTTATTTGAACAGAAATATGTTTACAGGAAAACAGACCCACCACCACCATCACCTACAATTCAATATGTTCTACAAATTGTTCATTTGCCCAATCCTCTTTAATCATTTCAGCCAATTTTTCCCCAATCATAATTGTTGGTCCGTTTGTGTTACCACTAACAATAGCCGGCATAATACTAGCATCAGCAACACGTAAACCTTGAACACCCTTCACTTTTAAACGATAATCTACAACAGAGCTCTTATCCATGTCTGGACCCATTTTCACTGTTCCTGTTGGATGATATACGGTAGTTGACAGATGTCTTATATAACAATTCCAGTAGTCCTTTGATTTATATTCGAAACTATCACAAGCCGATAGAGGAACACGAACAAAACTGCATTCATTATCTTGGAAAGGTTTTGTTTCTTCAAACTTAACTTGATATCTTAGACCTCGTCGAAGTGTTTCCATGTCCGTTTTTTTATCCAAATAATTAGCGAAAATTTTCGGTTTGTCCAGATAATTAGTGCTAGCTAATCTCAATTTCCCTTTTGATTCTGGTTTAAGCAGAACAACATATGCCACCAAAGTGTCTGCTTTTTTATTTATATCCAAAATTGACGTCTCAACTACTTGAGAGAAGCCTGCTGCCTTGATATAATACTCGGTTTCTGGTGATTGCTTTCTAAAGAAGAAATGATGAAGTTCAATATCTGGATATGTCCCATCTGGATGGGTTGTGTTGATGAATCCCCACCAAGTTCATAGTGTAGTGATGTGACAGAGGGCTAGTTCTGTTCATAAGATAGTTATATAGCATATCCAACAGTTCTTCTTTATCAACAGCTTTAGCTGTAGATTTATTTACACTGAAGATAACCGGAACGATTAGATGATCTTGCAAATTCTCACCAACAGCCAGACTTTTAATTACAGGAATTCCGAATT
Source organism: Dioctria linearis (assembly GCA_963930735.1). Lineage (NCBI taxonomy): Eukaryota > Metazoa > Arthropoda > Insecta > Diptera > Asilidae > Dioctria > Dioctria linearis. The sequence continues at coordinate 260,529,299 of OZ005742.1, read as the reverse complement.
TTTTAAGATGTTCTTCTGGTCCAATTCCTGATAGCATAAGTAAGTGTGGACTTCCGATAGCTCCGGCTGATACCACTATCTCCTTAGTGACAGTTACTGTGATTTCGTGCAATGATTTGTACACAAAGGACACACTTGTAACTCTTTTGTGTTCATCAAAATTAATTTTCTTGACGTGGGCGTGTTTTATAATATGAAGATTTTTACGATTTCTTGCTGGAATTAGATATGCTTTTGCTGTACTAAATCGACGACCTTTATGTGTCGTTCCAAGTACATTATTATAACCAAGATAACTTCCATCATTGAAATCTTCTACACTTTTATAACCAAACTCTTTAGCTGCTTGCATAATTATTGTGGACATTTTTATATCACTTAAAAATTTATCTACCGTTAATGGACCTCCTTTGCTGTACGCCTGTTCAATTTCGGCACTGATATTTGCTTTAAGATTTTGTGATTTCTTAAAATATTTCATAACATCATCCCAGCCCCATGATGGATTTCCCATATTTTTCCAATCATCATAATCTTTTCTATTACCACGAACATACAGCATACAGTTGAGACCACTAGAACCACCAAGTACTTTTCCACGTGGCCAAGAACAAACTCCATTTTGCATAGCTAAACATGATTTTCCATTTGGCTCTGTTTGATATTGCCAATCATGGGATGTTCGTTGTACGGTAAAATACCAATTTGGGACCTGTGGAAAGTTTAATGGAAATTTGTAAGCGATAAAAATGTATTAGGAAGAATGTCCACACCTCTGATTCTATTGGTGGATTACCTCCAGCTTCTAGTAGAAGAACTTTCCAGTTAGGGTTTTCACTGAGACGGTTTGCAATAACCGAACCGGCTGAACCAGCTCCCATTACGATAAAATCGTATTCTGGAAGACCTGAAATATAGAAAATTTTAAATAACTACAGAGGAAAGTTTGCGGTCTATATCAAAATGAAAAACTTATTGTATATTTTTGCAGATAATATTTAAGTATCTAATACTGATGAATGTATAGGTGCCACCACCCACCACTAAGTTAAACGAAGTGTGAGATGGGACCAACTATACCACTCTAAATTTGAAGAAAACACTGTGCTGACCTGACTGTTTAAGAGGTGCCTTAATAACTTAGTTTGTCTGAATATTTTGTCGCCGTAATATTAAAACTGGAGTGCCACAAGGCTCTGTAATATGACCCACACTATTTCTGTTTTTTTTTCTTTTTTATTTATTGTCTTTGGCTTCCAACTATATCCCTAAATAGCAAACAGGAGAAATGGCCAAAAATAGTGTTTGCGTTCATCGCTAAAATGAATTATATTTTTTAACTGAATTTCAGCTTTTCCTCCTTACTCCACCTTCCCTTACTTGTAAAATATCTTTGCAATGGATTCGAAAGTTTTTAAGAAAAACTCGAGCTTCACCTCCTTATTCCACCTTTCCTACTTGTAAAAATATCTCAGAATTTTTGAATGAATGTTATTACCAGTTTTACTTCCTTACTGCTCCCTTAATTTCTCGCAGATCTACTAAGTCCGGAAACAGTAAACTATTTCGGGCGATAGACTTTAGCCCTCTCCTTTCAAGTGGTTCTAAGTCTTCCTTTATAACGTGTTCTTTCCAGGTCCACATTTTCTAAGTTTAAAATTTATTTCAATATTTTCTTCTTCGAATATTGCGCTTATCTAGTAGATCTTCATCAAAATAACTTTGTAGGATGTGTTTGATTTGTTGAGATTCTCAAATTTTGAGGAAAAGAAGATAATGATGAAAGGAACAGTTCAAATCTATCACTACGGCATAGTGCTAGAAATCTTAGAGGAGTGAACATAAATTTGTAGTTATGTTAGTACCATAATATAATATTTCCCAAGGACCTCACCAGCACCACCATCACTCGCACTTCATGATTTAGAATTTTCCCATTTCATATAACGTTTTTTTACTCACCATCTTTCAAAGCTTTTGGTCCATAATCCTCTGGCCACAATGTTGACGGTGAAATAGCACAATACGTCGAAATAAGAGTTTGAATTAAAACCGTAATCAATTGATTTCCTGTCCCAACACTTTGATTAGCACACTCTGGACTAAGGTACTCCATTACGTTACGACAACTAATTTTCAAATGTGTCAAGCTTACTGGTAAAATTAATTTCTAGGCCTGAAAATGAAATATATTTCTCTTATCTAAGCATATCCACAAATTTATCTTAATACCTAAATCTCATCACAGTAGCATTATCTAAATAAAGAACAGTCAGCAATTATTGCGTATGTCTATCACGGTATTAATTTTATTTATTTATGGACTTTACGCTATGTTGCCAGATCACATTCACTGTTCGTCCTTAAATGCTTTTAGTGAGTAGAATAAATTGATCACCTCAAAATAGATTTATCGCAAACTATAAGATTTTCTGATTATCTGATTTGAAGTGGTAGGAACTCGGTGTTAGTGTGCTCTAGTATGCAGCTGTAGTTATCTAATAATATTTAATAACATAGGATTTTTCTTTAGTAGTATGAAAGTGTATTAGGTCTATATAAAAAAAAAAACATGTTTGCTGCCTTCTACTGGAGAACACTTTTAATTAAATGTGTTGCAAATTAAGCCGATAAAATCCGATAATTCTTATGCTTCATCTTTTGGGATTGTAATATAAGGTCAATTAAATAACTATTGAAGTGAGTCCACCAGGTGTTTATTATAGAAATTTGTTTTCTACAAGAACTAGAGATTGTTACTTTTCTTCCTCGTAAAAAACATATTGTTTGGCATTTTCACGTAAATATGGTCTGGCTATGAAGTTGAAAGGTGTTCGTAAATATGTTCATATATTTGATTGAATACCATTTGCATGCACTATTTTTATTGCATGACTTATAAATGTGAAAATGGAAGAAGTATGTAAAATGAAATAGTAAAGGACCCAGAATAGAACTTTCAGGTACCCCATTGGAGTAGGTAATAAAATCGTATGTTGAAATTAATATCAATGAAGAGAAAACCTCTAAAAAACTGTACGTTCTCGAGGCCGTTTATATCTACATAAACGACAATACTGTCTATAAGATAACAGAAAACACATAAGTAGCACCGTCTTTAAAATTCTCGTAATAATTTAAAAAAATGAATACAGTAAGCATCTGATGAGAACTATCCCAATAGTCCAATAATCCAAAAGGTCTAAGTGCTGTAGAAGCAGGAATTCGCGGTGCTGCATAAGCGTGAAAAATTCATGTTTTTGCAAGTCGCACTATTATTTTAATTTATTATAATTTTTTTTCGACGCATGACAAGTTTTGTTGTTGATTAAGAAGCAAAGATTTGCAAGTTTCATAGATTTTTCAATACGAATTTCTGGCAAACTATTTGTACAAGAATAAGGATTTATATCTTAAATTAAAGGTAACGAAGAGGTCTAGTAAATACCGTCGGGAGAAATAAAAAAAATGTATTGGAATGGAGATATTATCTCGCAAACTTGTAAAAAATGGTAAAAACTGAAGTTTTTTAAAGATATGAGAGTATCTTTAGATTGTGACTATTTTAGAAAGATAAAGTCTAGATCTAGCAAATAACGTCGAGTTTTTTTTTCATTTTTAGTAGCGTTTTTTTTAATTATTTAACTCTAATAGTACTTGCTCTTTCTCCCAATATTTCACCAACGAGAAATTGAAATATTTCATTGAAAATTCTTGAAATAAAAAGCAAAATAGTACATTTCACAATTATGTGCAAAAAACATTTAGGAGAGTTAATTCTCGTTAAAAAAAATGTTCAATTTATTTGAACTGCAAATTTTCATGTTTCGTATTAAATTGTCGCATGTTGAGTTTCTGCCTTTTACGCTAGATGTCTCTAATGTAACGTGTGGTCTAGGTCTAGGCTAATTTTATATGAATTTCCTCACTTTCAGGACACAAACCTTAGTATAGTAAATTTTATTGCCTACAGGATCGCTGGTATCTAAATTGACACTTTTGCTGAGTACTGACTCCTCTTAAGTACTACACAATAAACATTTGAAAACGGTTTCTTTTAACATGTTAAGTTTTGTGTAGAAATATCTAAAGAGGTTATGGATTGGGTAATGGTAGTGGGGGAACTCCGTCATGCTACCATGTAGATTTTTTTTCTATTTATTTTCTTAATTCTATTTTTAAACGCTGACGTTCGAAAAACTACAAAAACAAATAGGGGATATAGTTTTAAATGGCGCAAAACAAGTAGAAGTTGGGGGTCGCCTACATATATATTCATTTTCGATAATTGAAAATCTGACGTTCCACTACATAGGGTCAAAACGCAATTCACTGCTGGTTGTTGTTTATGATCTTCCTGACGTTGTCCTAAAATGTAATATCCATATGGATGTACACCGCTGACCTGCAGATCTATTTTTAAATAGACCTGTCACTTTGATATAGATCTATCAAACTGCGTAAAGAATGTAAAAAAAATTTGGTACTCTGGTGAACAAAAACTTAATGTTTTGTGATCATACTGCAGCTATCCTTGGCAAGCAGGATAGTATGCTGAGAAGACTGTCATTTATGTTAATTTGTTGCAAGGCTTTTTATCTTGACCAAAATGGCAGTTATATTAAAACATTTATTAACTTCCGGATATTTACTATATCCATCAATGGATGCTGCATGTTTCAGCAAATAAATGTCACTTTAAACGACTGCACCAAAATTATTTCTGACCTACGATATCATAACCAATGATCATATCTCCTTTTATCGCTCTGCAATACTCGCTAGTGTCTGACTATCTTAATTATAGGTTATGTTTCGTATAAAAAAAATAATTTATTTCAAAGAAATCTGCCTAATTCCATCGATATTTAAGTTTTCTGTACTCAAAGAGACGACGGACGATGAAGTAATCTATCTTAAAGTTCGATTATACATGAATCTCTTCTAGAAAAATTGTAGGTAAAGTTCCTAGTGCTATCTGCACGTCTGTTTTACCTTTCATTTTGAATTCACGTGTGGAACAATTTAGTGATACATTTACCAATGATACACCACTGGAATACCATATTTGGCAATGTTCTAAGACCATCTAGAATGATTTTTCAAAATGAATTGTATTGTTTCGGCAGTACATTCGAGATGGCGTTAATGACCGGATTCTTTAGAAATTTGTCCTTTAAAGTTTTATATAATTTTTTTAATGTAAATCTTACAGAGATAAGTCCAGTATAGATGGCGCGCGGATGACATAAATGACTCTTAAATAATCTAGCAAGCTTGACTTTGGTCATTTTTGTTATTGATCACTATTGGAGCACATTTGACCATTGGTCGAATAATCGAAACGTATGTCATCGAAATCAATCTAGGTATAAGTGCACAGATCAGAGAATTGGAAAGGTCTATAGCTTAAATTCATCTGTTACTGAATTTTTTTCTACATGCCGTCGGGATAAATTCACTTGGAAATTGTTTCGGAGCCTTCCAGAAAAGTAATGCGATCATAAAGGCTGCCAAAAATTCCGTTCATCTTTGGTAGACGGTTATTCACAGCACTAAATTATTTAATGCATTTGCACAATTATTTTTATCTGACAAAGGCGGAGTCTTTGACGCTACTATTTATACAAAGAAACATGATGGAAACTTAGAAACTGCTAAATACGTCTAACTTTGTTAGCATGCATTGAACTATTGATAGACAATTTTTTGTCCGACAGCTAACAGTAAATGAAGGTAAATCTCTAAATCTCTATTGGTGTACCACAGGGCTCATTTCTCGAACCTTTGTTTTTTCTTTTCCCTTTCATATTTAATCATATAAAATGGAAAACATAAAGAAAAAAAATTTCTATAAAAAAAAACAATTTATTTTTCCTTACAACTCATCTCGCTCATTTTTCCAATCTTCTTTAATAAAATCTGCTACTTTCTCTCCAATCATAATTGTTGGAGCATTTGTATTTGCACTTACAATATTTGGCATAATACTAGCATCAGCAACTCTTAAGCCTTTCAATCCTTTAACTTTTAATTTCCAATCGACAACAGCACTTTTATCATTATTTGGACCCATTTTAACTGTTCCCGTTGGGTGGTATACTGTCGTCGACATATGTTTAATATAACACTTTAAATATTCATCAGATAAATATTGCAATTCATCACATCCGGGTAGATGGATTTTAATCAATTTACCCTGAGCCTTTTGAAATGCCACGGTATTTTGAAATTTTATTTGATATTGAAGAGCTCGCAATAATATTTCTCTGTCATCTTTTTCATCTAAATAGTTCGGTCGAATTTCTGGAGCATCTTCAAAATTGGAATTTCGTAGTCTTATAGTACCCGAAGATTTTGGATTTAATAGAACAATGTAAACCATTACGACATGACCTTCGATATTGGCTTTTAGAATAGACTGAGATACTTGTTCGTTATATCCAACTGCATTTACATAGGTCACACCAGATGGAGATTGTTTCGGTAACATAAAATGATGAATTTCTATATCAGGATATGTTTCCAATGGATTAAGAGTGTTGATGTAACCAACTAAATCAAGAGTGCCATGATTCATAAGAGGTCCACTTTCATTTATAAGATATTCATAGATAGCTTTTAAGAAATCATTACTCTCTGCTGGTTGGTCGGTGGTCGCTTGAAATTGAAAGACTAATGGTATTGTAACGTGATCCTGTAAATTGTTGCCAACTTTAAGATCCATAATCAGTGGAATTCCTAAATTTTCAAGGTGTTCTTTAGGACCAATTCCTGATAGCATGAGTAATTTTGCTGAATCTATAGAACCAGCAGATACAATGACTTCTTTTTTAACCAACACCTCTAGATTATGTTCCTTTTTGTAAACGAAATTGATCGATGAAATTTTTCCATCAGGATCAAAATTAATTTTCTTAGCGATAGCATTTTTTATCACATGGAAATTTGGTCGATCTTTAGCTGCTGCTAAAAATGCTTTTGCCGTACTGAATCTTCTACCATTCTGCTGGGTACCATTTACTTCACCATATCCAATATAGCTATTTTCTGTGAATTGATCAATAGTGGGGACTCCAAATTCTCGAGCAGCATTCATGAACACCTCTTTTATAGGCTCAGGGCTATTGAAGCTGTGAACTGGTAAATATCCTTGTGATTTGTTATTCTCAATATTTTCGTTTTTCGATTTTTTCAATGATTTTTCAAAATATGGCAATACATCATCCCAGCCCCATGTTGGATTTCCCATATCTTTCCATTGATCATAATCCTTTCGATTTCCGCGCAAATATATCATTGCGTTTAATGATCCTGATCCACCGAGCACTTTTCCTCGAGGCCAATAACATCGTCCATCTTTCATTCCAAGACAAGATTTCTCATTAGATACGGTCTGGTATTGCCAATCAACGTCTGTGCGTAGCAGTGCGAAAAACATGCTTGGAATCTGTAATAGAGACGAATTGAAATTATTTTTTTCATAATCACGAAAATCATCCGAAGAATGTCTGCCTACCTCAGATTCTATAGGTGGGTCACCGCCAGCTTCTAAAAGTAGAATTTTCCAATTTGGGTTTTCACTTAATCTGCTCGCTACTGCTGATCCAGCTGAACCGCCTCCAATTACAATAAAATCATATGGTTCCAAGCCTGCGAATATTTTTAAATATTTAAAATTTCGATTTTTGAATTGTATGAAAAGAAAATTAATTTTTTCGAAAACCTTTTTCAAGCGCTGTAGGTCCATAATCTGTTGGCCACATGTTTGTTGATGAAATCGTACAATATGCTGCAAGTAGGGTCTGTATAAGGCCGGCAACCATTCGATTTGCTGTTCCGACGCTTTGTGCAGCACATTCTGGTGAAATGTACTCCATTTTAATACTGAAAATTGTAAGAGAACGCATTTAATTTTTGCATTAAATATCAGAATTTATTACAATTTGATATATGGTCGTTTTGTATTCGAGTTTTCTTTGCGAAAATGAATTAATATCGAATATTATTGCGAACGATTGCATTATGCATTCAAGATTAAAATAAAATTCTATTATAGGGGAAGGTTGGGTAAAACGGGGTAGCATGCGAATTTAAAAAAAATGAATGCAATGCATCCTAATTAAGAATGTCTCTATACAAAGCTTTGAACTGAAATCCAAAGCAAATTTAAATTTAATTAGGGGCGATAATTACTTCTAAGGGCACCGTACATATTTCACAGAGAGGGAGAGAGATAAAGAAGGAAAGATAAAGAGGAAAAAGAGAATGATGTGAGTAGAGAAAGAGTAAGAGTAAGAGTAACTCGGAATTAATTCTCTTCCCTGGCCAGGAAATTCATATAGTCCAGACTTAGGTTAGGTTGGAATACAAGTATGGATGACTAGGATCCTACTGACATCGCAACCAGAGTTGATTTATTGTGTCCTTGTGTTTTAGGAAAAATTTAGCCTTTTCCGGACTCGAATACTTTTTTTTTTGGATTAGATGTCAAACCTAATTTGGAGAGATAAGTGTTTTTGCAATTATTTGCAACTTTATTAAAGCTCTAAGCGTAGGGCATTCCCATATGATATACTCCGAGGTTTCATCTTACTCTTCACACAATTCGACACAGTTCGCTGTTGTATTTGCTTAGTCCATACTTAAACGCAATTGAAAACCTTTAGGCTATAATGAGAAGGAAAATTAAAAAAAAAAAGACCGCGATTCATACAAGAAATGAAAAAAATTGGTGGAGAAAATTTGGTATGAGGCAGCCCTATCTGGACCATAATTGTACGCAATTAATAGAATTGCAGAAATTGTTCAGAAGAAAGGCTTTTTATGGTTTCGTACCTCAAAAAGGAATAAACGGATCGATTATAAGATCCCTCTTGCGTCCCTTCGTCCGTCCGTCTGTCTGTCACAGATGTTTTTTTTTTTCGAAAACAACGTAACGTAGAAATTTTCAATTTTTGTGACGAGCACATATTTCGACAAATAAAGATTATGAAATATTTTTATACCCGTCCGTCTTTCTGTGCGCACGAGCTTAAAAAAAAAAAAGTAAACTTAAGTTCGAAAATGGGACAAATAGGGTAACTCCTTCGTGGGATTGCCATATGAAAATTTTGTTTTTCACTGTATACTGTCAACGAAGAGAATTGAATTTTTGTACATGGCTTTTTTTTTGTAAAAATAGTAAATTTAGTTTCAAAGATGGGCTAAATCGTGCAACCCCTTCTTAGTGTTGCCAGATAACATTATTGGGTCAGTCCGAGACGTTTTTACAGTAAAATTTCTTCAGAATTTGTAATTTTATCAAATTGGTTATAATCATTTTTACTGTCCAACCAAAAAAATTTTTTTTTTTTTTTTTTTTTTTTACAAGTGTGAAATGGGCCCCCTAAAATTTTTTTTTTGTGTCATGTTGGGTATCTTTTGAAAGGGCTTCAAGAATTCCAAGCTTTTTTTTTAATTTTTTTATAACTTTGTTATAAAGATACCCAAAATGTCCGAAAAACACCGTCCCCTGATCTTCTATTTTTTTTCTGTTAACTTATAAGATCACACGTCTGTGTGAATATAATTTTGTTATACCGGGAAATTTTGGGTTAGATTTATAAATATTGTAAATGTATTCGGTCGATCTACTGTTCGTTGATAAAGTTCTGGTCCCTGATTGCACGAGTCCGACTCGACATAGACCGAATTATTAAGTCCTTAAATAAATTAAAATAAAATATTTTTCTTTCACTCAATTGCAACTAATTTCAATTAATTTCCCAATCATGTTTTCATAAGTGCAAAAAAAATCAAAAAATCATGTTCCAGTTCACCTGGACTATGTGAAAACAGAAAGAAATGGCCTGTGTTTTTTTAAAAAGACGTCAGTACATAGCTGCATTTATTATAAACATTCCAAACAAATTGCACCGAATTAATCTCTGGTAAAAGTACTCAGAACTTCATTTACCTGAAAATCGGCAATGATAGAAAAAGTTACCTGCTACACGTTTATACCTTTTAGGTTGGTTCGATTTTTTTGTTTTGTTTTTATTTCCTTTTTTTTCCCGGAGTTCAATTTGAGCTAAACTCAAGCTAGTGCTCATGGAAATGAGAGTTGAGTTGAGATGAGTCCGAGTTTTTATTGAATTCATATTAACTCCATGAATCCAGTCGAGTTGAGTTGAGTTTTGTGTAAATGTTAGTGAGAAAATTGCGGATAGGTGTTTTATGTAACACAAATCCGGCTACTTTATACGAAATATTTCAACTCAGAATCCATCCGTGAAAACAGTATCGAGTTAACTCAGCTATAGCAAAACTTAACGACATCTCAACTCTATACATTTTTGTAGACTGTAGGAATGAATATTATAAAGAGTCTCATAGGCAAATGATTAATTAGTATGCTAATGACGTTTAACTTTAGCAGAATTTAAACAAATAGAAGCTAGAACTGTGAAATCAGCTTTAATTAACTATTTTAAACCAGAAGTGATCAAGAAAAGGGATTTCCACTATATCGATCTATGTATATATCACATTCCATTCAAATTTCGTTCCACCAACACTTTCACAAAGGATTTCTTTTAGTAACTCAACAAAATTTATAGTAGGTAGATGTACATCCTTACGTATAGGTATGTCTTAAAGATTTCACTTACGCGATCTTTTACACTTCTCCACTCTTTTATGCCATTAAAATTATAAAAAAAAAATCTCTCAGCTTTCACTTGAATTATAAAAGAATTGTGATTTATAAGAGTGTGCTAATAGTTTTATAAAATGTGATTATAAGCCTGCTTGAAAGTTGTATAAAATACAATTCTAATTTTATATTATTAAAAATTAAGGAAAGATTGACAGATTCATCTTATCTCTCATATCATAGGACACTGCAACAATACACGCACGGAATATTTTTGTTAAAAACACTCACCGAAATAATTTTATACTAATACTAATATTAATAATAATTTTACTCAAATTTTGCACAAGAAAATAGTTTTTACTTTGGTTTTCCTAAACACAGTGGCAGTGCATCGCAGAAGACTATAACTGTGTGCTTGATTTTACTTAAGATTTTTAAAGAAGTGAAAATTGTTGTTCGGAGGAATGTGAGCAAAAAAACCGCCATTCGCAGAAAACTGGTTTAAGAGTTAAAGACGTACCTCAATCAAGTCATTCGCTTTATTTTTTTTATTTAATTTTTGCTCATATGGATGATATGTATATAATGTTGATTCGGTATATATTATGTACCTGCATAATATATAAAATTGGATGGTTTTTATGTTTGTTTGTTTTTGTTTAGTTACATAATGTGCTTCTCGTTTGATTAGATTAACAGTGGCGTACAAATAAAAATGTTTCCTTTATCTTTTAATAAAAATTTATTTTTGTAATGTTTAACTTTTTAATTTATTAGGTTTTATTTTTTATACATTTTTAAACTAAACTATCAATTTTACTTGTCGAATTGCCGGCCGGCGACTAACATAGACTGAAATCTTACAACTTCATATAAAAATTAGAGATTTTAGATTTTTCTTCCATTTTTATCATAGATAGTCATGATAAATTCTTATCATATAAAAACGCTCCTTTGTGATTAGACTGATAATGGTGCGCAGAAAGAAAAATATTTTTTTTAACAATTTATTTTAAAGGCTCTCAAAATTATTATATAATTTGTTGTTGTTTTTGTTGTTTTTTTGCAACATACATACATATATATAACTTCACAATAGCTAGAGAGATGAATGTGCAATAATGGGTCTGGTATTGTTAATGGGTTCTTTTAGTAGATTATACCCAACTGTAAAAATTATTCTTTTAAATGTAGTGTCCATATCAACCGCTCAGAGGAGTGGATGGCATCAGATTTGAAAATTATAAAAATTCAGAAAAATATATGTTCATGATATATTACATTTGGAGGACGAAAAAGTAATTGCAAACGAGTTTCCTGTCAATTCGATTAATTGTGGTGGTTTTGAGAGAATTTAAAAAAATCATGAAAAATAAAAAAAATAAAATAAAAAATTGAGTTGTAATGCGAAACTAGGCAGGCTTATTTCTCCAAGATCAGCCAATTTGTTATTTTTTTGAAAATGTAAAAAAAAAAAGTTAAATATGATATTTTTCGATCCAGCGTTAGAGGGGTCTCATCAGTATGGCTATCTTTGATCGCATGGAGGCCACCCCAATTCCCCACATAAATACCTGCTTTTTCAAAAAAAAAAAATCATACTGATGAGATCTCTCTGATCGCTGGGTCGAAAAGCTTAATGTTTTTTTGCTCTTAATACATTTTGGCAAATTTATTGAAATTATTTTCAATAAATTTTAGTCTTTTAGACGAAAAATTTTCGTCTTAAATGTGATATTACATGGTAGAAAATTATGCCACCATCGCGTCATGTATTCCCTAACTCATTGAAAATCAATTTTCTGCCAAATTGGCCAATCGCAGCACAAGATTTGCCAATCTGACTTGACCGTTTCATCAAATAGTAACATAAGTTACGGGAAAATAACATTTAAATTCATCCATTGACATTAACTTTACCAAATTTTATTGTTTTTTAATTCTTAAAATACAGTCAATAAAACTTCAGTCGTCCAAATGTAATGTAACTATTTCTGTCATGGACATAGCTTTTTTTTTTTAATTTTTATAATTTTGACATCTGACGCCCTCCACCACCCTTCACGATTCATGTGGAAATTTATTTTTATTTTAGACCGGGATATAAATCCCATTATTGCACTCATCTCGACAATATAAAACCAACAATGATTTATTAAGAACACGAAATTTCACTGTTTTTTTTTAATAACAATTAGTTTTCTAGTTAGGTAGATATACACCGCACTGTAAACTTAAAAGATCAATTGTTGAATGAATATCGATGGATTTTAAAAAAATCACTTTCAGTGAATTTCTTGCCTGACACTCGTTTTTATCTAGCTGAGATCGTAATCCGCCCAGCTCTTATTTTGTGTTTTTGTAGTTGATAATAAATTTACAAAAAAAAAAAAAAGGGGCAACGGCCTCCTATCTTTTTTTTTTATAATTTTAGGCCACAAGGCCTGCATTCAAGTTTGTTGAAATCTTCTTTTTTTGTTTATCTTCAATCATTGTGCTGTGCTTAATCTGCATTGGTTCCTTGTTTTTTCTTTCTTTCTTCATGTTAAGTAGGTAATCATCATATTGGAATACTTGCACTATTGCTCTGTCTGTGTTACATATTCGATTTAAATTTAATCTCACTAAACCCCTACTAATTTTACATTTGTTGTTGATATTTTAAAATTAAATGATAGTTTTGTGATCCTGCCAATAAACTGAAGTATATAAATATGTTCAAGATTTCTGCTGTAACAGCGAAGCCAAATAGCGCAACTAATAAATTGCTTAGTATTATCAAAATTTTCCTAAGCATGTTGGGTAAGAAGATAAAGCTTTCACCAAATGTTGGTCCTTCAAAGCTGAATAGTTGTGCAAGAGGTTTTGTTTTTTTAGGGCGAGCTTAGATTTTTGAAAATGGTGTTCGAGTTTTTGACAGTCCTCTCCTTTCGCATGTCACCTTACCTTTCCCTTTCTTGCATTCTCATATCATCCTTATCCTAGTAAGTCTACATAACGGGCTAATCAGAGGTTTATCCAGAACTGCGACAACTAATTCCAATTTCGACGGTGTTAAGACGTTTCTAACAAAAATTGTTCATATTACTGCAGCAAAAGGAGCAGCCGAGTCGAAGGCACAATTCTATTTAGATCTTAACGTTGAAAACTAGAGCTTTCATAGAGCAAGTAAGGCGCAATAGAAGACAATGGAGGAACGATCAATGATCGCTCTTTTAATCTCTCCCTCTCTCTGTCTGTCTAACTCACCCTCTCTCTCTCTGTCTAACTCACCCTCTCTCACTCAATTTAACTCACTCTCTCTCACTCTCTTCCTCCCGCTCGCTCTCCTCCTCTCTCTCTCCTCTCACTCTTCTTCCTTCTCTCACTCTCCTCCCTTCTCTCACTCCCTTCCTCTCTCTCACTCAATAACTTTTTCTCTCTCTCCCTCTCTTTCTCCATCTCCCTCTCAATCTATAACTTTCACTCTCTCTCTCTGTCTCTCTCTCTCTCTGCTTCTCCCTCTATCTCTCTGTCTCTCTCTCTCTGCTTCTCACTCTCTCTGCTTCTCACTCTCTCTGTCTCTCACTATCTCTCTGCTTCTCACTCTCCTTTCACTCTAACTCTCGCTCTCTCTCACTCTAACTCTCGCTCTCTCTCCCAGGCTTTTACTCTCTGTCTGCCTCTCTATCTCTCTTTGCATCTCTATCCCTCTTTCTCTGTCTCTCTCTCTCTTTCTCAGATTCACTAATTTTTTCCGCGACAACTTGGCAGATATTAAAAAAGCTACATCAAAGATGTTCATATGAGGATAGATGTCATTGCAGGGCGGCCATGTTTTTCACGAAAACTTTCATGTTTTGTGTTCACAGCGACATCTGACGACACAAATGAAAAGACTATACAAGGATCGAATAAAAAAAATAAAATTGACTAAAAATATTCGTTGAAAATTTTTATTTGTCAACAACGCAATTTCTTACATTCGACGAATACAAGTTAATAAAATCACGAAATAAACAGAATAAGACAAACTCAAAATTTTACTATTATTAACACTATTGTTGTTCCATATTTTCCCAATCTTCCTTAATTAATTCAGCTCCTTTTTCTCCAATCATAACAGTTGTCGCATACGTTTGTGCTGTAATAATTCTCGGCATAATCGATGATCCAATAACTCGTAATCCTTTAATATTGAAAACTCGAAGCCTCCAATCCACCACAGATTCCTTATCACATTCAGGACCCATTTTTGTAGTTCCAACAGGTTGACTTCCAGATGTTGCCAAATTTCTTATGTAACACTCCCAAAAATCTCGATTGCCATATTTCAATTCTTCGCATCTTTTAAGATTCAACTTAACTTCTTTTGCTCCGTATTGTTTCGCTGTTTCGGTTTTCATCAGACCCTTAACAAATCCGATTCCTTCAATTAGGACATCTACATCACCGGGTTCTGCTAGAAAATTCGTTTTTATCATTGGTGAACTGTGAGGATCTTTATTTCGTAGACCAACGAAACCTCGTGAAATTGGTGTCAACAGCGATATGAATAATATTCCAATGTCATTGTGGGCGTTTATTTGACAAACTTTTTCTACAATATCCTTTTCGTAACCGTAATTCTGTAAGATTCGATACAATTCTGGATCCCCGCGTCGATAGTATGCATGACTGATTTGAATATTCGGAATATGATTAGTCTTTTTTTTCGTATTTATAAAAGTGAAAATATCCCGACAACCAATTGAACCTAATTTCCCATCTCTATGGGCAAAATAGGCGAAACCACTGTCGACCATATCACTCGTGACATCTTGATAGGTTTTTGGAATTTTTATGACAAACGGGACTACAACATGATCATGATAGTTATATCCTACAGGCAAATCTGTACGTACTTTAATTTTTCGTTGTTTTAAATGATCCGCTGGACCGATTCCAGAGAGCATTAAAATTTTCGGAGTATTTATTGTACCTGCTGATAAAATTATTTCCTTTTTGGCAACAGCTTGCATAACACGATCTTGTAGGATAAAGCGGACACCACCAGCACTTCCATCTTTCTTAAATAATAAATTCAAGACGAATGCATTTTTTATTATATGCAGATTTTTTCGTCTCATCGCAGGTATTAGAAAAGATTTTGCAGTACTGCTTCGTGTTTTTCTATCGACAGTTCCTTGAGCTTGAAGAACTCCTATATGCTTGTGTGCATTTCCATCAAACAATTCTTCTATTCCTGCATCATAAGACATGCCCGTGAATAAATCATTTCCTGGATCTATTCCGCGATAAATGTCGACTGGCATTGGTCCAAGTGTACTGTGACAGTAAGTATTAGCGGCTATCGGAGGATATCGATTGTCTTCGGATTTGAAGAAGTACGCGAGTACATTCAGCCACCCCCATGTTGGATTTCCACAGTTTTCCCAGTATTCGTAGTCTTCTACACTTCCTCTAATGTATACCATGTTATTTATGCCGCTATCCCCTCCTAGCATTTTTCCTCTAGAGATTACAGCTCCTTTCCTTAGAGCTAAACTGGCATTTGGATTGGGATCTGCTTTGAAATTCCAGTCATATGGTGTATTGATGAGAGTGTCGTAGAAGTAGGGGATCTGAAATGTATGAAAATTTTATTCAATTAAATTATTTGTGTGAAATTAATTTTAATTAAATTTCTCTTTTTTTTTTCTTGCAGGTATGTGTGCTATACAACTTCGGTCCTGATGGAGCTATTAAGAAATTTGGCAAGTTTTTAAATTGTTGTGTGTGTTATTATTTCGAAATATTTATCCTGTTTAAAATTGTGGTAGTATTTTATATTTATAATCGTGATACGCAGACAATTGGAAGTCTCTAAACTCGTTGAACTTATTTTGGACGTGTGTGAGTGATCGCAGACATGTAATAAAAAATCCCAAAATTTGAAAATTCATCAAAATCTTAGGACTTACCTAATGAGCCCAAATTGATAATTATTTTTTTTTGTCGTGATCATTTAATACATGTGAGACAAGATTTGCAGTGCCGAAGCAAAAAATCTACGAAATTTATCATGCCAAACTATCAACCAACTATTCACCCAGGCAAATGCACCTTCTTCAAAGCAAGTTTTATTTGATCCCAAGAGCACTGCTGAAAAGCTTGAAAAGTGTCTAAATTATTTTTATTTTATAGAGATTACATTGGCTTGGTTCCTGGAGGCATTGTGGTTTCTAGTGTTTATTCAGAAGAGCCCATTTCATTATACGAAATAAACAGCTATGAAGTTTTTTCTATGTAGATAGAAAGTAAAAGCAATAATGGCCTTCAAATATACAATTGAAGATCGTCCGCATGCATTTACCGTCCTTAATGGAAGGTTGTTACTATAGATTTAGAATATAATTGGACTAAGACATGATCCCTGAGGAACCCCTTTCATTCGAACTGAAAAAAGGAAATCACAAACGAACTGTAGCATATAAAAATATGAGTTAAAATTAGCTTTGTAGCTGAATCTAGAGAGTGTGAAAATAATATGCATGATCAAAGCACTCTATAACGATGCTGAATCTACAATTCTGCATAATGAGCACAATGAACAATGAGCAATCCAATTACACTCAAATCTGGAGTAAAATAATGGAGTCCTCCTCGGTTTTCGCAAGTCTCTGGGTAGTTTGGAAATACCTTCACCTTAAGAAGAATACTTAGCTCAGAATATTAAACTCGTGCGTGAAGTCAATTTTACTGTAAAGGAAAAGCGAAATATGTGCTTTGTTAAAAAACATAGCCCTAACAAAATCCACGTCTCCATGAACAAATGTCTGAGGATCATGTGCAAGATATTCTGACGTACGTACCAAAAACCAATAGCGGTCCATATAAAAATGAAAAAATTGAAATGGATAGGATAAATAAATCTTCACTCATCAGACATTAGAATTTAATCCATAGGGAAAAAAGATTGTGGTATTAATTGTCGCTGTTTCCATGGCAACGGACGGCGGGAAAAAAAACTGCGTTGCAGTCCAAAGGGAGGTCCAGAACTGAGTCGAGTAGGAAGCCTTTGCTGTCAAGGTGGAGTGAAAAAGGAGAAGAAAAAATGTTTTTATAAGTATAATTAATATTAATAAAATGTTAATATTGTAAAAAAAAAAAACTTTGAACTTAAATTACCTCAGATTCAATTGGTGGATCGGCTCCAGCTTCCAATAATAATATTTTCCAATTTGGATTCTCACTAAGACGACTTGCTACAACAGATCCAGCTGTCCCAGATCCAACAATAATGAAATCATATGGTTTTAGTCCTAAAAAAGAAGATAATTTTTATTTTACCACAAGTTAAAATATCAGTAAAAAAAATTTAAAAAATTTTGAGATTAACAATCCTAAGAAAAAAGTAAATTTACAATGTTTAAAAAAAAAGCATTCCACTTTGATGCTCTTATTTGATCCTTAATGACTTGGAATAAGCTACATAAATCCGAATATCTTCGGGAGATACTTAATGTTCGTACCTAGAAATTTTTTGCTAAAAAAGATCATAAAATCTATGAGTAACAACCTTTATTAACCAGAAAATTTTACTTTAAGTCTGTATGTCTAGGCTCTAGGGAGTCAAATTAACATTTTTTTTTAATGCTGTGTACCTTTGTTCTAGTGGGCGAATATTTCTGATTTTGAGATTTGAATTTAATTTTTTATCATAGGACGCCACCTACCAAATTTCGGGTTTCTAAAATCCAAATTGTAAACATATTTGTCTGCCGCGAAAAAATTTCAAAAATCAAAACTAAGCGACTCTGTTTACCATTCTATCGAACTGAAAATTAATGACGCCATGCATTTCACTCTTTTGCTCTCATTTTATAGTAAAAAAAAATCACTGAAATGTTAAATTCATACCTATCAACTCTAAACTATCCCACTGCATCTGAGCACTTTAAGATTTGAGTTTCTTATAGTATTTTTGAGTAAGAAATTTGGTGCTAAAATGTCGGCCGTAAAGTTTGATTCCAAAAAAATATTTGTTGGTCCTACATATTTTGTTTTTCAGAAAGATATCGACTATTTTGCATCCTCTTGGTTATATGAAACTAAACCGGTGAAATATAAAAAAAAAAACCGCGGTTTATCTCAGAGTTCTATTCTTCATCGATTATTTTTCAGGTTAATATTTATCCCATCCGACTATTCATTGTTTTTAAAAATTACTATTAATGATGTCATAAATATATCCTCTTCTTACTAACTGTAATGGATGGATGGATGGATTGGAATGAGGTTGAGACACCCAGGGAGTCTCTCGTACGTAGGCCAAAACAAGGGCCGTTGTTCACCCTCCGGACTTATGAGCAATTTCTGTCATAAATCGCAGCCGGCCGCATTTATAAAATTTAATTTTGGCACCCCATCACTACCCGCTTCATGCAGTTTTTCTAGGAGGTGTGAACCAATGAATCTGTAACGCTTTCCGGAGATAGTCGGACTGTAACAGAGAAATTGAGTCATATTTTCGGATTCCTCTCTGGATCCTCTGCATACAGGATTGTCAACAAGTCCCATCCTGTATAGGGCACTAATCTTAATACAATATTCATTCAATTATTAAAAAATTTTGAAATCCCATTTTAGCAGTTGTTTAAAAAATTGAAATTTTCCTCACCATTATTTTGAATAGCTATCGGTCCATAATCTTCTGGCCACATTTCCTTGGGAGAAATAGCGCACTGTGCAGTCATTAGGACTTGAACCAATAAATCAAGTAATTTTTTGCTTGGCGTCCCAGCAATGTTAGGGCAGCCAGTCGACATTTTATTACCTAGTTTTTTTCCTGTAATGAAATATGAGAAAAAGGAAAATTTAACTCACTTTTTTTTGAAAAACATACAAAAAAAAACTATTTTCTAAAATTCAAGGAGCCAAAATTTAGCATAAATCTACTTTAGGTGTTCCTTTGGGTCTCAAAACTATTAGTCATCATTATAGGGTGATTTATAAAATGTGATAGAGAAATCTGTTCTTAATGAAAATAAATTTAGTTTGCTGTTTTTTTTGAAAATTTAGGTAGGTACAAAATATGCAATTTTTCATAAAACAATTCCAAGCACGAAACTGAGATATAAATGTGGTGAGAAGTGTTAATCCTTTTCTTATCATAAGTTTTTAATTTTCTACAATTTATTTTCTTTCTTCAACATTAACAAAAATCTTGATCTTGATTGATTAAATTTAAAATTAAGGTTTACCCATTTCCCTGTATATATGTTTTAAAATTAACAAAATATTTAAAATTTTAAATTTCCTAAGTAGTTTCTCAGGAGAATAAGGGTGGGCTAGGCAATTTTGTTTTTTGAATAAGGTTTTTAAGCGGTTGTACATATTTAAGAAAAGGTTTTTATAAAAAAGGAAAAAAGTTACATTTTGGGTAGAGAGTGTGAGAATAAGTGATGGTTTGCAGCTTCCTAATTTTAAGAAGAACCTGAGTGAAATTCAACTTCAACTACGAAAACGAAAGAAAGGAAAAGAAATCAGATTATAAGTTATTGGAATGGCTTCAATGATTACATCCACTAAAATATAAATAATCATCGTGTTAAATAGGATGTATCGTCTAAAAGTTATAGGGTGATTCATAAGACATAAAGAAAATAGAATATACTCGCACCAGCCAAACGATTTTTCGCTTGTCTGTCCTAGATTTATCCATTGTTGGCCGGTTTTCAATTATTCGTAGGGCACCCGATATAACTTAATCAAACAGTTAAACAACATTTTTTTTACAGATACTTTTAACTTATTTAAGTATAAAATAAAGTTGACTACGTCGACTAGACGTTGAATCATCGATGTTTATTAATTAAAAAAAAAAAAAAGTAATCCTAGTTTTGTCGCTTCTATATCGTTAATTTATACTTTAGTCGAAAATCTGTGTTTTATAATACTAAAAAACAAAAAAAAATTCTAAAAACAAATTATCTTCATTTGATTTCAATCTCCTTCTACAGCCTGTGCACAATAATTATTAATGAAGTGTGAAAAAATCAAATTTTTCGTTTTTTTGTCGTAAATTTGTCGATAATAATATATTTTTTTAGATTTTCCTATTTAAATACAAAAACAAGTAATTTATGAAAACTGTAATATAGACCTACCCATGCATGCTAGTATTCACAATTAAATATGCTAAAGAAAATCTAGTAGACAGTGATTATATGAAATTATAACTCTTTTGTAGTGTTGCCATACAACAGTTTTTATCTTTATTTTATATTTGGATTGTTTTTACACTGCATCGTCGCAGTCATTGTGTATTTTATTTCGAATATGGATTAAATAGGGTTTTCGTATAGTTATCATACAAAAAATTCCAGATTAAGACTTTTAACTTATAGTGGGAAAACAGTCAGTCCGAGACGTAATGCTGAATGTAAAAGTCCATGAAGTTATTTATACCCATTTTAACTGCCACAAGAAACACGAAAAATCACTTTAACGAATATTTTCTATTTCTATTTCTTTATATTTATTCTTTCAAACATTTTTTACCATTACAATACGTGTGTTATTAGAAGTCTGTCATTAGTTGGAGGCTATAACTTGTTAATTTTTTACTTTTCCACCAGTGTGTGTCGGAAGTACTGAAAGCTGAGCCAACATAAAATTAACAACTGGTTGACTTAGGGACACAAGGAGAACTATTACTTGCCGTTGACTTAAATTGGGGGAGGGGAGCTATAACAAAGAAATGTTAACCCGGCACCAATGACGCTGGGTCATATTGACCCGAGGAAATTTAATACCGCGATATTTTTTGTTCACGCTGACCGTACAATTTGAACGTTTGTGTAGCTGGAAATACAGCGCCCTTCTACTCGTATACCGCCAATGCTCCCAGTGCGACGCCGTCTGGGCAGCGAGATATCCGTGCGTCAAGTCAAAACGGGTAAATATGACCCAGCGTAAAAAAGTTAAAAATGAAAATTATCAAAGTTATCTTTTCAAAGATGATTTTGCATGTGTTATTGATTGAGGAATATATGGAAGAACCCTTATTAAATAAATACTTTATAAAATTAAGGTAACTCTTTTAATTTGTGTGATAATTTGTCGATATAGTCCGGGTCATAATGACCCAGTATCATCGTCTGCTTTAATATTTTCACATCAAAATATTTAATCTTATTCTGATTAAAAAAATAGCATAACTGCAGCAAACACGCACCTCTAAATTAATTTTCTTATAGTATCTATCCTCAAATCGAACAACACTTTCCACCAACATAAAATTTCCCTAACATTTACCAAAGAAAAATAATAATTTTAGCACTATTTTGTTTTTTGTTTGTTTTCTGAATAACAATTAAACTATTCTCTTCAAACTATTTGTAATACTCGTCAAACACAATTCGCGTGACAGAAAAATTGTAAAACTGATTTTTAGTCGTACGCTTACACAATTATATAAGAATTTTTCCCAACAATCGATGGACCAATTGAATTCCTCAATGAATTTCACTGGTTCAAAATGTTTGCCTTTCACTTAAGATAATTATCTGCGCGCGCAGCACGCATATATGTATGTGTATGTAAGTATGTACCTACCTAAGAAATAATGAGGGTAAAAAGAAAGAATCACAAAATTCTCATATTTTGCAGTGAAATCCATTTTGCAAATTTTTTATTGGACAAATGAACTTTTGATATTACCTGTACTTCAAAGTGAAAGGTTCATACATGTATAGATCTGCTATTTGATACATATACACATACATGTACCATGTGGGAATATCAATTTTCTTCGGCGCTTTGGTTCTGGTTCTTAGTGTTTTGTTTTTGTAATTCAGTAATTAATTTTCGAAGTTAAATATTTATTTTATAGTTTTCTTACACTGTGCGAAAGCTAAGAATGAGATCAATCAAGAAAGCATCAGGTGAAAATTGTTTTAGATTAATGAAATAAAAATATTCTTATTACTAAAGTGGGTACGATTTTAACATGGCTTAGGGTTAGAGAGAAAGTTTATCCCAAAAGGCCTTAGAAACGATATATTGTAGCTTTGCTGGTTTATTTTAAATTCTATCCGAACTCTGTTAAATAATTATTACTTCCACCAATTAACAACATTTAACATTTTTCACTCCATAAAACAATGTCATTCAGGATTGATTTCATTTTCTGAAATCATTGTCTCTCCCCACTCACTAGTATTAAAGATAGAGTCAATCAAAATCAGCCAAGATGGATTGGCGTGTGTGTTTTTTTTTATAAATTTTATGTGCAAATTACTACTTTTTCAAAGGAAATTGCTAATACGATTTAGTAGACCGCTTGCAGGTCATATACATCTGCAGTATCTACAGAATAAGCCTTATGGGAAGTTTTATCGGATTTATTAGGAAACCAATGAGATCGAAATTTTAGACCGTTACTTACTGGATTTTTCAAAATAACTATCTTTTAGCTAATTTTTTTTTTCATGTTCATCGTCAGCGACAGCATTTTCATTTATTTCATCATTTTTCTCATGGTGTTCCCCAGGAATCTATCTTGGGACCGCTACTCTTCAGATTTATAATAAATGATTTTCCAGAGTGTAGCAAACGGCGTCAACATCACTTTGTATGCTAATGATGTAGACCTGTTGTATTTATTGGAGGAATTGCTTAGCCGGGATTAATTATGTACTTATATAACTGGAATTTGTAATTAGTCAATCTTAGTAGATCTTAATGCTTATGATTTCTGTAGAACTAGTTTGCTGAAATGTGTATCAAATTGAATGAATTTGGTTTTACGTAACTTCTATGGTAGTCTAAGAAGAAGGTTCTGATTTACGAGTTAACGAGTGCGGTAAATAACCTTTTAAGAATCCTTTAACTTTAACATTTTAACCTTTGATTGATACACTTTCTAGTGATGATTGAAAATAAAATAAATTGATCCCGTGCGTCACCAAATTCAATAAGGCTCAAAAAAACTCGGAAATTTAACTAATTTTTTTTTAAAAAGTCTTCATACTTAAAATGTAACCCCATTTTGATTTTTTAATACTTTTCTTAAGCATATTCATGCGAAAAAATTTAGTAAACATATCTTAGGGTAGGCAAGTTTAGAGATGTTTGCTATGAAAATTCATAGCGAAATAAGTCAATCAGAAATTGACTCAGTTTGCTGCTAAGTCTGCAGCTCGAGAATAGAGTTGTAAAAAAAAAACTCTTTATGCAAACGAAAAATCTTTGAAAAAAGAAATTACATTGCAAAAAGAAGGCGTTTCATATAAGCAGGAACCATATTATCGTCAGTACGGCTTGGTTCCTGGTTGCTTTGGCGTATACGGCAAGCAGGAACCAAGCCGTACTGACGATTATACGGTTCCTGCTTATATGAAACGCCCTCTTTTTGCAATGAAATTTCTTTTTTCAAAGATTTTTCGTTTGCATAAAGTGTTTTTTTCCTAGGCAAGTTTATTCTAGTGAATAAAATTTCGAAGCGATTTTTAAGCTATAGGGTGATACATAATATATGAATCGTATAATAGAAGGACAATAAAAATTTCAAACATCACGTAACAAGAATAGTTAGCTCTGCAATGCCTTAGTAGTTAGTTTCTGAACTTTGCTGGCTATCTGGTCACAGTAATGTGATGATCCACAAGCAGAGCTCTAGAATTATAATTAATTCTAAACGAAAATACTTTTATACTGGCGAAACAGAATTGATGGGAGGAATTAACGTGACTTTTTCAATTATATCCTTAATAACATATCAAGAAGTTCCACTGAAGAGGACTCGTAGAGCCATATGGAAGATAACCTTCGCCATCACTACGCATACACGTTTTCTTTAGCAAATATGCCAATTGGCCCTGTTCAATGAATTCTGTAGAAATGGAAAGCATTTAATATTTCTTCCGTGATAGCTCCAATTTTATCAAGCGAAGAAGAAACTAGTTAGAAAGTTCTGGAATCGAGAGAACTAGAGTAGAAAAGATAAGACCATTAGCAAAGTAGGTACGTCAACTCTTGGTCGATTCTGGTATCCCCAACAGCTCAAATTAATCTTTTAGATAAGAATAATATCAAAACGAGTCTTTGTTACGTTTGAATGGTACTAACTTAAAACTCGAAAGAGGTAAAGTTTGTAGAGATTATCATTGATCAAAAACCCGCATGGAATCAGCATTTATCGAAGGTTATGCAGAAAGTCACAGTAGCATTTTATATATGCCAAAGACTGTTTGCCAAAAAATGGGGTCTGAATCCGAAAATAATTTATTGGTCCTATGTGATGACTGTAAACAAATCAACAACTGTGGTAAGCACCAAATTAGTCTATTTACTGGGCAGATGGCTACCCATTGCCCACTTATCTAGTACATTCTTAAGAAAATGATAAAGCCACAGACGATAATTGCCGATTCTGAAAATGTATAGAAACTGCAGAGTACATATTCTGTGAATGCGCAGGACCTGACCTGACCTCCTAACCAAAGACTCCAATATCTGGCCAAAGGTTTTGTAACCCTATCAGACGTCCGTAAATATGACTCCGAATGACGTAATAAACATTTTCCAATAAGGGCAAAATTTGACTGGACTTAACATGGCAGAGGCATAGTACAAAATATTTTTTAGGTAGCATTGCTTAAGACTTCGGTTCTCCGGCTCCACCCTTCTATATACTTAATAATAACTTATAACTGTTTTATAGATCGACGGTCACTAAATATCAACCACAGCTAATAAAATAATTTCTATTGTACCTACTTACCCTTCTCAGCAATAATATAGATTTTACAAGTCGTGTTATGCCACTGGAAAGTGGTACAAATAAATTGAACCTTTGTAGGCTTACTGCGCGAGCCTACCCTTAAAAGAAATTCATTTGTCTTTTCATTATAAATAAATCTCCCTGAAATAGAGTGATACAACGTTCGTAGTGCCGTTGAATTGACTTTAATTCGCTTTTGTATTGATTTTTTCAGAGTGGCATTAATTTATCCACATGCGCCAAAAATTGTTTAGTTGCTTGGATACAAACATAGCAATCAAAATATTTCTAAACTTTTGCGCATTTACCAACAGTTTAGACTCTGTAAAATTTTTGGAATATAATCTCAAAAGTGACAAAAGTGACGTATTTTATTTGATTCAAACGAACGACTAGAAATCTCGTCCCAACTGATCTTGCACAGTTTAACGAGTTTAACTTTTTAACGTGCTGCCTTCACCAGCCTAAGATTCGTAATAGAATATCCAAAATAGCTTCAATTACTCCCTGATGACACTATCAGAGATTATCCTTGCAATTTTTTTTTTTTTGTAAATAGATTTGCTTAGTGATCCTCTAAACAGCGATCCAGAATCTAGCGCCATTGGATCTATCCTTACTAAAAAATAAATTCCTCATGTGACTAATTAGCAATTTACATTTTTGATTGATTATTATGAAAAATTCTCTAATTTCCAATTAGTTTAAACATTATTCCACCAACAAAATTTATCACCTCCCATAAAGCTATTGTTTCGATGAAATTTATTTTCAGTCATAATAATGAGAGAAAATGTAAGGAGCCGGCACAAAAGTATGCAAAACATAAGCATGTGACAAAATTCTTTTAACTTTGCTGATGTCCGCACAAAATAAGCCGACAGACAACATACAGATCGCGCAGTTGCGGTCATTTCAAATGATTAAAAATGAATTGACCGACAGTTCTCTCTCTTTCATTATTACTCCTTGTAAGAACACCGACTTACGTCTGCTGTTGCGGTAACCTAATTAAAGTGGTTCGTCGTTAATGGGAATGAAATTGAGGAGGTGAATTAAAGGTGATTTATCCAGCCCAAAAGTTAAATTGATTTCTGTAATTGGAATGACTGATTTGAATCACCACACAGTTCATCGTTTCGTGTTTTTTTTTGCATTGACTGGCAATTTTTTTTTATTATGTGTGTCATTTGGAAAACTGTCCCAGCTTTATATTGAAGAAAAAAATAAAAAAAAATAAAATCTATGGAATTTGAGTAAAGTAAAAATAATTTTTTAATAACAAAAAAACAAAATATAATTTTCGTTTATGATTGTGATGGAATAAGCAAACTTTTGATGTCATCATCCGTAATAATAGTGAAGATATTCTTCTTTGATCATATCAGCTGCTCGTTCAGCGATCATAATTGTGGTGCATTCGTATTTCCACTCGGAATTGTAGGCATTATGCTTGCGTCGATGATTCGTAAATTGTTAATTCCGTATACTCTTAATCGAGGATCAACTACTGCCATTTCATCATTATACGGTCCCATTTTACATGTTCCAACTGGATGATAAATAGTTTGAGAATAATGTCGAGCTAGACAAGCCCAAAATTCGTCACTTATGAAATCTGTATCTGCACACATTTTCCATGAGTATGGATTAAGTGTTGCATTAAGATATCTCATAATTGATGTTTCTGATATTCTATGGACCATTTTAAGGCCTTCTACCTGTAAATTGAGCAGTTTGAAATACAAAAACAAAACAAAAAAATCGTAGAAGTATACAAACCATAACATCAAGATCATAAGGATCATCAAAATAATTGGCATAAATCAATGGATGTATTCTTGGATGATTTGATCGTAGCAATATTTTTCCTCGACTTCTAGGTCGAATTACTAAAGGCATTATCATATATGAATCTTTATAAATTTCTGGTTCAAAAACTTCTGCATAATTATCAAAAGAAATTCCAGATCCAAATTTTCCAATTAATCCACCATCTGAAGTGTAACCATACGAACCCAAAAATAATTGAATATCAGGCCAATCTTCTGCAGGATCTTGATATTTCGTACTGAAAAATGCCATCACTTCACATGCCGGCATTCCATAAAATGGACCTTTATGATTTATTAAAAAATCATCAATATTTTTTACTGACAACATTTTCGGTATTATAAATGACAGCGTTTGATTGGTGGCTCTATTCTCTATCATATATTCAGCTCCAGCTGCTGCAACATGATCTTGTAAATTTTCACCAACACCTGGTACATGTTTTATACATTCAATTTCCATATCCTGTAAATGCTGACATGGTCCTATACCGGACAACATAAGAATTTGTGGTGATTGAATAGCACCAGCTGATAGGATTACTTCTTTACTTGCATAGACTGTATGCATATGACCCATTCTTTCATAGACTACACTCTGAGCCACTTTTGTATCTGGATCGATATTTATCTTATGAACGAAACTATTTAATAATATATGAAGATTTGGACGATCTTTTACTGGTCTAAGATAACCTTTTGCTGTACTACAACGTAATCCATCTCGAAGAGTACCATGTGATCGAGTAAATCCAGTTTGTGATGGACCATTATAATCATTGTATGGATTAATTAAATCCAATTCATGTGCAGCTTCCATAAAGATATCGGTTAGTGGTGAAACAAAACGAAAATATTCCACTGTAATCGGACCATTAACTCCATGATAATAGTCATCTTGTAAATGTGGTATTCGCATATCTTCCATTTTTTTGAAATAATACAAAATGTTATCGTAGTTCCAACCAGGATTTCCTAATTTCGCCCATAAATCATAATCTTTGCGATTACCACGAACATATAGCATTGCATTCAGAACACTCGATCCACCTAGAACTTTTCCACGAGGCCATCGACAACGTTGATCTCTCATAGCTAAACAATATTCGTCTGAAGGTTCTGTTGCGAATTTCCAATCGAACGGTGTACGTTGTAGAAATGGAAAATTTTGTGGAATATCAGCTAAGATTGGTTCATCTGGACCAGCTTCTATTAATAAAACTGTCCAATCTTCGATTTCGGTTAATCGGGCTGCCACAGCTGCTCCAGCAGATCCACCACCAATCACTATAAAATCGTAGTAATCGTACATTTCATCCGGATATATACTTTTCACTCGATTCTCCTTATCCACTATATCTGGACGCTCTTGTATACAACCATCACGCAATAAAATTATTAACATTAAACCGGGTCCGGCTGAGATTAGAACTCTCATCATAGAAAAGATTCCCTCCAGTGAAGGCATTTTTGTGAACTTATTTTTATTATTCGCGAAAACACTAATTTATCGAGCGAGAGACCGAATTTGTACTGACTGACAATCGATGGACGACAATTACAAATAAATCGCCACCCAAAAAAAATTGCTGACTAGGGAAATTGGGAAGTTTATTCACTGAAGAAATTTTGTTTTCCGCTGATTGGTGAAAACATTCTTATTATATCCGTGTCGTTTGATTGAACTTTCATTTTTCTATGAAATTTCTGAGTGAACAAGCTTTATAGGAATGGGTTTGAATTGATTATCTGTAGATTTTCGTTCGCAATTAATTCTTAAACTAAGAAAATTAGCATCGCTTTGGTGATATCTTGTGTTGGGCAAATCAGTACCATCGAACTCTATTCTGGCTGCTGTCCTTGAGGGTTTGCGTATCCCGCTAATCATAATAACTGACAAAATTGTAATATGATTAACGGGTGTTAATTTATTGTTTAAGGTACTAATTATATTACAATTTATAGTTTTCATCTTGAAATGAGAGCATTTGAAAAATTAAATGGGATAATTAAAAGCTGCCCATAAGGACCTCTACTGTTTTATAATCTAGAAGAAGGTTCTGTTGTACTTAATGTAAATTAGTTAATATTTTAGGGAAATTTCGTTCCTTTTTCCAAATCTTTTTTAAGTGGGGCGTTTACAATGACAGAGTAGTTTGTGCTTAAATAAAAGCTCTTCTCATTTCTTTACAGTCGAGTAGTCCCACATTTAACTAATTCCTATAATCTCATGTTGGTAGCTTCGAAAAATTTCATAATACACTGCTCAAAAGTGTATAAGCAAAATGTGGTTTTTCGGTTGCCAATTCCTGGAATTTGGTTTGATTTTGGTTTTGTTTTTTGTTTTTATTAGATACATCTATTGCGCATACAACAATAAAAAAAATTCCGGAATAACGGTAAAACCAGGTATTATATAATTATAATGGGACAAAAACCAATTTTTACAATTCAAACCACAAACCACATTTTGCTTATACACTTTTGAGCAGTGTATATTTGGAAAACTAATTCCTAGATAAACGCTACTTTCACTTTTGTGCTTTTATAATTAAAATTTAACTAAAATTTTAAATAAAATCAGTTTTAAATTGAATTTTTTTTAATGTTTTGTTTTACATGGTAAAATATAGATGGCAGGCAATTTATACGTTTCAAAATTTCGTAATAAATTTGAATTATTTGTAAAGTATCAAATCAAGTAAAAGAGATCAGAAGAGACTATTCTATTCCGTCACCGTTTGTTTTCTATTTGACTAGCCCAGCACAATTTAAACTTGTAAAAATTAAATTATTGTGAGCTCTACTTTAGCATGAAATGCACTTTTTATTGTCATGCATGTTTTCGGACACGTCGAAGCCTGTGGTTCTAAGCTCGGGTTAGTTTTCTTTCGGATTTTTTCGAACACACTGGTTACACTGCTTGGAATAATTTGGTATAGTCTTCGAACATGTTTGAAGTTAATAAAATAGTTCCAGTCTGAGGTGTCACAATGATGGACAGGTCTTTCTAGAGGAATTAAATGAATGTCATATATATCATCATTATACGATCTGAATTCATGTCTTTCAGGTCTCTCCTTTTTCTTTAATGGCCTAATGGGGATGGGCTCCAAAAACTGTAATTTTATGTGAGCAGAGTGCAGTCGAAAGGAAAGGCAATAGTTGAGACCAGCGATGGACAAATGTATAACTATTGATTGTCCCATATGACAAAGCTTGAGTATCGACTAATGTTCGCACATTGAACAGACAAAAATGCAAAAATTTGACGAACTGCTCTGCATTAATTGTGCCACGCATGTACAGCTTGATGATTCCCAATTAAGGAAGTGGTATTCCGTATCTGAACGTTTGTGATGTATGTTTAGACCATATTCTAAATGCAGTGTCGTATTATTGCCGAAAATAATGGAAAATAAATGATATTTATTATAATATGAAAAATAAGCTTGAACGTCAATGAAATTTTGTGCTTCCTAAAGTTTAACTCTTTCGAAAATGAAAAGTAAGAAAACTTGGTTTAAGCAATGAATTTTCGTAAAAAGTCTAAATAAATAAATAAAATTGAAATGGAGCAATAGTACACTGTAAAAAGTGTGTATAAATTTGAAGTTTGAAAAGGTGTAAACTTAGTCGCAATATATAATAGTTCATAAATAAGCCTTAGGTGTAAATCAAGTACTGGCTAATATTAGGCTCATACCATATCCAAACTTTCGTTATTCTATTTAGTACTATTTGGTGCCTAAAATGAATACTTGAAATAGAATGTCGCTGTCACGCTTGCACAATCTGAAAAAATCATGTAGCGATAATTAATTATTTTGAAACATTTCGTAATATTTCGATAGAGATTCGTAAAAACGAAAAATTCTCTGCAAATTCTCTGAATGTAGAGAGAAATTCGTAAAACAGATTCTTTTTGGATTGTTGTTCTTCGAGAATTACTCGCAAATGCGAAAACCCGAGAAAATTTGTGCTGGGCTTCTATGAATAAAACAAGCTCGTTTACAAGTGATAAAAACGTTACAAACACACAAAACAATACAAAAGCGATATGTTTGCGCGAGCACATCAACAACTGAATCGGGAGGTTTCTGATGATGTTGGCATACCATTTTGATCATGCCTTGTAATTTTGTTAGGCAGATGTTTTGGGCATGAGTCGTGTAGCAGCAAAATTTGTTCCGAAATTGTTGAAAATTTCGACCGAAAACAGTGCTGAATGGATATTGCTTAGAAGTAGCTGAATGAAATCAACGACGATCCAGAACTGCTCAAACAAGTCGTAACTGGCATTGAAACATGGGTGCACGGATATGACGCTGGGATTAAGCCGCAATCGTCCCAATCTTCCTGAAGAGCCAAAATCGAAAAAGCACGTCAACTTCAATCAAATCTGAAGGCTCTGCTGTAGTCCTACCA
This sequence comes from Dioctria linearis, assembly GCA_963930735.1. Lineage (NCBI taxonomy): Eukaryota > Metazoa > Arthropoda > Insecta > Diptera > Asilidae > Dioctria > Dioctria linearis. The sequence continues at coordinate 260,497,651 of OZ005742.1, read as the reverse complement.
TGAGTTCTTTCCACCAGGGGCCGGATTCTGTCTCCGATTAAAACTCTCTAGCTCTCCATTCCCAATTCACTAAAATGTTTGGAGAATTAGGAATAACGTTAGAGAAATGCGAAAAGAGAGATTACAATTCCCGCATCGATTAATTTGAAAATTTGTAGTTTACCTAGGTTACCTACCTTCTCAAAATACAACATAAATAGAAATACTCTCAGTTGAGAATACTTCTTCTTACTTTTCTACTTGCAAAACACCGGAGAATTTTAACAAGTTGAGTAGAGAATTTGGTAATTTTCAAAACAGATTCGCCAAGCTACAGAATTCCAAATTCCACAATTCTCCGTGTTATAGATAGAATTCGGCCCCTGGTTGTACGGTCAATAAAGAGTCTACCTGTGGCCGGATTTATTAACTCGAAGAGTTGTGGACTTCTGGAGATACTTAACTCTCCACTCGGAATTCTGTAACTCGAGGATTTTGTATTGAGAAAGTACCAAACTCTCTATTCCACTCGCCAAAACTCTCGGCTGGGCTTGTTGTGGACAATTAAGCAGAATATTTCTTAACTGACAGTATTCGCTGTTTTTGTTGTGTCTTGTGAAGGTAAATACCTATAAACCTAGGATTTTCAAATTAAATTATGTACTCACTGCATATCCTGGCTATGTCTACAAAAACAAATTATGGAAATCCTTGCAATACTTACAGAGAAATATGGATTTTGGAGTCTTTGGATGCTATACAAATTTTTGATATGTACGTTAAAGATTGTATGTAGGATTAAATCGCCTCCACATTTTGTCCCCTAATTAGATATGTAATTAGGCTTTGAGTCCGGGAAAACTCCAAAAGAAGTGAATCAGTCGTTCTTAAGATGAAAAAATGGCCACGTTTTGGTAGAAAAATGGACATATTTTCAACTCGATCAATATGAAGAACTGGTAAGTCGTGGAAATTCACTTTTCATGAGAAAAATGTTAACAAGAGAGTACTAATGGATTTGAAACAAAGAACGGAAGAAATATATGTAAAATATAAGAACTAGGGTGGGTGTATATGACCCAAGTGCAAAAAAAACCGTCTTTCGGCGGTAAAAAGTCAGTTATGAAGTTAAAATTATCGAAAAAAAACCACACCACTATATTACCCGCGTCTCTCTCTTTAATTTGATACCAAACATGACGTATTTTTTTGGAATCCCCCCCCCCCCCCCCCCCCAACTCTAAAAGTCCCTAACCCAACATTTTTTCATCTATATTTTTGTACTCTAGACCCTAAATCCGAAGGGAGAAACCACAATGCTCTACGACCCCCTCCCACACAGAGTTAGCCGTCCTTCAAAATTGCGATACTTCTCACGTTTTCCCTTCCTTCCGAAGTATGTTAAGAATCGCGAATGGAGAGTTAGGAGTTTTAATCGGTGAAAACGAAAATTCTTGTCTCCCAAACTCCCAAGCTCTCCGAGATACAGAATCCGGCCACTGCTTGTTCGTTGGCTAAAAACAGCACCGTTATGGCTCCTCCCTATTCGATGGACATAGACCACTCCGGGAGAATTACTGAAGGAGTTAAACGCCATACCGAAAGCTCGTTCCAGAAGTGCTTCGAAGATTTGAAAAATCTCTGGCAGAAGTGTATTATATCTGATGGGGGGACTACTTTGCAGGGGACAGGGGACCTGGTATGTTTGATATTTGTTTTATTTGGACCGTGATTTTGTTGAATTTTTCAAATTTAATTTCGCAGTTGCGTACATAGCTTACGTGTTGCATTGCTCGTTATGCCACGAGATCCATTTTCTCATCTAGTAGTAAAAGTAAAAGTAAATAATTATTTTTTAGAGTGTATAAAATCACTAAATACAACGAAAAGATATGTTGTAGTGGGATCGTACTCACATATTCGTAAAGATTGATAAAAATTTCTTCAATTAAACATTGAGTTTTTTTTTTAAACTCATCTCGACTTCGATTATATTCCACAAGGTCCAAGTTAAAGTTTTTTGGTAGAAAAGATTTTTTTTTTTTATATATTAATCAACTCACAAAATTTCAGTTTCTACCGGCTCTAAGTAACATAAAATGATAAAATCTATATAAATACGTTAAAAATGCATCAGAAATTTCTTAAGATCTTATCTCTGCAAATCCAACTGAACAAGAATAATAAATTTGTGCGATAATCAAATAAATCAAATTTACCGAGTTAATCAAGCCTTAAGGGTTTAGCTTGTGTCCATGATGCTGAAATACATATCATATCAAGACTTGAAGGCCCCAAACAGACTCTAACTCAATCGAAACCATTGATCAGTTGAGAAAAATTGCTGGCGAATGAAGACGTAATTTTCCATTGGGTTAAGTAAATATCTGTAATTTACTGTAAGCCCCACTAATTTGTTTGGTCATGCAAAAAAATTATTTCGCGTCTTTGAAATTAAGTTATTAATGGGGCGCAGCGATGCCCGCCAGATGTAAGAAGAGCCGGACGCCGCCGAACTGAAATGTACAAAAAAAAAAAAAAAATTTCATTCCATATAAATGAAAATAAAATAATAAGGTGGAGTCATATTTTCAATTTAAAACGTAAAAATATTGTCATCTGGGGTACTTTTTCAGAACCCTAATCACCTCTGAAGGTGTGATATTAACTTTTATAAGCTATTTTTGGGGTGGCCGATCTATAGCTGGTTAGAAAATATCATTGCCTCATGTATGAGTATACAATTTTTAATGAGGAGATCAAATTGAAATCTGATCTTGTTTAACAAGACGTGAACAGCTATTTAACGTTGTTCCAACCTCCCATTTTATAAACAAAAGGAAAAGAAAAAATTTCGACAAATAATCTTAATGTCATTATCAGCAAACATATCCCTGTGGCATCCGCATTCTCGTGAAAATAATGCGAAAAAAATAATACTTAATTGGGTCACTACTCTTGCGCGCAGGTGAATTTTATTCTGTTTAAAAAAAATTGAAACGATCGCGCACACATTAATTCTTCCCCTGTCAAAAAGGCTTCAATCAATGTGATGAAATAATTTTTTTTATGTAACCGCCCATAATAAAAGCCTTTTGGGCTTATAATTAAAGATAACATTTTTGATAACACACGCACTGACTGTGGTGAAGATGCTGGAAATATGTTACCCGTTTACTACTGAACCAAGACAAATCTTATATCATCCCATGCATTTTTGGTTTATGATGAGTACTTTTTCGCTGCTCTTTTGGTAGCTCGGAAAGTGTTTCAGTAAATGATCATGACATTATTCACGATCTGATTAGGCGGATCCGTAAATTTGATTATTCTGAAAATTTAATATCCTCGGGGAAAAGGATCCTCCCCTTTTGCAAGTGAGCTTTGTTAGTTTGAGGTTTTTTTTTTGGTTTTTTTGTTTTTGAAAATTCACTCTCTATTTTTTATTGCTGGTTTAGTAAACATGTATAGAGAGCAGTTTCATGAAATTTAATAAGGCCTTCGATAAGATTTACTGAATGTTTATCGGAAGACTCATCAAGACTTAAGTTTCTATATGTTTCTTCAACAATTAGAAACACGTTGATGCTTTTTCGGTCAAATTAGTATTGGTAGTTCAAAGTGTTACGTCAGGGTTTCCGTAAATAACTGGGAAAGGTTTCATTTTTGGTCTAGTGACTTGAATAATTGAGACAAATTACTGATTTCTTTTTTTTCAATTTAGTTGAGTGTTAGGCCCACCCAATGCAAAAAATTTGATTCCGTTGCTCATATCATTATGCTAAAAAAGAAATTTTTAAATTCCATAAAGTTCAAAATAATAAAATGTGCCAAAATCTGTGAGGGCAATTTAAAAAAACAGTCACACCATAACTTTTTCACTCAAAAGTGATTTTAAAAACTTCCCCATTTCATTGGCTATTTACCGTGTACATTTTATTGAGATATCTGCTAAAATTCTATTCAAATCGTACTAAGTCTTAAATCTATTCGAACTGGGGTGCTAGATTTTTCGTGCCTTAGATTGACTCTAGCTCGGTAGGGTTATGTCCGATCGGAAAACGAGCTTCATTGCTCAACTCAGCTCATTATCATCTGCAATTCGCAGAAGATTTTTTTCTTTGGATACTTCATACCTAAATGATGCCATATGAAATGAAGTTTTTAAAAGAAGTTTGGTGGAAAAAAAATTACTTGACTTTTTTTTTAAAACGACCTCGAAGGTTTTGGCGCATTTTATTATTTTGAATTTTATGTAATTTTCAAAACACTCAGCTAAATTGGCGAAAAAAAAATCAGCAATTTTTCTGAATCGCTATGACCAAAAATGTCTTGGAAAAAAATCACGAAAAAAATCATAACTCGTAAACTACAAAAAACGCAGAGCATACATGGAATGATTCCAGTACCCGTGGGGTGCTCTACCTTTGGTTTCTTCCGCTTGACACTATTTCCTGGGACACCCTGTATATAATGCATATGACAAAATCAGAAATATCTTTTTTGTGCCTTGGACTTTATGGACATTTCTATAAATTATTCTTTGAGTAAAATCTTAGGTTTTTTAATTGAAGAGCATTTGCAAGTAAGTAATTGTGCACAACATCCACAGCAAGAATCGCATCCTTCCGGCTTGATGCCTTATTGGTAGAAGCATCACTTTCATGAATGTCCAATATATCTTCATCACTGCTTCAAGGATCATCTACTATCTCTATCTCTGTTTGTTAATTTTCCAAAACCATCCAAGTTGTCATCACATTTTAGCTACTCGTTAAACTCCTTATCTTCTACACGCAATTCTTAACCTTTGAAAATCGCAATTTGAGAACAGTTCATACAATACATACATGATTCCCTTTAGGCCCGAATTACACGGCTTCTCAGTGTACTTCGACTTAGCCCAAATGATAAATGCATGTGGCAAGATTAAATTGCAACTTCGACTGAAACTGAACTTTGCTCAAAGTTGGTTCACGGCTGCAACCAACTTCAGTTCAGAAATATCCACGTTAAGGAAAAAGTTTGGAAGGAAATCGGCAAAGTCGAAGTCGTAATTTAATTACAAATTTCACCTCAGCATCGACTTCGTACAAATTGGAGTTCCGGACCGAATTTTCATTTTAAAAAATTTATAAAAAACATAAAAATTTAATTTTCTAAAACGTCTTTTATTGCAATAAGTTTATATAATTAAGTTTCCATAAATTGTAAAAAATAATCAAGAAAAAATATTGTCAAATTAAAAAGTGATAGCAGAAAATGTTGGAAGAGTTTTCCTGCAAACCCAAACCAGCTAAAAAAAAACTATTTTCGATTTAGCATTGCATTAGCCAACATATTCAGATATTTTAACACTTGCAAATCCATACATTTTTGGGCCACCTTAATATACGAATGCGCTGAACCGAAAAATTGAACCTGACTGTTACAATATGCGGGGAAATTTTCATTAAAAATAGAAAAATTAAATTAAAAGTTATTTAAGGTTATAAGGGGGGGGTGGTGCTATTAGCAGAGTAAAATTTTTCGAAATTACTAAGAAAATATTGCGGGCTTCGGCAATATATGATAATAAAAGGGTTTTGGTAATAAGCGGGTTGTTGTTATCCAGGGTTTACGTACTACAACATTTTCAATTAGTTTTTATTTCTATTTATATTATTATTTTTTTTTTTTTTTAATTACAAAATTCATCATTTTATACATCAGGATAACGTGAACAGACGTTTCTGATGCACAATGTAGAACAGCAACTCAGATATTTACACTAAATATTAGAAATTTGTATAGATTTATTAATTTTTACCAATAAAATAATAAAAAAAATATACTTACACTTTGACCTGGTTCAGCACATCGAGCTTCTGTTGTATCAAAAAGGAATAAGCCAATAATAAGACAGCTCAGGACAAGAAAAAATTGTATGTAGTTAGACATATTACTGCGTGCTAGCAAAATCTTTCTATTATGAGTGTTGAAAAACAAATTCCATGGTCTTTATATTTTCCCGCATATAAACATCTGTTAACAATCATAATAAATAATTATACGAGTATCCTACCTATGTACATAGATGACGACAAAGATAAGATAACAAATTTGTTTAAGAAAAAAAAAGTTAAATGTTTCTTTTGTTTTATTATTTATTTAGCTGGGGATAGCTTTTCGCAATTAGTAAATTCGGAGAAATTTTTGGTTAAGATAAAATATGAATTTTTGCTGTTGCTCCTGCGCAGTAAAAGTAAATAATAAAATTAATACAATTTTTTGTAATATGGGGTATATAGTAATTTTTAATTAATTGCAAATCTAACTTTTTATTACTAAAATCACAATTGACAGTAAATGGGGAGATTTTCCATTTTTCCATACATACGAGGACATACATATAAAAAAAGCAGTTTATCCAAATAAACATTTTTCAAACTACCTGCTTTATCATAAATGCAACACTTTGTAAATTTTTAAAGTTGGTGTGTAATGGGTCCTTCACGAAATTATGCATAGGTTTCTTGGGAATGTATGACCCGGGTTGAATAAGTTAAACACGTATTGTGTTATTCATCCGGTATATTTTGGTCATGGGTTTTGACCATTCTCAAGGAGCTAGATATAAAATATAATAAAAGTAACAAAAAAATCCTACGACGTTGACTAGAAAATATTGTTTTAAAGTTGCCGTTAAAAATTCAAGTTAATCGGATAAAAATTGAGAGAGTTACTGGTACGCTTAGTTTGAAAAACATGGGTTCAAGAAAAACTCGTTTAAAGTTTAAAGTAGTATAATTTTAATTAGAGAAGCCAAACACTAACGCGTTCTAATCGACTTTCAACAAACAGCTGTTTGCTCAGCCTTAAAATTGGGGTAGGAAAGACATCTATTAGTCAAAATTGAAAGCTGGAAAATAATATGTGTCGGTATAATTTACACATGTTTCCCCCCGCACAGTCGAAAACTCGTTAGCTTTGCTTCACGACTACGCTTGTAAAAACGACCCCCCCCCCACCTTTAAACGAGTGCTTAAGCAAAAAAAAAAAGAAAAAAAAGTGGTGATATTACCCCTTAAGTTTAAAATTTCAACAAACTGTAACTCTGGATTTTTTATGAACTTTCTCTTTATTCAGTAGAAGTATAACCAAACAATCTCATTCACGGGAAAATGGGAGCAACTCATATTTTGATTCTTATAAACATTTACCATTGATTATTTATAAATAGATGTGCCCAAAATCATTGACGTCTTAGAAAGGAGATGTCGCTACATGTCTTTCGTTTGTTATTTCCAGCTTTAAAACTTTTAATAAAAGAATTATTATTGACTGGTAAGGAGTTTTGATTTAGTTTTGAAACATTTTTATATTATATACTAGAAAAATTGTATTTTTACCATTAAATAAAAGTTTCAATCACATTTTTGGCAAGTAGCGACATCTCGTTTCTAAGACGTCAATGATTCTGTGCACATCTATATATAAATAATCAATGCATTTAGGTATTTCCCATTTTGGTTCTATTAAATTTGAGTAGTATTTTTATCTTGCATCTGGTGTCATCAAAATGCATATTGTTAGGCGCTAATAAAACTTTGAACCCACACCCATTAAAATATATATAAGTAAATTTGTTTTCAATTAGTTCGTCAAAGCCCAACAGCATTGAATCGTTATTTTCTCTTAAAAATATTTACAATTAGAGATAAAGAAGAACCTTAACTGGTGAGTGATTAAAACAATTGCCACTCAAAATAACCCACTTTACTTGTAATTAATTAAATGGCAAGAACGGAATTGAATTCTTATCAATTTGTACAAGTCCTATCTATCATAGAAATGCAAATCTACATATAAAAACTCTTCAAGAACACAATCTTCAGTCAGAAGTTCACTGTAGTAATTCCATCATGGTACGTTTATCAAGCATATTCGTGTTGATTTTAATTATTTTTGCAAGCGTTTTAGGAGCTTTGGTAAAAACAAAACAAAAAAAATTGTTTTTTGCAATTTAACCTAATTCAAAAATTTTCTTTTTACTTTTTTGTTTTTTTTTTAAATAGGGATCTGCTAGATGCGCTGAACCGGGAGAATTTGTAAGATATTTTTTGTTTAGTTTTGTAAATTTAGATAGTTTTTTTTTTTATTTATTATTTGTAACATTTTTCTCTATATAGTGCCATCCAAGGTGGTTGCAGTGTTGCCTAACAATGCCTTGTAAAGATTATCAATGTGTGGTTTAAATGGATACCAACCAGTTTACTTGACAAAATCTTATAAAATTAAATAAAAAATATTTTTTTTTCCTAAGGAGTGTATATAATATATTTGTTCACAACGCACTTAGTACACTTTCAGAGCAGACAATTTAATGCTTATATAGGGTGTCCCGTTTGTGATGTTACACCCGAAGGCTATGGATAAGTCATGCTTAGACATGTACCCGAATGTAACCCTTTCTGCGTTTTTTGCACTTTTTCTTGAACTGCAAATGGCTTAAGGTCATTCTAAAAAGAAAAATACTTATTATCTGGGATTTATTGAACTTTTTTGCTGGATATGCTTAGGAAGAAGTCTCAAAATTGTTTTTAAGAAATTAACAGCTGATTGACTAAAAATGTCGAGGTTTTTTGTATAAGTATAAAATTTATCAAGATTGAAATATCTGAAAGACCATAATTATAATTATTTTTAGAGAAGAATTCGCAGGGCACTTCTTTAACGTAGAAAATACAGGTTTTAGGATATTGTAAATAATAAAAAATTTCAAGGTTAGTCACTTGCTTGGGAGATTACAATGACAAATAAACAGACAACAGTTTCCACTAAATCACAATTATTATTTTTTTAATTTTAATTAATCCAAAATTAGATATTTTCTGTACAAAACAAGATTCACTAATTTAACACAATTATTTGTACACAACTAATTTACAATTTTTCTGAGATCCGCACGTTAGTAAATTTTAAGTAACTTTGATTCAAGTTAAGGTTTTGATTCGTGACAACACGAACAACGGACAAATTTTCCAATAAAAATATCATTATCTAACAATCAAGGTGGTGCAATCATATCAAATCCTCCGAATTCTCAAGATGGTCAATCGTCCGAACAAGTGAATTTGATATTACATGGCCAAGATACGTGAGTTTCTTTCGTACAAACTCACATTTATTCGGCTTAAGTTTTTTTAAATTGTTAGTGTCCAATCTTTTGAGGATTTTCGTTAACTTTTACTCTTGATCGTTGAGTGAAGAAGCGTAGAGGACTACGTCATCTAAGTAGGTAAAATTAGCAAATCCTTGTAACCCAGTTAGGACGATATTAATAAATTTTCGAAATATTACGGGTGCATTAGGTCGATGCACACTTACCGGCACAGCACGAACCGGCACAGCCAGGCATCGACCAGCACCGGCATTTTTCGTGCACATATAACAACATAAAACGGAAAGTAAACTTTCAGTTAAGACAGGTATCGTGAGGAAACTATAGAAAAGTACCGCCACGCTTCGCAACTTGATCAGCAACTGACAAATACTGGTCTGGTTTCTAGCCAAACCGATAGCTACTGGCAATGACGTTTCCGTTTCGTGCCGGTATTTATTGGTGCCGGTTGATGTGAATTCGCTAACTTGTTTTCATACAGAAATACTTTGCCTGTCTGTGCCGGTTCGTGCTGCACCAGTAAGTGTGCATCGACCTTCATTCAGACAGAACGGCATTCTATTATATTTATTCAAAATGTCCGTTTGGGGTGGAAAACGCTGTTTTGGAATTGTCTATCCGTTCAACTTGATGAAATTCTGAAACGAGATCCCAGAGTTGTGAAATAAATAATATGACCCAACTGGTCAAGGCTCTCGGTAACATTAGGCAATGTAATGTGGATAGCAATCTCATACAGTAACATTGTTAACTTTTCTGTAATCTACCACTATTCTCCATTTGCATCTGCCAGACGCATCGATTTTTTTGGTACGACCCAAATGGGTGGGGACCACAGAGATGTGGATGGTTTTATAATTTCTTGATGTAGAATGTCTTTAATTTGTTAATTTACCTCCTCCATATGGCATGCTGGATAATGCTATGTTTTACACATTATTGGCTGAGCAGACTCAGTATTAATTGCAGTAGTAGAAGTACTCGCCTTCTAAGAATTGAGAGCAAATCTTTAAGACACTGACCTGCACAAAATTCACATTTTTATTACCTCTCCTTCTCCTATAAAATGAAGTGAAGATAGAAAAGCTCTCCATTCACAGACTCCAAGCCTTTCTCCTCTTTCCAAGATTATCCAGTCGGATAATAAATCTACCTCCAATGGACCGTGAAAATATACTTTAATTTTTTCAATATGGCTAATTTTTTTGATTCTCCGGAACAACAACAGAAGTGAAAAAAGAAATATCACACAACTTATTAATTCAGGACACGAAACTTGAAGTCTTGGCTTGACTCATCAAGGTCCCAAATAGCGAAATTTAGTGACTAAAAAAAAAAACAAATGAAAATAGAAAAATGTAAAAAAAAAAAAAAAAAAAAAAATCAGTTCAATGCGGACTTACAGTTTTAATTTATTCGAATTAATTTGATTTTTTTCGACTCTTTCCAATTTTTTTTCTTCTATTTTTCTTCATTTTTTAATTTTTTTTTTTAAATTTATTTCCATTTTTCGATTTTAATTTTTTTCTAGTCACTCAATTTAGCTATTTGGGTTCAAGTCAACCCAAAACTTGAAACGTGCTTCCCTAAATCAAAAAGTATAACGAGTAAATGTGTTTTTTTTTTCACTTTATACAGTTCCAAGATGGGACACTAGATAGAGTGTGATTCATAACGTCTTATAAAAAATTTTTCCGGATATAGTTGATAAGGGGTTGGACTTGAAGAGCACAAGATCAACAAAAAAATTAATGAATCGTGACCCCAAAAGAAACACTTTTGTAAATCATGTAAACAAATTTGCTTACAAAATATTCTTGTTATAGGCCGCGCGGCGAAGAATTAAATTTATGGTGATCTCTTTGTTATAGGCGCGTTTATTTCGGTAGGTACCGTTCCAATGACGTGTCTATTATCACACAATAATAAATGTTGGTCTGATTCACACGCCCGCTTGTATTTGTCAATTGCAAGTACTTAACACCAATCAAAAAACCTCTCAGTTCCTTTGAATTCCTGAACTTTTCAAGTATATGTTGATTAAAGCGTTTATATAAGGCCCATTTAGGGTTGAGCCGTGCCCAAAAGTCAACTATAGTATCAACAGGATGGTTCGCTTGTCGATCATTTTCATTCTGTGTCTTATCGTATGTGCCAGTATTCTTGCAACAACAACGACGGTATGAGTTTTTTTCTCTTTTCGGATAGTTTTATATAAAATATAAATGTATAAATAATTAATAAATTTTTTTATTTCTATGCTTATAGGCATATAGAGTGTGCAGAAAACCTCGCCATTATGTAGGCCTTTCAAAAATATAAAGTAAAATTGAGTTTTTTTTGTTAATTTTAAAAATTTCTAGTGCAATTCTAATACTGCTAAGTGTTGTCTTGGATTAATTTGTCGACGTAGAAGATGTCAACGATAAAATCACGCAGACGAGAAGATTTTTTTGTTTTGTTTTTTACTTAACAATAGTGTTACAATTTTTCTTTGTTTTACTGTGTTATGTGAATTGTGTATATATTAATGTAATATTTCGTGTAAGATTTGTACTTCCTTTTTATTATTATTAATTTTGTCTAAGCATTTAAGACCACAATTTGGGTAAATAAAAATTATACAAAATGCCCAAAATTTCGGGTTAAAAGTGTTTCACATTTAAAAATCTCCTATTGAATTTCCGCCAGCCAGTAACTAAAAAAAGATGAGTTGTTATATATAAGTGAAAAGTGTAAATTTACACACTTTTGAAAATTATTGAAATTCACTTGATCACTTTGGAAAAGTGCAAAGATTTTTACAAATTATGCAATCCGTTCGTCAATAGAACATTGACCGCAAAGTTTGTGTTTACTGTGGCAAGTAATTAATGAAAAAAAAGCTTCGGTTGTCTAAAACAAAATGTAGTTGTGTTCTTATGAAAATTTAAGCAGCTATAAGTTTACAGAAAAAATCGAAATTAAATGGAAAAAAAAACAGTCTTAAAAACCAAAAGTAATTTATAATGATAAGAGTTAACATAAAATTTGCCAACATTTAACGTTGTAAATTTACAATTTTATTTAATATATGAGTGTAAAATTACAACATATTATATGTACTTACAAATTGTTATCCGAATGCAAAACCAGCCCAAGTCCTTTTTTGATAATTTGAAATTGTGTACATAAAATAATTTTGGGCATAGGATTATTGGTGCGCACACACTTTAAAAACAACTTATCGAACCGATATTGTCTTTACACATTTGATATTTGAGATGTAACTAACTTAGAATGAAAGGAAAAATTAGAAAATGTTTCATAATTGGACTTAGAATAGCTCTGCATTCGGGCAACGACATTTTTTTCGTTAAAGTGTGGAAGAATAAATTTTCTCACCTAGCAAAACTTCTTATAATCCTATATAAATCGAATTGAGAACAATGCAGACCATCCAAGATTTATCATCATTAGTTTCGTAGAGTATTATTACTTAATCCTGCTTTGAGTACTTTTGAAAAAATTTAGAAATCATTGAATGAAAAAATAAATAAGGACTTTTGTTTATTTATTAAAGGCCTTTGATTTAGTAGTAGACAGGAACCACATATGTAGGCATGGAAAGTTGCTCAAAACTCCATAGAGTCGTATTACATACATAAATCTGCAAGAAATCTAATAACTGAAAAAATCTGAAGTACAAAAAAAGCTCATTTTAGCAGAATACTCGACCCCTCTCTAACACCAACGAAACTATGTTTTAATCTGTTTAACGTGTTGCATAGATCCAAACATTCTTAACATTTTTTTCACAAACTCTATACCAGCCTCTCCAATAGTTCCTCATGCAGCTCCTTTAAACTTTATAGAAGAATCAGTGAACTTCAGCTTCTGATGTGTAATAATTTCCGAAGTATTAGAAGCCATCGTAGTATTAAATCAGATGCCACCGGTGATGATAGTTCCCTGTTGTGTATATTCAATTCTTGCCTTACGTATTCTCAGTTTCCTTGCAAGTGGAAGTTCTATAGTGTTACCACTGTCAAAGAACTCTGCTCCTAGCGATCAAAGCGATTTTCATCCTATAAGTATACTATGCCTCCTAGGGAGAGTATTGGAGAGGTTGATCACTTCGAAAATAATTAATTTTATCGAGAGCAATGACATGCTCTTCAGTTTGCAATCTAGGTTTCGCCCTGGGCATAGCTTCGAGACTGCTCTACTGAAGATCACTCCAGATATTCGAAGGTCGCTAGACAGTAATCATCTATCCATCTTAGTTCTGCTTGAATTTTCCAAAGCTTTCCACAGCATTGACCACACACTTCTTCTACATAAATTACATGATAAATTATTTTTCTACCGAACTGCAATTAAAATGAATTTTTATCCAATCACTTCCAACAGGTTTTTGTTGATGGAATTAAATCTAACTTCCTTCCGATCAATTCTGGAGTTCTACAAGGTTCTATTATTGGTCCTTTACTCTTCATCTTGTTTATAAATGATGTTGTAATGAATGCAAATATATACAGGGTATTTCCCAATAGAGCTGGAGGTGATAATACTCACCTAGATTAACCAAAAAATAGAATTGCCCCGGGTGGGGGGGGGGGGGGGGGGGGCATATCAACCATCAACCATTTTGAAGTTAGAGGGTGATTAAGAAAAAAAAATAGTTTTTCACAACACATCATGTATCTTAAGAACTACAGCGTGTACGGTCACAACTAATAGATCAACTTACAGAGGAGAGTCTACATTTTGCAGTTTTTATACAAAAAAAAGTTATGTTAATGACCTTTTTGCAAAAATAATAGAGGTTAAATTAAAAAAAAAAGGGTGAGAAAATCCGAAATTTTTAGTTTAGACAACCATAATTCTTGATATGAGAGGGTATGGGGCAGGTTGAGCAGTCGTTGGAAAGGCCATGAAGCTCTGCATACAATGAGCTCTTAACTGTGACCGTATGCCTCGTAGTTTTTAAGATACAGGGTGTTTTCTGAAAAACTAGCTTTTCTTCTTAATCATGCTGTAACTCCTAAACGGTTAATATGCCCCCCCCCCCTCTGCCATTCAATTTTTGGTTTGTCTAGATGAGTACTCTGACCTCCTGCTCTATTGACCTCTTAGTGGGAAACACCCTGTATACCCTAATGACGTGCAGATATATTTGTCTAGGCCTATTGGATTGCACAGAAGGACTGCATTGCTCGCATTAATAGCGATCTAAATCGAATATGAGCTGAATTTAAGCGTCTTCTGCTCAAACAGAAGAAGTCGATTTGCTTAGTCTTTTATAGTGGGGGGATTGACACGAGGCAACTGCCTTCCATCCTGCTGAATAATAACATATTGCCATTCTCTGAAAAGGTTACTAGCTTTGGAGTTGCAATTAACAGCAAACTAACCTGTTGCGATCAAGTTCGTAGTATAGTCAGAAAAATCTATGATGGCCTTCGCAGGTTATGGCTCTCAGGGAGGTTATTGTCACTCGGGCTGTGGCTTAAACTAGTCAAGGCTCGGCTTGTCCCTCATTTGGTTTACTGCAGCACTATCTTCTCTTCCCTCGACGCAGCTTGTAAAATCGTTTATTAAATTGATTAGCTCAACGAGGATTTTAGGGAGAAATTAATTCAGTACACAGTATCCATTGAAATGAATTGAGGTCGCGAGATCCGCGAGATCCGTTCCTGGTAACAATTGTAGGTAGATTTATTGAATTTATATCATTTTCTATTTTATATTTTTCTTTCTCTTATTCATTTCTACTCATCTTTGTATTATTTTGATTTTTGTAAACATATAGTTGTAAGATAGCTTAATTTTTTTTTTATTTATTTACTGTCCACAATTTTCTGTTTTCGTATATATAAAGGTCATCTTGTTATATACATTGAATAAAGCATTTGAGTTTGAATTTGGAAGCGTTATGTATACCTACACAGACGGCAAAATACCTAAAAAATTATAGAGTTAGGTTAAGTATCTTCTTCATAATGGTTGACTATATCCGACAGCTTAGGTGTAAATTTGGACGCCCATCAAATATGTATTTATATTTGGTCATTAATAAGTTCTCTTTGCTCGAGATGCACTCGAGATCAACATGCACGACATACAAATATTAGGAAAAAGGGCGGGGTATAAATTATTCGTCTAACTGATTTAGATTTTTGTTTATCCAACTTCGCTCCCCTTTAAAGGATTTCTGAATAGCCTCTCCACCCGACTCTGTTACCTAAGGTTCTGCTTCAGTTTCTTGAATCATTTGCGCTGCTTGACTACAGCCTACAGTAGCTATTCAGTAATAGAGCTACCACCTGTCGCACCATGTCCACGCAATTGGTTGTTGTCTTAGATGTTATTTTGTATTAACGGACTTTGCTCACAGTGAAGGCCTTAAAAATTTTTAAAAGCTCGATTACCACCTGAGTTACCAAGGCAGCTAATATTTCCTGGCCAGGCAACTGATATTTGACTGTCAGAACTAGATTAACACAAGGCCGCTGTAGCAACACGTTTTATAAATAAACGATCAAAAGTACATGCGTATTATTAGTATGTCAAACTAAACATAAACCAAACACCGGATGTAATTACATTCAATACACAAAAACATTAAACAAACAAGATTAAAATTATACAGACGCTTTTTTAAAACATGCTTAGAAACGTCAACAGCAAAATGCTTAGCCATATTATTAACAGTTATATACATGTCTTTAACAGGTTCATTCATGCTAAAGTGCGACCTTGAGGAGTTAACATTCATCAGAGGGGTAGCCCTCTCACATTGTGTCTACTATCACGGAAAGAGATTTTGTTAAGTAAATAATTGAGAATCAATATTCCCGTTTAAGAGTTGATGTACAAAAGTTACATCGGCAACCATATGATGTTTCTGAAGCGAGTGCATATTTATAGCTTCAAGCGATCCTCATAGGGTGGAAGAATTAATGAATTATTCCAAGTTAGGCGCTTGAGAGCAAATCGTAAGAAGTTTCTCTGAACAGACTCGATACGGTCGATATGGGTATCGTAAAATGGAGACCAGACCTGGCTAGCGTATTCAAGAAGTGGTCTCACAAAGCAAGTGTACAAACGCAATGTAATGGTGGGATTCGAGAACTCTCGAGACCCAACGTTTTATAAAGCCCAGAATAGAATTTCTCTTTGATATCATGAAATTTATATGGTAGATAAAATTGATTCTTTGCTCACATTTGATACCCACGTGACGGACAGAACCCACACACCGAATCGAGGAATCCGAGAACCCATAACCATAAGTGATAGGTGTCTGATTCGTGTGAAAAGCCATTAAAGTCTATATTGAGTATCAAATCATTGCTTTTGCACCAATCAAATCAAATTTTTGGAGGTCACCCTGTACCTGTTCACAATCGTTAAAAATTTTTATCTGAGCGAAAAGTTTAATGTCGTCATTTAGAAGCCCATTGAGAGGAGTCAGTACTCAGCAAAAGTTTCAATTTAGATACCAGCGTATACCAGCGATCCTGTAGGCAATTAGCTTAGACCTACACCACAAGTTACATTAGAGACATCTAGCGTAAAAGGCAGGAACCCAACATGCGACAATTTAATACGAAAAATGAAAATTTGCAGTTCAAATAAATTGAAAATTTTTAACGAGAATTAACTCTCCTAAATGTTTTTTGCGCATAATTTTGAAATGTACTATTTTGCTTTGCATTTCAAGAATTTTCAATGAAATATTCCAATTTCTCGTTGGTGAAATATCGGGAGAAAAAGCAAGTACTATTAGAGTCAAGTAATTAAAAAAAAGCGCCACTAAAAATGAAAAAAACTCGACGTTATTTGCTAGATCTAGGCTTTATCTTTCTAAAATAGTCACAATCTAAAGAAATGAGAATATCTACTAACAGGAATTTGATTTAAAAAACTTCAGTTTTTACCATTTTTACAAGTTTGCGAGCTAATATCTCCATTTTAATGCCATTTTCCGACGTTATTTACTAGACCTCTTCGTTACCATTAATTTAAGATATAAATCCTTATTCTGGTACAAATAGTTTGCCAGAAATTCGTATTGAAAAATGTATGAAACTTGCAAATCTTGGTACTGACTTCTTTTAATACGAACGAGTATATCCTCTTGTGTAAGAGAAGGGATAGTGAATGAAATGTTATGAGAGTCGTTCATATGGCTGAACTTTGCTATTTCGAGGTTGAAAATTTTACGAGGCAAATGCATTGTCAAAAAATGAAGCAAACATATTACAAATTTCAGACGAATCATGACTAGCAGAATTCTTGTTACTCATGGTATTGGTGTAGTTTTTTTTGTCATAGTAATAAACATAAAAAAGTTACGTGGGTCACTAAATAATTTCGCATGCATAGTTTGAATAAACTAATCATAGAGTGAAGAAGAAAGTTCTTTGGACTAATTATTGGATGAGGAAGTTGTTGTGACTTGTAATAACCTATATTAACGCTATGTTTTGAATATCTCTTCAAATAAAGTAGGCAAGCAGTTTTTTGCAATTTAAGCGAGAAACACATCGAGGAGCTACGGCTGTTTGAAGATTTTTCCCAGTGTTCAATAAGAGCTTCAACAAATTTCCCAATATCTCCTATGTTTTTTTAAATATCGAAATTAGTATTTTTCTAATCGATGGCTAATCAATTGCCCATTAAGGAGGGGTGAAATTCTTTTTCCTGTTGTTAATGTCTTCGAAGTTATAGACCTTCAAAGTTCAAATTTTGGGTAAAAAAAATAATTTTTTCGGATTCAAATGATATTATCTCAACATTTTACCCTATTATTTTTTTTATTTTTTTTCGACATAGAAGAAAGCCTAATCGGTGCTCTATAAGTTAGTCTTTACAGCACAAAAAAATATTTCAACGTTCTAAAATGTCCAAGTCTTACCTGAATCTCATTTTATAAATTTAAGGTTTTCACCAGAACAAAGTGAAACAAAGCGAAACCTTTTTCAGAAATAATTACTAGCTGCACTTACATAAATCTTAGCATTGTGAACGGTAAGTTATATATTACAGTTTACACAATTAATTGTAACACATTGTTACCACATTTAATGAATGCCATTCATTTGTTCTGTTGATAACAAGTTCTTGGCCTTGTGATTAAATCTGGCCAAAATAATGTTTCCTTACAGAACAAGGCGTTAAAATGTTTCTTTGCTTGCATATGTATGAGAAACGTGTCGTTTTAAATTTTTTTGCATTACGTCTTACGAGGAATCAAACACGTTTCCTGTGTAAAACTTTATATTGAATAAACCATGCTTCGAGCGATAATAATTCTAACGACTACTTATAGCTACAAATGTTTACTTTTATCGGGCAACTCCCTTGCCATATAAAAATTTCGGTTTTCACTATATATATATGGGTGCTCCTGTCTGAGAGCGTGGCTTGGTAATACTTGACTTGGCGGCTTATGAAAAAAAAAAAAAAAAAAAAACTGAACTAAAACGCATGATATTCAATGCATGAGCACGGTAGAACTTTCGACAGACTTATAAAACGTTGTTTAAATACCATTCGATAAATATTTGAATAAAAATATCACTAAGAAACAAAAACGTGAAACACAATTTTCAAGGAAAAAAATTATATTCTCCTCGAAATCTTCAAATCAACACATCATCAGGCAAGCAATATAATTTATTTTTTCTATCACACTTTCATTCATATTTAATTCCATTTTGTTGTTGGCATCCATAACGCATAAACGAATAAAAACTGAAAATGAAATTTTATTTAATTAAAAATTTTTATTGGAATTTCTCTTTAAAATTTTCAATTACGTGGTTTTATTTGATGGTTTCCATTTTTGACTTGATATACTCCAAGGTTTGCTTTGTACGCGTACGATTAGGAAAAAATATGCAATTATCACGAGAAAGATCCAAATAGTTTTCAAGCCGGCCATCATTAATCTTATCAGCAAGCGACGCACGCAGCCTTTTAAATGTTAATATAAAGTAAAAAAAATCTAACAATCACTTGCTATTAAGTGAAATTTATACTAAAAGTATTGTTTACCTTTGGAAAATAAACTGGTTTTTCTGGTTTTTGTATTGCACCTGTTTATATTTAATTAGATTACAAATTTTGTATTCTTGTGTGGTGAGGTTGGGCACATTCGCCGTTGGAGTACATTCGTCATGATGGATTTAACTAAAACTATGGAAACTAAAACGAAAAAACATGATCAGCTATGTTTCGACCGTTGTTTCAGTTTAGTTCTGCATCAGTTCGGCTTTACCATGTGAATGGAGATTATATTCGGAAGGTGCTTGTAGTACCAAACTTATGCTGCACTCGTAGCAAAATTTGACAGCAGTTTCATTTCCGCAGGGGTAGCACAACATTAGTAACAGAACACACCTTTCCAACTGTATTAGATATATAATCACAGCACCTAAAATTGATATTTAGCTCGAAGCCCAGATTTTAACCGACGTAGCATATGTTATGGATGCCGTTGATCATTTAGGTCATAATCCTTCCTGTTCACAAATAGACAGAAATTCCTTGTGGTTTTACGTGAGAGCAACTGCCAAGTATGGCTTAATCCCACGGCATTCTTCATGCTCGGATTGTTATCGACAATCAACGTCCTCATGTGCGTACCAACGAATACCAGTATGCCAATAGAGCATGATATGACATCAACTTACTGGTCGAAGCGAAACCAATCTCTGCCTACCTAGGGTCACAGAACCCTCACCACAGCCACCACGATGCTCCCATAAAGGGGCCATCCCAAGCTGAGATGAATAATTCCAATTATTTAGGGCTCCTCAACCCCGTGGTACCAAGTTAGCTAAAGAAGGGCTACCCATTTGGTATGGCCTTCGTAAAGCATGGTCAACAGATCATGAATACTCCCAGTGGTATAACCATGCAAGATATCCTTTTTGTAACGGGACTGGTTACTCCGTTCGGGCCTAGATCTTATTTGCAACGTCTAAAATGAATTGTATCTACACAACCCTTAATAGGCTCTGTCAGCGGGGACCGCGAGAAGGTTAAGATATGCCCGTATTCAAGACTGGAGAGACTGTATTAAGGACGGTAACTATGTTGCCATTATACCCTACTGTGGTACCCACATAGTCAAAAAGTCTGATATTTAATCTCGCAGAGGCATGGCATCTATTTATATATATTTATCCCGCCGTGTAGGCACATAACTTCCAAATATCGTTGATACCGTACTACTGAGTACACTAATTTTTTTCGAGGAGAACGTACCAATGCGATCGTATATATCATCCATGAATAAAACAACAATTTCTTCTATTAACTATGCATGATTTCCGCAGCCATGCGCTTCACAAACTTCTTTTTCGCCGTCCCTCACTAATAGACAATTCGATTTGCTTGGATTCAAAATTAGGGAATTGCGATTAGCCCAGTCGTAGATCCTATCAAGGTCATCGATAAGCCGGATGACGCAATTCTCGATTAAGCCAATTGGCTTATCTAAATAAATTTGTACGTCATCAGCTTAAAGGTGGACCGAAGTATCTTTCAACATCGTGGATAGATCATTTATGTATAGTGAGAAGAGGAGAGGGCCGAGAATAGAGCCCTGAGGTATACCGTTAAGGGAGATGATACTGATTGGGCCTTAATCGATTGTGATTAGAGTCATGGATGTAGGCGAGGAACTGAAATTTTGCCGCAATTTAAGAACAAGAATATCATGATTAATAGAATCGAACGCTTTACTGAAATCCAAAAGGACTAAAACCTATAGCTATCCGATCACTGTCATGAGCGTCGCCAATGTCCGAAACCACCTTGAATAATGCCGACTCACAGCTATGCCGTGGTCTGAAACCTGATTGCCAGCGCGATAGTATAGAACTTCCTGATTCAGAAAGGAAGTTATTTAGGAGTGCATTAATTTTTCAAAAACCTTGCTGAGGAAGCAAAGTATGCTAATTGGCAGGAAATCGCCTGGTGAAGACCATTTGCGAGACTTAGGAATTGGCAACACAATAGCTTTTTTCCAAAGTGACACATGTTGAGCACATTTCCCGAAAAAATTATATGTAAAATATTTCTTAGCATTTAAAAGTTAATATATTTATTTAAATCTTTTTGAGAAAAAATCTATTCCTTTAACTAAATAATTGAGGTAAATTGGCGTAGCATTTGAAAGGTGCTTAGACCGCTTTCAAATGTGGTTATACAAAATAGATTGGATCACTATAAATGTTGTACCAGAACTTCAAATTCTGTATGAGTTCATATAAACCGAAAATCTTATACAGCATAAGTTACTAGGACGAAAAACGTGGCTATTGTGAATGTTCTACACGTGTCATTTCTAAACAATTTTATGTACTTAGGAAGTAGTCTGCCAGCTGCGTTACGAGCACCACATGTTGCAGTGCTTTGTAATCCCTTTTTCTGTCATTTTTGGTGCAAGGTAAGTACGTAAGTTGTTACTCGAGAGATTTTTTTACCCTACATAAAATCCATAAGACTCACCAACCACATGAAATCATTATAGGCTCACCAAATACAAAAATCGCAACAATAATCAAATTTTCCACACTTACCTTCTCAAAGTCAAACAACAAAACATATGTATATCGTTACATGCGTAAATTTCAATCACCTTTCCTCAGTCACAAAAATGACAAACATATGTACATCGTTACAAATTTCTCGGTCGTACCAAACAGTGGATATAATTGGCCACCCGCAAGAAAGCAACCTTTGTACTTCTTGTAATACTTGTGTCCAAATATAAGGAATAATTGCATTTTGTGCCATTTAATGCCTGCACGGGGCGCTTGGAATTAGCGATCGATTATGATCAAAGTCCATCGTGTGACCCATGGAAATTATAAATTTTACGTCATTTTCCAAAGGCAGTAAACTTTGATATTTATGTGCGTACTTTTTGTGTACTCTATTATCGCAAGTGATCAATAATAGCAAAGAACTGGAAACTAAGCATTTCTGATCATGATCAATATCAATGAATTGCAGGCCAAGATCTTTTAACCTTTGCCCCAATAAATTATGGGAGAGAGCACCTTCCTGTATTAAATTGTAAAATAATAAGGCGAATATCGGGATAGAAAAATTCAGAAGTATTTTTACACCTGAGAAGTGTTTTTCTATTCTAAAGAAGAAGTATATTTACAAGATCTGAAGCTAGAGAGTTCCCATACCAAAGGTAACGCCTCTAGTGAAAAATCATAAATTAAAATAAATTTAGTGAGAGTATTAAATAATTAAGCTGCAACGTTTTCCAAATTAAATTAAAATCAGTGAGTTTCCTTTGAAAATACATGGTCCCGATAGTCTGTTTAAGACTATCTCCAGAACCCTTGTTGTATTAGGAAGTACAACAACAATAGTCAGAGTTATGTATGGCAACACCAAGAAAGGGTAGTCCAATTTAGTTCATTTTTTAAATTGTATTTGCAATTTTTATGAAAACGTCGTGTACAAAATGTAAGCTCTCCATGTCGACAGGCAGTTTCCAAATATTTAGTGACCAAGTCAAAAAGCTAGAATTGGTCGAAGACCAACAAAGCCATGTATCAAGTTTGAAGCTCTCTACGTTGACGCGCTCTCAGGCAGTGCCCAATATATATAGTGAAAAATGAAATTTTTGTATGGCAATCCTACGAAGGAGTTGCCCGAATAGTTTTTTTTTTTGTAAAAGCACTTTCAGAGCCCTTGCGCACTTTACTCTCTAAGTGAAGAACGCGTTCTTGAGTTATAGTGAGGACGGACAGACAGACAAACAAACAGACGGACATACAAATATCAGTGAAACCTATTTGGTTCTACCAGCATTATTTCTGTGCGTTATCCCTAATCTATACAATGCATAGTAAAACGAAATGGATTTTTGTGTTTGCTTTCTACTCTTTCATTTGAAAATTCATGCTTGCAAAAATGTCTTTTCTCTCTCTTCTGTAGTAATACCTCATGTGCATTTAGGGCTGCCATCCGGGCGGGGTTTTCTGTACTGTCCAAGTTTTAAAATTTTCGAAACCAATTAAATAAAAATTTAATTTTTTGTGTATGTACGGTGTAGTTGATAATGCCGACAGTCAGACCGACTCGACTCTTACTCAAGCTCTCTCTTCTGGTCCCAGCCAGTCTTAGCTCAGTAACGAAGCTAGCAGTATGACAATTGCTTGTGTAACTTGCCTTGTGGACCTCTGTTTGTTAGAAAGAAAAATAGCCAGCCCTCTATTGACGAAAAAATGTCTCTTCTTTAAAGCCATTACTATCCCAACTTGAGACTTCTGTCTGTTCGTCTGTCCGCGAGTCCGTCCGCACAATAGCTTGGGAACGCGTATATTTAAAGAGCTGAAAATTTGCACACGGGCTTTAAAAAAAACAAATTTACTGAAAAGTTCTTCAAAATATGAAATCCTATGAAATTGGACATCATCCGTTATACTTTCCAACGAACCGCTCAGAAATATGCGAAAAACCACTTCAAAAATCAAATTTGTGCAGATAGGTGACCATACGAAAATACGTACGGGTACTCATCTACAGCATCATAAGAATTGGTCTTTTTTTTTTTAATTTTTAAAAAATTTTAAAAATAGAAAAAAACTAGTTATTTTGAATTTCAAAATTTTTTTTTATTACTTTTGGTTCCTTTCTCTCGCAGTTACTTGCTGCCAATTGTTTTATATTGATTTGACACTTAAAAAACTTATTTAAAAAATCCATAATTTTTAAATTTTTTTAAAAATTTTAAATTTTTTTTTAAAAATTTTAAATTTTTTTTTAAAAATTTAGCTCTTTTACTTGTTTTTCTTATAAAAGGCATTCTTTATATAACTTTCTTTGAAATAATTTAAAGACCGTGCATCTGTGATAGGTATTTGGATTCAAAATTATCATTTCTTTAAAATATTTTTCAGGTATGTGTAGTAACTACACATACCAAAAATTGGAAAATTTTAAGGGTTTCAAAGTTAGTTTAAATTTAGTATAATTCAGGCAGTATTCATCGCACAACAAAAAAAAAACTTAACTTTCAGCAAAAGAAGAACGTTGGGAAAGTGTAAATTTTGTTCGATTTTCGTTGGATTTATACCCTATGATAAATTAAATAAAAATTAACAAAAAACCTTACCAAACGCTCTCCACAGTTAACTTAACAGCAGAACAAACAATAGTCTCCGGAAAATGAGCAAACTTCGAAGACGACTAGAGACCGAGCATGGAAACCCGATTGATTTAAAACAAACGACGCGGGAGACCGGAGCCGGAGAACAAAAAAATTTCTAGTAATTTGGTATCTTTAGAGATTTTTTTGCATCTCCAAAGTCTATGCATAGGTCTCTGGGTCCAGATCCAGAGATTGACAGTGGTCTCTTGAGTTAAAGTCTTTGGCCGCATGTAGCTACACCTTTCCCGAGAAATGAAGCTATTTTGAAAGCTATATGGCACACTAAATGTAAAATTGTATTTCTAATTTTTAGAAGATTTATTTATGTTCCTAAATGTAAGAGAGATTTAATTTAGTTCATTCACATCGTTTTATTTTACTGTTTTTTTTTTTTTGTAAACTGACTAATTTTATAATAAATAAATAAAAAAAGACACTATGCATAACAATTTTAACTTATTTCATTAGTAAGTAAAATAGAAAATTATTTGGCAACAATGTCCGGGTTTCCAGCTAAAATCTCCGGGGCTTTCAAACTTGTTGTCCTATAGTTTAATGATTTTACAGATGGCAGCGCCCTATGTGCATTCGGCGTAATTTAAAACCTTGTTGTATGAGTTTAGATGAAAAATTGTTTTAAACTGGAAATTTCACTTTCTGTCTTCAGCAAAAATTTCGTTTTGAAAACGTCGCTTTACCATGTATTGTAGAGAAGGCATTATAAACGGCATAAATGGCAAACTTATACTTATACCTATATATAATTTATTTTTCTATCACACTTTCATTCATATTTAATTCCATTTTGTTGTTGTCATCCATAACGTATAGGAATTTGAAAACTGAAAATGAAATTTAATTTTATTAAAACTTTCTGTTCGAACTTTCTTTAAAATTTTTAATTACGTGGTTTTATTTAGTAATGGTTTCTTTTTTTGACTTCTTATACTCCAAGGTTTGCTTTGTACGATTAGGAAAAAATATGCAATTATCACGAGAAAGATCCAAATAGTTTTCAAGCCGACCATCATTAACGTTATCAGCAAGCGACGCACGCAGCCTTAAATGTTAATATAAAGTGAAAAAAATGCCAACAATCCTTTGCTATTAAGTGAAATTTATACTAAAATATTGTTTACCTTTCGGAAATATTTCATTTTTTATTCCACCTGTTTATATTTAATTAGATTACACATTTTGTATTGTTTTTTTAATACACAAAAGGGGTTGGTTATGTTTTCTTACAATCACGTTTTTGTTACATATGTCAGTTTTTTGCACAGTACAATGTGCGTAAGTGATACACGTTTTTTTTTAATTGGGTGTTTTGTTTATTTGTACACAATAAATGTTAATAATTTACGCGTATCTTTTCACCTCAGTTTTTTCAACTCGAAATATACAGGGTGTAGATTTTTCTTACTTCGAAAAACTATAATTAAATAATTCTTATTCAGTCATTAAAAGGATTTATTTTTTTTGCGTAGCCAAGGAATACGAACCACCATCGCAAAGACAGTATAATAAAAGAAAATGGAAAACACGCGGTTGAATTGATTAGTAAGGCTATATTGCTATTATAGCAACATCCTGTAAGTTTTCCAACAAAGAGTTAAAAAGACTTTTAACAGCTGATGGAATCGATTTATCGGAGCCTCAAACTGTACGATGAAAAAGTAAAGTAGAAGAATTCTTCAATAGAAGACGTTCGCTTGGAAATTGTATGAGTTTGAGAGCAACACAACAATGTTGGCGATTTAGTTGGCGACTATGTCACATTTAAAACAACACACACAGAATGTTTTGACAACTGTCACTGTTTTATTTATTGTGAAAGAAATGGCAACAAGTTAAAATTAAGAAAAATAATCTTTAATCTTTATGCGGATTACTCAAAATTGCAATGCATAAAAAAAACAAAAAAAGAACATAAGACAGGAAAAGGTCCGTTGAAATTGAAATGAATAAAAATTGGGAAAGGTTAGGATTTCTTTAATCTTCGTTCAAAGTGATTTTCTCTATCAATTTTTCTTCAAAACCCATATTTTCTCAAACTAATTAGAGAAAATTATTCCATTAGTTTATTTACTATTTCCAAAGAACATCTAACAGAAAGAATACGCATCTCGTATATGGCGGGTCGTTCCATTACGACCCGCTCTCACAAATTGTATTAAAACTCTCTGCTTATTAACGATCTGCCACTCACAGGAGGTGATATTACTACGACCCGCTTTCATAAATTTTACGAAAACTCTTCTTCGAATGACAGCCCGTCGCCAGTCACCAGTGGATAATGAAAAGCTCTACACATTCTCTCTCCCTCTCTCTTGCTGTAGTATGCCACATAAATTCTTCGCAATGATAGCTTTCTTTGGTTGAATAAAAAGCTAAAGAGCTTTCAAAAAGTGATTCGGGTTCATATTGAGATTTTCATATCTAGTTGTAAGTTGCCTCAGCCCCCAAACTAAGACATTAAAACGGCAAAAGCTTTTACGATTCTGTTTCATTTCCTATCTGTTTGCAACATATTTTATGAGATATTTCGTAAATGGAAACCTCATCCATCTGGCTATAGATTTTTCAAAATTTTTGATTTGAGTTTTCGAAAGCTCGTAAACCTCTGTGTATTATTAGAAGGTGTACTCAATAATTAATATAAACTTTTTAAGTAGGTAACCAGTATCGGAACTTGTACTTGAAAATTTTGAAAAATTTTTAGTACCAGTACTGAAACTTGTACTTGTATTTTGAAAGATTTTAAGTCCAGGTTCTGGTACTGGTACTTTTGTACGTGGAATTTTACAGGTCCAAACTTGAGAAATACATTAGTTGATTATTCGTTACGTGAACGTTACTTGCAGGCAAAAAACGCTTCGTATATAGGTAAAGAATCCACTGATATTTCACAATCATACCGACCCAAATTTGTTTTATTATTTTATTTTGTGTCACACGAACTAAAATGTATTTTCCTAAAATTTAAAAAAGAAAAAAAACTGTGAATTATGTATTTTATTAATTAATTAATTAATTCATCTGCATTTTACAATAAAAATAATTAGTTATTTGTTTTCTTAATAAATTCAAGCGCTTATTGTTTCACCCCATTGTTGGCAATGATTTCTTAAACAAATTCCCGTACAACATCTCCTTTCAAATCCATGCATGCACTAAAATTTGTAAAACAATACAATTAAAAAATAAATTAAATTCAAAATATGAAAAAAAATAACTCACATATTGACCCATTTGGGCACAGCGAGAGACTGCTGTATCGCCACAAATGAATGTGGATGCAATTAAACAAAGTAGAAGCAGAATATTCAGCATACGAGCCATTTCGCGGTAATCGTATTTCTAATTCAGCCCAAAATTCAGAATTTGCTTTTATCTGCTGCTGCCATAGCCAGATAAATTGTCCTTGAGATAGATACGAAATATGCAAAAATATTTACTCAAATTTGGTTTAATTCTTTTGGTAAATAGGTGGTTTTTCAATAGGCAACAAGTACCCCGAGTGTAAATAGCAATTTTTCTGTTATGTTCTTATTTGATCACCTGTTAATTAATTAATACCAAAACTTTAGGCAGAATTAAAAAATTAAAAATTTGTTATCGCATTTTTGCTTTTGTAAGATATTCTCAACTGGAGGAAACTGCAGAGTTCGTATATCACCCTCTCTCATGCAAATAATTGTCGATAGAAGAAAATGGAAAATCCGAGCTTGAATTGATTGGTAAGGTTAGTCCTATTAGAGCAACATCCTGTAAGTTTTCCAACAAATAGTTAAAAAGACTTTTAACAGCTGATGTAATAGATTTATTGGAGCCCCAAACTGTACGATGAAAAAGTAAAGCAGAAGAATTCTTCAATCGAAGACGTCCGCTTGCAAATTGTATGAGTTTGAGAGCGACACAATAATGTTGGAGATTTAGTTGGCGACTACCCTAGTAGAAATTGCTCACAGTTTTACCTTGTCTCCTGCCTCGCAAGGGGCAGTTATTATGTAAACCAATACTAATTTAACTGAAAAGTATCAAGGTATTTGAAATTTATAAAGAAACCATATAGAAAATTAATTCCCCATGAGCCGTCTGATGAGCATTTATTAAATCTCATCGAAGGGCTCATTGGTTATCATGAAACTGTTCCCTATATACTAAATATTTATTATTGTCATCACCTTGTCAGATTACATTTACTACGAAAATTTGAATTGATTTTAGTGATTAATTAATTAAAGTTTTTAAATTATTTATTTTAAATTAATATTTTTGTTTTCTGCGGAAAGACTGTCGCCCATATGCTGAACAAGACGTTATGACCAAATCCTTACGCCTCAGAATATTAGAGTTTAATTGGAAACCGGAGCTTGAATTCTGAAAAATATCTAAAATCAATCGTAAATGCAGATTATCATTTATGAATTTATGAATTTATCATAACGCTCATTGACATGCTCATTAATAAACTCATCGTGACACTCATTGACATGCTCATTAATAAGCTCATCGTGACCCTCTTGACTTGCTCATTAATAAGCTCATCGTGACCCTCTTGACTTGCTCATTAATAAGCTCATCGTGACGCTCATTATGTACTCATCGAAGTGCTCATCTAATATTGTAAAATGCACAAAAGGGAAGCAAAGTATACATTTCTACAAAAGTGAAAAAGATGCAATATTTCATGCACACTATCTGTGAATAAGTAAATAAATGAGTTTTTTTCCGGCATTGATTCAAACGCGAATAAATTTCATCAGTACGTTCATCTGATTGCTCATGAGAAGCTCATTGATGAGCTCATCATGATATGTCTACTAGGGTATGTCACATTTAAAACAACACACACAGTATGTTTTGACAACTGTCACTGTTTTATTTATTGTGAAAGAAATGGCAACAAGGAAAAAATTATTATAAAGCATAAAGAAAAAAACAAAAAACAAAAGAGGATAAGACAGAAAGGTCCGTTGAAATTAATAAAAATCGGGAAAGGTTAGGATTTTTTGAAACTTCGTTCAAAGTGATTTTCTCTATCAAACCCATATTTTCTTAAATTAATTAAAGAAATCAATTTCATTCAAGTTTTTAATAACCTTTGTTTATTTCCTATTTAATGTCCTATGCTTCACAAAAATAACCAGATCCAGATAATACGAATGTCAGTTGTGAAACATCCACACAGAAATGTCAATTATGTTGGGGACAAATTTAGAGATTAGGAAAAACTTTTTGTTGGTCGCCCTCATTGTATTAAGTAATATGGGGCTACCATATATTCGAATATTTGGCAGCAATCAATTTACGACGACATTGTTGTGTCGCTATCACTGTGATTTAGCCTTTACTCGCCAGTTCCAGTATTATACAATAGAAAATTTTGGAAAAGGTATCAAGCGTACCATCGATCATGTGAAAACTTTTCAGCTTTCAGTCACAATTTTTCAGCGATTCCTCCATGCCAAACGGAACATTTTGAAGTTTTGAGAATTTGGGTATATTTGGTGGGAAAGCATATTTTCAAAAGTTTGTATCTTTTGTAGCGAATTCTCAAGCTGCCATCAGTTTTTAAAATTAGATAACTCAAAATACTATCTCAAGTTTTTGAACATTGAAATCTAAGTCTAGGGTTTCAAAATAAAATTATAAGGAAAAATCCGCTAGAGGTCTCTACTGGGCCGAAATTCGATCAGTTTCAATATGCGCATAGGTAAGACTTTAATCTCCCTTTAATATACATAGATAAGACCTCAATCATTATAGAATTCGTATAGTCAGTCCTAAGATATGATCTTTTGTAAATACGCTCTCCCATCAAATATATCCAAATTCTTAAAAATTTTACCCTAAGAAAAAGAAAAAAAAACAAAGGAAGGGGGGGGGGGGGGGTGGAAGAAGAAAAAACCATGCGTCCCAAAAAAAAAATTAAATTACGGTCGTTGTGCAGTGATAAGCTCTTTAATAAAAAATTCAATTAGTTAATCTGTTTTAAATATTAGGACAGAAATTGCCATGCTGAATTGATATCGATATGAAAAAATCCTTTGTTGGGAAGGTCGGCAATCAAGTGCAACACCCCTGTGAAGCAGCGTTTATTTTCATTTGCAGGTCATGTTAATGCTCCACGAGAAGTCAATCATTATCTGATGCGAGATTTGAAAATCTTGTTTTGCTAAAGGCAAGCTCAACTACTGAATAAACCCAAACCTGAGACAACTTACATCTAAATGTGCAAAACCTCACAAAAACGCGGTTCAACTAAAACGAGCCAAGCGCCCTCTAATAAAAAGCTCTACACATTCTCTCTCTCTCTCTCTTGCTGTAGTATGCCACATAAATTCTTCGCAATGATAGCTTTTTTTGGTTGAATAAAAAGTTAAAGAGCTTTCAAAAAGTGATCCGGGTTCATATGGAGATTTTCATATCTAGTTGTAAGTTGTCCCAGCCCCCAAACTAAGAAATTAAAACAGGAAAAAGCTTTTACGATTCTGTTTCATTTCCTATCTGTTTGCAACATATTTTATGAGATATTTCGTAAATGGAAACTTCATCCATCTGGCTATAGATTTTTCAAAATTTTTGATTTGAGTTTTCGAAAGCTCTTGAACCTGTGTATTATTAGAAGGTGTACTCAAATAATTAATATAAACTTTTTTTAAGTAGGTAACCAGTATCGGAACTTGTACTTGAAAATCTTGAAATTTTTTTAGTACCAGTACAGAAACTTGTACTTTTCTATTTTAAAGATTTTAAGTCCAGGTCCTAGTACTGGTACTTTTGCACGTGGAATTTTACAGGTTTAAACTTGAGAAATACATTAGTTCATTATTCATTACGTGAACGTTACTTGCAGGCAAAAAACTTATAAGCTTCATATAGGCTGAGACAACTTACAACTAGATGTTCAAAACTCCATATAAACCCGGAACACTTTTTGAAAGCTTTTTAACTTTTTATTGAATCAAAGAAAGCTATCATTGCGAAGAATTTATGTGGCATACTACAGCAAGAGAGAAAGAGAGAGAATGTGTAGAGCTTTCTATTAGAGGGCCATTAGCTCGTTTTAGTTGGACCGCGTTTTTGTGAGGTTTTGCACATCTAGATGTAAGTTGTCTCAGGTATAGGTAAAGAACCCAATGATATTTCACAATCATACCAACCCAAATTTGTTTTATTATTTTATTTTGTGTCACACGAATTAAAATGTATTTTCCTAAAAAAAAAAAAAAAAACAACAACGGCGAATTATGTATTTTATTAATTAATTAATTAATTCATCTGCATTTTACAATAAAAATAATTAGTTATTTGTTCTCTTAATAAATTCAAGGGCTTATTATTACAATCCTTTTTTGGCACTGATTCGCTACACAAATTCCCGTACAACATCTCACTTTACTATACGTGCACTAAATTTGTAAAAAAAATACAATTAAAAAATAAATTAAATTCAAAATATGCAAAAATTACTCACAAATTGACCCAGTTGGGAACAGTAAGAGAGTTGTGCATCGCCACAAATGAATGTGGATGCAATTAAACAAAGTAGAAGCAGAATATTCAGCATACGAGCCATTTCGCGGTAATCGTATTTCTAATTCAGCCCAAAATTCAGAATTTGCTTTTATCTGCTGCTGCCATAGCCAGATAAATTGTCCTTGAGAGAGATACGAGATGTGCAAAAATATTTACTCAAATTTGGTTTAATTCTTTTGGTAAATAGGTGGCTTTTTAATAGGCCACAAGTACCGAGTGTAAACCACACTTTTTCTTTTATGTTCTTATTTGCTCACTTGGTAAATAATTAATGCCAAAACTTTAGGCAGAATTATAAAATTTGTTATCGCATTTTTGCTTTTTTAAGATATTATCAAGTGGAGGAAACCGCAGAGTTCGTATATCACCTTCTCTCATGCAAATAATTGATAGAAGATCGTAAATTGTTTCACATTCGCATAATTCAGGATAAGATATCTTCTCGAAATTTTACTCTACGACCGAACATATTTAGAAGGGTAACAAGATGGATGCAGTCTGAAGTGCAAGTGTTGTATGTAAGGATTAATGCACAAGGGATTAGATTTTTATAATCAATAATGACAATTTTACACTAATTGAATTATTCTTATTCTTTATATACATTACTCTTTTATCTAATGCGTGTTTCTAAACTTACTCAAGCCAATTACATTACATTTCCTAATTTAATGCCTTCTATACTTAAACGACCTTCAGACTACTATTAGTAGAGGTGTTCTTTATTATTGTTTTCCTTTTTTTTAACTAATTTGACTGATTATTAACTTGTGTCACCATTTCCGGTTGAAGAGACGATCGCGGTCATCCTTCTCGTAAATTTTGCTAATGATGTTTTTGATGTCCTCACTTAGATCATTGAATAGGGCAGCAGCACTGTTAACCAGGCTTTGCCTTCCGCTTTCAGTTCTGGTTGAAGCTATCCTCAAGTGATTACTTATTCTGGTATTACACGAATGAATGTCCGAGTTAGTGAGGTATGTTATGTTTGTCTTCGTGAGTCCATGTAGTATTTTGAAAATGAATTTCAGCTTCTTCATATAAATTATTTGGTCGATGTTAAAGCGATTGGATATCTCATATACTCTTTTAGTTGGTGTCGACAATGTATGTGGTTCGTAGATAAGATTTACTGTATGTCTTGCTAGTTTACTACATTTTCTCAACGCTCCTATTAAAGGTGTATTTTTGTCTTCGATTAGCTGTATGTATATGTTTGTCGCAATTGAGTTTGCTATCTGTCCTTTGCAGAGATAAACCTCCCAATTCTACATTTAGCTGTATATTTCAGGTTTGTTTATTTGCAGGAATATTATATATTTAGTTTTACTGGTATTAAACGTAACCAGCTATCTAATTTTTAAATTTATTCAAGTCGGAGTTCATTATTTTCTGAAGTTCGGTACCATTAGAGGCTTTATATAACAGATTGGTATCGTCCGCAAATATTCTGTACTCTGCTTTCAGTTTCACATTATTTATGTTACTTATATATAATAGATATAGCAGTGGCCCTAGTATGGATCCCTGGGGTACTCCTTCCTTCACAATTAAAGGCAGACTAAGTTCCTCCTGAATTTTCACTTTGACAATTCTGTTTGTCAAGTAAGATTCTGAATAGGTCATTGACTAGTTCACGTACTCCTTTCTCCTCCAGAAATTGCAATAGCAGATGATGATTTACAGTATCGAATGCCTTACGAAGATCTACAAAAACACTCCAACGTATAGACCCTGGTCAAGGTAAGTGTTTATTGCATTCATAGTTTCGATTATAGCATTTTCAGTGCCAAATTTTTCTTGAAAACAAAATTTATTCCTATCAAAACCACTAGTGTTAAGTAAAAACTGTTTAAGGCGCTTGTCTATCATTTTTTTGATTAATTTGCTGAATACGCGGCTAGTCAATGCAATAGGCCTGTAATTTTCAGGATTGGTTCTTTCTCCACTTTTATATATTGGTATAGTTATAGTTTTTTTTGAGGCAATCTGGGTAATTTCCAGTTTCGAAAATTTGATTTATTAGATCCTTCAGGGGGTCCCTCATTAAATCTGATACCATTTGAAGATCTTCCGCTGTTATGCCATCTTCACCAGGTGCTGAGTTTCTTTATAAACCCTTGATCATACTTTCAACTTCCAGTGAAGTGACTGGAGTTAAATACATAGAGAGTTCGCTTATAGTATTTCTAGTTGACTCAGTGAACGGAATCATCGAGGATAGAATCTGGCTAATTTCACTGTAGAAAGTGTTTAAGATTTCTGCGTTTTCACTTCCTGTTAGCCCTTTTCTTCCTTTATAATATAATTTTTCATTAACTACATCATAACTTTTCTTCTCATTCAATATATCATTATTTATAACCTTCCATAATTTCCTGGAGTCACCTCCAGCCTTTTCTAGTTTGAAGTTAATGTGTCGCAAAGGAGGAAATCAAGGACAGTGTCACTAACAAAACTATCTTTAAGATTGAAAGTAATGGGGTGTATGTATATTAATATTGAGAAAAATCAGAAAAAGAACTGAAGAAAGAATAGAACCCTGAGGCATACCGACGTTTATATGGTGAAGTTAGGAAGAAGCGCCATCTAATATAACCTGTATTGAATAATAGGATAAAAAAATGTTAAATTCAAATAAGAAAAGGAGGGTTGAAGGTAAGTACCACAGTACAGAACTCTTCTCAGGCCATTGCCCCTTGAGGTATCACCTTAACAAGATGGGCTTGGCTGAGACTTCATCCTGCCGCTTTTGCCAGGATGCTCATGAAACCTCGGAGCACCTGCTCTGCAACTGCGAAGCATTGTCCAGGCGGAGACTACTCCATCTCGAACATGCTTTTCCTACACCTAACTACGTACGGAACCTCAATCCCAGAAGGATCCTAGGCTTTATTAACAGTCTGAACCTAGAAAGGGAATAAATTCAACGGGGACTCACAATAGATCTTTTAGGTCGCGGTGATTGCGAGGCTGACGCCTACACACCCTCTATGAATCTAATCTAATCTAGTACCACAGATTTTTATTTGATGTGGTACTCAATGACGTGACATACGCCTATCACTGCGTTTGTTTTCTCGTTCTGAATGAACCTCCGTAAATCGAAAGAACGATATCATAATTTAATTCTGTGCATATAGCATAAAAATGAAACAAAACCATTTCAAGTGTTTGACATTTCTCCATTTTATAAAAGCAATTTTTGTTTATCTAAAACAAAGCCATTTTGTAACAAATAGAACTTAACCTCAACTCTTAACTCGGCGCCGAAATGTAAAGAACACATTCACGAATACAAATGAAAATCGTTCTGCTTAAATTTTGGGAAAAACTTAGATGGATTCAGAACCATTCGGAGTCCGAAAAAAAGTGACGATATACTAAATCGTTTGGCCCGAGAAAAAGAACGATATGGACTGAAACCGATTCATCCTGAAGGTGAAGCTAGGCAACTTTGGATGATGATATTTTATCAAGAGATATTCGCTTATGACTTGTCAAAACTATCCCCACCCCCATGCTTTTATTGACTCCATCAGATTTATTTTCTTGGCTTTCTCTAAGGTGATGATAGAGGGGGGGGGGGCATATCAACCGTTTCGGAGTTACAGGGTGATTAAGAAAATATGCTAGGTTTTCACAAAACATTTGAAAAAGTACTGGATGGACGATCACCTCCAAGATGTTATTGTGTGCAAAACTTCATGGTATTTCCAACGACTGCTCAACCAGTCGCATACGCCTCCTCTCAGGAGCTATGGCGGTCTAAAACAGTTGATATGCCCCCCCCCCCCCCCCCCCCCCCCGCTCGTACCATAAAATGTTTTGTTTGGCTAGGCGAGTTATATCACCTCCCGCGCTATGGACCACCATAGAGGAAACACCCTGCATATCGTGTATGAAAAATTTGGTGTTCTATGATCGTTAAGTATGTAAACTTTCTAAATTTATTTGCTTGAAAGTGGATGGATTTTACCGCGCATGGATACAACAAATAAAAAAAAAGCATGTTTCTATTCCACTGCGAATATCTAAAATTTCCATGAAATTGAAAGATTCACACCATGATATGAGTGGAAAACTTTCAGCTTGACAAATAATTAGCGTACAATTAGAAAGTGCTCAGTTTATCGCTAATCACTGGGCAAAACAAAACAATTGCAGCCACACACAATTGTGCAAATAACTGAATGACTGAATAAATTGTCTGGTCCAGCCCGTAAGTACACAGAATCTTGTGCTTCCTGTGGAAATAAAAAGCATCTCAATTCTGCTACAGTCGAGCAGTAGTTTCAAGAACGATCATCAAATGGCACCCCTACGAAATATAATCCTCCTTATCTGCGCCATTATTTGCGGAACCATTCTTGGGGCCAGTGCTACTCATCGATGCGTTCGTCAGGGAGAATATGTAAATATTTTTGTTTTTAATTTTTCATTATTTTTTTTATTTATGGTTAATTTTTTTTTAATTGTTTGTTTTCTTACTTTTAGTGCAATGAACTCATAAGACTGAATTGTTGCGAGGGCGAATGCGAAAGTCACCGATGCCCAAATGATTTTTTGTAATTGTTCTGTAAATGCTTAAAAAATTTATTTAATTCAAATATGTATTTTATAAATTATTTTCTATTATTATTATAAATTAAACTTCTGGATATAAATATGAAATTTTAATGAAAATATAATTATTATTTTTTTTCTTAAGAAAAGTGTTAAAAACTCAAAACGTCAGTGGATGTTTTTGAATTTTTTTTCTTTATCTGCCAATATTCCCCAACTGTAGCCTTGTTGGGTTCACACCCCGACGATTATCTTTTTCGATTTGAATTAATTACCAATTTATACAGGGTGTACCGCATTCCGTAATAGATATGACCAAGTAATTTGTCTCATAAGATAGGTCGGTATAATTTTTTACTAAATTTTCTATATTTGAAAAAAAACAAAGCGAAATGCTATCTCAATATGTCGTAGTTTCGTATGGAGCTTCATATTTCCAAGAAAAATACTTTTATTAGCTATTAAAATTTCCAATAACTAATAAAATTCATAGAGTGATTTAAAAATTATACTCAATTCTCATTTCCTCTAACCAGGATTATCAAATATTGGAGAAATTCTTAAATTATTAAATTCCCAAAGGAGGACTTTTTGATTGTAAGGGGGATGGGAAGAAAAACCGCGTAATATATCTACCTGGAGGCACCCTCAAGTGACTCACCCGGTTAGGACTTTTTTATATTCCTCCCAGTCCGATGATATTTTTAATTTTATAACATAGTCTTCCTAGGGTTTGTAAGATAATTGTTCCATCGGAGGTAATTTCGCTTTGCAACCCTTTGCTTCAGAGGTCAGATCTCATAACAATACAGACTTGTTGTGAATGCATCTAACAGCAACTTTAATATTTCTAAAAGTACCTACGTAGGAACAGTAAGATAAAACTACTAAAAGGATAAA
This sequence comes from Dioctria linearis, assembly GCA_963930735.1. Lineage (NCBI taxonomy): Eukaryota > Metazoa > Arthropoda > Insecta > Diptera > Asilidae > Dioctria > Dioctria linearis. The sequence goes on along the minus strand of OZ005742.1, from coordinate 260,460,320 downwards.
ATTTTATGTCTTCTTCCTGAACACTGTAGCTCTCACAGATAAATTCTCCCTCGAAGCCACTAAATTGTCGGGAGTTACAACATCTATTCAAGAAGAGAAAATATCAAATAAATTTAAAAATATGAAATCCAAAAAAAAAAAATATTGATATGTATTCAAATGAGAATAACACTATTGCAAAATCGAGCACTTTCCTAGGGGATAGACTACATTTTTGGAGGGATTTACTGCGACCTGAAAGATCTACTGTGAGTCGCCGTTCAATTTCGGCACATCAATCTAAGTGTTATTTTTTAACTGATTTAATGAAAACGCGCAGCTCCATGAACTTTATAATTGCTGCAGCCCAGTTTCAAGTCTGAGCAAGGGCAGATGTGTGAAAAACATGAAATAGGCCGAATTTTTGTTCTTTAGGTATCTTAAAATAAAATTTTTGGAGGGTTGTGTAGGCGCTAGTTACGGCGATCTGATAGATCTATTGTGAGTCCCCATTCAATTTACTCCCTGTCTAGGCTTAGACTGTTAATGAAGTCTAGAACCATTCTAAGACATATGTTCCACACGTAGTTTGGTAGAGTAATCTGGGCCTGGCCACGCTTCTAGGTTCTACGAGGTTTTATGAACATCCTCACAGAAGCGGCAGGATGAGGTCGCGCATCTCTTATAGATGATACCTCAATTGGCCTGAGAAGAGCTCTATATTAATTTTGAGCTCTGTTCTTCTAAGCAGTAGGAGTTTTTTTTTGTTCTTTCGTCAGACGCGTCGATTAACGTTTTTTGCCTGACGAAGTCTCCCCAGGCCCATTGGTGATTTTTCCTGCCCACTTTATGGGTTGAATTGTCGTCCAAAACATCTATTTTTGAATATGTGAATGGACATATTTGTGAAGTAGTAGCATCTATTGGCACCCTTTTGAACTATAGGAAAAAACTTAAAGCTTGTGTTGTTTTCTAAAATTTAGGACTTGAGATTAACTCGTATAAAATACATATGCAGACATTCATTACATAACGAGCTGGTGAAATCTTTATTTATTTTTGAATCAAAAGCTTAAATATGCGAGTGTGCAATACTCCATATATATAAACATATAGAAAAAACATTTAAATCTTTCCCTGATGGGGGAGATAAAGAAGGTCTCAAATCTTCTTGGGAACGTTTTTCATGGAACACGCGGTGAAAGCAAACAATCACTATGCCGTATTTACAATGCAGAGTGGAGTATAGTAGCGTATCGCACGCAGTAGTCCATATGGCCACCTCTGTTTGGCTCAGAGTATTGCAGAGTGGAGCTCCATAAAAATAGGTTCTATTCAATTTTCACGTTGTGATTTCCGAAAGCTTACATATTGGAGTTTCGAACTACTAACATGTAGATGGCGTTGAAAAAGCTCGATACTTATTTTCATCATAACTAACATCTTTTAATGTTATTTTCTGTTTAATATTTTTTTATGAATGCTAATAAAAAACAAGAGGTTTTTTTGCAAACTTCATGATTTAAAAAAAAAAAAATCGTTTAACTAGTTTCGAAGCAATCTGATGGTGCCAACAGGTGTCTCTTTTTTTGAATTTATTATATCGTTATCAATATTTGCTTATTTGATTATTTGTTGATTTGGCGTTGCTATGGCGATTTGTTTCGTTTAATTTCAAAGTTCGATCTTCACTTTGCGCTGCATTGTGAACACCTTCGTTCTGAGCTCAAAGCTCACACTGCTCCACTCTGCATTGTGAATACGGCATTAAATCAGAAGAAAATATGATACTTATGCATTAACTAAAAAAAAAAAAAAAAAAAAAAAAAACGAACTCCAACCTGTAAAGTAAATTCAATACCTCTCCAAAATTTAATGAGCTTATGCCTGCGACGTAGAAGTAGTAGTAGCTGATATTTATAATTACTGTAATTTCGAGATGCCGATTTGGCTCCCACCCTTCGAGCCTATGAAAAAAAAAATAAAATTTTCGGAAAGAGAAACTAATGCGGGTGTAGGAGATTGCAAGAATACGAAATTAGCTTCTTTCGAAATGTCAAATTCTTCTATATTTTATATGATTTCCTTAATTTTCTTTTTTTTCAAGTGTAGCAACGCAAAGTTAACTGTCTATAATCCAATTACGTCCTCCCCACCAGTCGATACCGTATCCAGCTGACAACAGATAATTTTGTATATAAACCTCCCTCTATTACTCCCTACTTCACTTTCTCCTCCACATCATATCATCTTCTCTTCCATCACACCTTTTTGTCCACCTAAGCTTAATCTTTTTCAACTTCTCTTGCACTTTACCTTCTTCCTTATCTCATCTTACTCTCTTCATCCTTTTTTTCTTCCTTACAATATTCTGTTCCTGCACCATCTATCTAGTCTTTCTCCCTCATTAGTTCTTCCCACCGTACCAGACCTTCTCCGCAGCATTGGAAGCGGTTTGCGTAACCTTTTTAGAATTCAACAGAGACACCTGTTGACAAAAGTTTGTAAACGTTGTAAATTGGAAAATCTCGAAATCATACAAGAGCTGTAACTTTATTTGTTTAGTGTGCATATACTTGGGGAGTTAAAAATCACTCAAAGCTCAATTTAAAGTTCCTTTAAAAAAAAAAAATAAAAAATAAAACAATATTAATATTTTCTTTTTTTCCTTTCAGGTATGTGTGTATACTAAATGGCATTTCAAATTAAATTCACTGGAATCTCTTAATCATTCGGTGAGTGTTTTCTAATTAACTTAAACACATTTGTATATGTTTTACAAACAAATTACCAGTAGAAATCTTCTGCGCTCTTTATGCGCTCTAATTAACCTAATTTAATTTTATTAATGAGTCAATGATGATTTATGAAAAATTCCTTAATCACATTACTGATGACATACTAATGACAAAAAAACAAAATTTGATTAGAAATTATAAGTGAAAACAAACACTTGAATAAATAAAAGTATAAATGATGAATTGCACTTGTGTAAACTTTGCATATTGATTTTTGTGAAATTCGATCCCACTTTTCACAAATATAAGCTCGAGAAATGATCAGCTCTCTTCAGTTGTTTCCTGTTTCATAATGGCTCGTTTATTAAACATTTTTGCTATCATTGCGATTATTTCCGCCGCTGTACTTGGAGTTTTGGTAATTTTTATAGTTTTGTATATAACCTAACCTACTTTTTAAGGTGAAATATTAAGTTTTGTAACAATTAGAGATATGTACTTATATTTTTGGGTACAGTGAGATGAGCTAGAAATTCATTTAAGAGATGTAAAACATTTCGATTGTCTTTATGTCGAATTTAAATTCGAAGTGGGGTAAATTTAGAATTTTGATAGTGATGCCATAGGTAAATTTTAAAATATCAAATTTAATATGGACGTGTGTGGGGGGAGATTCATTAATTTAAGTTGTAACCGTGACTATGATATAATTATAAAAATTTAGTATCATTATTGCTCTGGAGCTCATCTGATCGCTACATTATACCCTAGACTAGAACCTAGACAGATGATTTGCTTGCTGACCATTCACACGAACATAAGTAATAAATATTGTAGTAAATTTCCATTTTGAAAGCAAAATTCCATTACAGAATATAAATAATATATTCTTTAAGAGGAGTCAGTACCAAAATTTGGTTTTATACATTTTTCAATACGAATTTTGGTCAAACTATTTGTGTCAGAATAAGGATTTATATCTTAAATTAAAAGTAACGAAGAGGTCTAGTAAATAACGTCGGAAAATGGCATTAAAATGGAGATATTAGCTCGCAAACTTGTAAAAATGGTAAAAACTGAAGTTTTTTAAATCAAATTCCTGTTAGTAGATATTCTCATTTCTTTAGATTGTGACTATTTTAGAAAGATAAATCCTAGATCTAGCAAATAACGTCGAGTTTTTTTCATTTTTAGTGGCGCTTTTTTTAATTATTAGACTCTAATTGTACTTGTTTTTTCTAGCGATATTTCACCAACGAGAAATTGAAATATTTCATTAAAAGTTGTTGAAATACAAAGCAAAATTGTACATTTCACAATTATGTGCAAAAAACATTTATGAAAGTTAATTCTCGTTAAAAATTTGCAATTTATTTGAACTGCAAATTTTCAATTTTCGTATTAAATTTTCGCATGTTGGGTTTCTGCCTTTTACACTAGATGTCTCTAATGTAACTTGTGGTCTAGGTCTAGGCTAATTTTATATGAATTTCCTCACTTTCAGGACACAAACCTACGTATAGTAAATTTTATTGCCTACAGGATCGCTGGTATCTAAATTGAAACTTTTGCTGAGTACTGACTCCTCTTAAACTTAAATAAGCATCTTATAGTTAGCGTATTTTCATTATTTATTATTATAATGGCATAACGTTTTTATTATTCACTTTTTTTATTTATTTGCATACGTTTTCAATGTACAATAACTAAAAAGCTGTACAGAAAATGAAAATTTATAATTAGGCTTATGATAATATTGAACGAAAGTCAGGTGAAAAAAATTCAAAAACAAACAAAACAAAAATTATCGTTTTTACGATTTTATCTGCAAAAAAAAGTTCTGTCGATGTTTACTTTTATACCGGCAACAAATGTGTTAAACCAGATAAAATATTTTTTTGCGTTTAAAAACAAAACAACAAGAATTTGCTATACCGAAAGAATCATATTTAAATATATCCAAAAAGTAATATTGGCGCGCAGCAACAATAAAGAAAAACGTCATGAAATGTTTAAAGTTTCTATAAAATTTAGAAGAAAAATCTCGCTTACCGTAAACGGGGTCCCCCCACCTATAAATAATTTCTCAAAAAAAATATATAATTAAATTAAAATCTGATAAAAATGTTTTTTTTCTTTAATTTTATGCATTTTAATATAGGCTCAAGACTGTGTTCCAGAGGGTGGAAGGGTAATTTGTTTTTTATCAGCATTTAAAAATATTTTATTTTAAAATTTTGTTTTTTTTTCACAAAACTTGCAGTGCGTGCGAGACTCGGAATGTTGTCGAAGTGAGTGCATAGACGCATTATGTCAACCATAAATAAAAATGTCAACGCAATCTTCAATGCAATTATTTAAGTTTGATTTTAAATTTATTTTGTTTATTTACTACAATTTCGCACAATTAAATATGGAAATTAATGTTTGAAATAAAATATTCCTAACAAATGTGCTGATAAAATTTTTTGTTGTTAATATGAAGGGGAAGTTTTTTCTATTGAGATAGTGATATACATATGTACATAAACAGGGTGTTTCGGAATAAATATAGGAAATATTTTTTGGAGATGGGCTATTACAGGTTGAGATGTACAAAAATATGTAGAAATATTTGTATAAGTGGAGGGAGTGAAAAATGAGTTGTTTTGGTGATTAGAAGGGTGTGGGGCGGTTACGTGATTTTTGTAATCTTTCCTCTTAACGCCCTAGTTCTAGTGTGAAATGATAGCTAGACATCTAAGCTTGCCAAGAAATATTCCACCAGTTTTTCTGGGTGTTTCCGCCATAAAAGTTCATAGGGCAGGATGTGATAGTACCTATTCACTAAACCAAAAACTTGTATTGGCGGGTTTGGGGGGGGGGGGGGGGGGGGAAGGTAAAATTACATGATGTACGATTATTGTTGAAAACTCATTGCATGTAGAACCTCATGACCTTTTGAGCGACTGCTCAAACAGCTTGGTACTCTTTTCTTCGCCGAGTTATGACCATCTAAAACAAATTTTTTTGGATTTTTTTTACGTTTTTGGATGACACTGTAATTTTTACGATACAGGGTGTTTTGTGAAAAACTAGCATATTTTCTTAATCACTCTGTAACTCGGAACTTCTTGCTATACATTTTTTTTGTTTAGGTGGGTACCTACTACTATCACCCATGCCCTATAGACCTTGATGTCGGAAGCATCCTGTAATTTCTTGTTCCAAGAGTTACAGGATGACAAAGTTAAACATTTTCTCTTTTTTTTTTACCTTATCCCGTTTTCCGCCAAAATACTTTACAAATAACGAGTTTTTTGTCAAGATCTGGAAACCTCAGAATATTTCATTTCAATTCGCTGTACACATGTATAACTTGCTTACATATGTATAGGTATATGTTTGAGAAAATTTGAAAACTCTTTCTAGAGATTGTAATAAATTTGATTACACAATAAATAAGAGATACATGTGTGCGATAAATCTTCGTTGTATGACTTTTAGAAATTTTACATTTCTGATACCATAAAACATGGCACCTACATTATGTTTTATAATGATCATATTTTTCTGACGTTTAGGTATGAATTCGCATTAAAACTATTTTTAATAAAAGTGTTACAGGGTGTGAAGGGGACAAATGACCAAAATCACAATCCTCCAGCCGCCATTTCTTAGACGTTTTTTGTACATCTCTACTTGTATACTACCAAACCCGCAAAAAATTTCGCATTTATTTTGAAGCACCCTGTATGTATGTATGTTTTGGTGCGCAAATATGTTTCATATTTCGGCCTTCAATTAGGTTCTAATTTTATCAAACCACATACCTTTAAAATGGTATCCGTTATAGACTCCGAGGTTCTTTTTATTATATTTGGATGTCTGTGTAGGTGGATCTTGTACCACTTTTCTCTCTCTGTAAATTCCCCGCAAATTAGTAATTTTCTCGTGGTGATGTATATAAAGGAAAATTTTTTTAACAACATGTTGTACGTCGTTCTTTCGGTGGAGGAATATTTTTTGCATGGTCCTCTACCAGCCATTGCGCAATTTTTCGTTATTTTTTGGTAGTTAGAATGGGATATGGACCATATCCTGGCTTTGACGACCTTTTATGAAGCCGGCTCCGTATCGTTTGTCTGTTTGTTGTTTTTTATAATATGCTTTGGACGCTTTTTAATTGGCAATCATCTATTTCTTTCAAGGCTCTAAATAGTCTTTATTTATTTATTTATAAATACATTAGTTGCTTTTTCCTAACCTAAAACTTAAGGCTATGCTTAAAATCTAACTAATGTTGTGAGACCCACGGCTACTTGGCCATCTGGGCAAAATAGTCTTTTTATTTTTGCATATAAAAAATGTAAAAATTTTTAGTCAAGGGTGGAAGGGATGGAGGCTGGTAAAAATGTAATTAAAAACCAGAAGTTAGTCGAGACCCCACCGGAATTTAGGTATAAGGCAGGAATTTAAGGTGCAAATGCTATTTGGAAGTATTCAATTGAAAAAGTAAAAAAAAAATCGATTATAGTTTCAATTGCCATGAACTGACATTTTTAAAGTTCACTTTCTTAATGAAATTAAGTAAAACCATAGATGCCATTTGAGCTAGATATCGCATGGTATACCAGAGCAGAGTATACAGATTGTGAAATGGATAGTGCATTCCGGAATGGATCGCAACATGCTTTAGGGCAAATGTTGCATTCACAGCAGGTTTGTATTCATTTGATTGACAACATTTTGACAAGATTTTGAATAGATTTTTAAATTCTACTAAGAATACATACATACATGACAAACTCCTTCTACTTCTCGAGATATAGAAGGATTTCAATTCTCTACAGTTTTTATAATGTGAAACTCAAAACTGTTCAGATATTTTAAAAGCTCTGGCAAAAGATGGCGCTGCTATCACTATTTGGCGTTTCAGTTGAAGACATCACCTGAGACAACTTACAACTAGATGTACAAAACTCGATATAAACGCGGAACATTTTTTGAAAGCTTTTTAACTTTTTATTCAACCAAAGAAAGCTATCATTGCGAAGAATTTATGTGGCATAATACAGCAAGAGAGAGAGAGAGAGACAGAGAGAATGTGTAGAGCTTTCTATTAGAGGGCCATTAGCTCGTTTCAGTTTAACCGCGTTTTTGTGAGGTTTTGCACATCTAGATGTAAGTTATCTCAGACAGCACACTGAAAATTTCTAGTGATGTGCTAGTGCTGAGGACTCATGCGCCTCCTTTGTTTTTTGTATTTTGTTTTCTTCCTCATTTAGGAGGCATCCTTAGTATGTAGCCCTCCTAATCTAATCCTTGGTTTATTAATACCAACATAAATACACAAAAAACCTTGTGTAATGTAAGAATAATTTTAAGAGCTATTTAAGTTATTTTGTAGGAAAATTGCGCCAAGTTTTTTTTTTTTTATGAAATTTTTCTGAATAAAAAAATATCGTTCTTCATTGTTGTCTTCTAAATGCAGTCTAATTAAATTAAGTACGGAGGGGTTTGTGGGATTTTGGTAAATCTTTCACCCTGTAACACTCTTACAATATTCACTGTATAAAAATAGTCCCAAATGATAGCCAACCGTTCAGGTTTTGCATACTAAATGCTCAATCAGATCAAGGTTTTATTCATTTTGTGTCGGAAGTTTTTTGTTTTGGAATTTTGAAAAACTCATGGTAGGTACCTACCTACCTACATATATGGAATCGTTTTGAATATAAGTCTAATTTTATGATTCTTAATTTCATTTATTTTCCATTGTTCTCCAGGTGCTTTGTTTTAACAGTTTTTGTTTTTCAGTTGAAGGAATTCAAAGAGGTTTCAAGGTAGGAAAATACGTTTTACAAAACTGAAAACAAAAAACCGCACATCTGGCCAGTAACAACTGTTCCAGCACAATTTTACTTAATAATGAAAAAAATTGCTGTTGTTGCTTGGGGTAGTATGTTATACATTATCTGGCTGCAAAATATACTTTGATGTTTCATGATAGTCTCAGGATTTCCATCAGAGACAAAGTTGTTTTTTCAATATACTTGTATGAGTGCAAATCTTTAAATTCTAATACTTAAAACTAAATGAAATATCATTTCTATTTTGGTACACAGGGTGTTACATCTATGTGGAGAGTAATCTTGGCAACGTGTATGCGGTCTTCCAATCCTTAGAACTCCTCAAAGATATGTAAACCCCTTTTTTTTCTGTGGTAATTGTCTTAGCAGTTACTTAATGCAGTACCCCTTACCCACTCTCGAGATTTCACGATGTAACGATTTATTTATAGCCGAGCAATGGATTTATGCCTTACTTGATTACTTGGAAGCTACTCTTTTCCTACTTTCAATATTATAATAAAATCGATGCGGCCCAGTATTTATTCATCACTTCTATCTGGGTTCAAATCTTGCTAGAATGTCTTGAGGTACGTGCACAACGAGGCGGCGAGGCGAGATGAAGATACATCTCGAGTTGTAGTGTTCAAAACAAGGCGTTCTGTTTCTTGGTAAATCGTGAAGTGAGAGCATAAATTATGTCAACAGATTCTGAAGAAGAAATTTTATGCAAGAAAGATTTCAATATAAACTATAACAAAAAACTGAAAATATTTCCATTCTAACCAGGTTATAAAATTAATCATTTTCTGTTTGTCCAGAGCCCTTTCGGCAGTTTTGCTTTTAATAAGCGATTAGAGTTTGGGGATTTCCATCACATCACACACATATATGAAGATTTATGGACTGATCCTTATAGATTCTTCCAGTATATGAGAATGAGTAAAGATCCCTTCAATTATATCAAAGAAAAAACATACATCGCCACATCGCGCATTGTCACAGTGTTGTTATGAACACTCTCATAGTACAGCGTACAATCATTTTATTTCTTCAACTCTTAATATAGCCTAGCCTCGCCTCGCCTAGCCTCGTTGTGGACGTACCCTTATACTTAGAAATTTTACTATAGCTCTATCTCTAATGTTTGTACAAACAAATTGGTATTTAGTATAAAAATTTGAGGACCCATATTGCATCATTGGGTATCAAGAAACAGATTAAGCTCGTCTTTGTCTCCTTCCAAAACACATGTAAGGGAGAGAGTGTCTACAATTAATATAAAATTTTGTTTTTTTTTGTGGATTTATGATGCTTTCTTTAAAGGAAGTTATCCACGTACTTAAGAGGAGTCAGTACCAAGATTTGCAAGTTTCATACATTTTTCAATACGAATTTCTGGCAAACTATTTGTAGCAGAATAAGGATTTATATCTTAAGTTAAAGGTAACGAAGAGGTCTAGTAAATAACGTCGGGAGAAATAAAAAAAACTGTATTGGAATGGAGATATTAGCTCGCAAACTTGTAAAAAATGGTAAAAACTGAAGTTTTTTAAATCAAATTCCTGTTAGTAGGTACTCTCATATCTTTAGATTGTGACTATTTTAGAAAGATAAAGCCTAGATCTAGCAAATAACGTCGAGTTTTTTTTAATTTTTAGTGGCGCTTTTTTTTAATTACTTGACTCTAATAGTACTTACTTTTTCTCCCGATATTTCACCAACGAGAAATTGAAATATTTCATTGAAATACTAAGCAGACTAGTACATTTCGCAATTATGTGCAAAAAATATTTAGGAGAGTTAATTCTCATTAAAAATTTTCAATTTATTTGAACTGCAAATTTTCTCATTTTTCGTATTAAATTGTCGCATGTTGGGTTTCTGCCTTTTACGCTAGATGTCTCTAATGTAACTTGTGGTCTAGGTCTAGGCTAATTTTATATGAATTTCCTCACTTTCAAGACACAAACCTACGTATAGTAAATTTTCTTGCCTACAGGATCGCTGGTATCTAAATTGAAAATTTTGCTGAGTACTGACTCCTCTTAAAATGTTGCCAAATTTCTTATAATTTATAAGTTGATGTCGTTGAATATGTGTGCTTTATGCGTGCAGAAATCTCTAACCTTTCTTTACTAGTTGGAACTAAGTAAATTCAAATAATAATTTAGGTTCATAGAAGTTGCTTGTATATTTACGTTTTCTAGAATTTTCGTTCACTGTTCTACATTAAAAATTAAAATAAAATGCGATTAATTTATATTTAAAATTATTTTAGTTTAACAATTATATGAAAAATTTTTTTTAATAGTATCTCACGCTTGTTTTTAAAGTTGTTCCTGTACATTTCGTTTGGTCATCAATTTTTCCAATTAAATGTGGCGATGACTGTAGTAGTAGACAGTAATTCCAAGCAAATTGATTCTTCTTCAACGGCAACTGTATCGTCGAGTTTATCCAGTAGGAACTTATTCTAGATAAGATGTAAATCGATTCAGTTTATAATGTTAAATAAAAATGGATTATAATATATGTGTGTACGTAATATGTAATCATAGTAGCCTCTGTAGCTCAGTTGCTGTAAGCCGGCTGACTACCATTGTAGGAGTTATGGGTTTTATTCCCACTGCGGAGCTGTCCTACACTTTTTCCTTCTACCTAGTCTACTTCCCAACTTTTTAACTTATGCTTTCTTCTACTTATCTAAATGTGTAAAAAAAAACAATTTTCTAGAATATTATTGTGCGACCTGAAAGGTTACCAAATGCATAACGCACCGTCTGCAATTTTTTTTAAATAGGTGTAAACGTAGTTTAATAAAAATTTACTGCGGGTAAAACCGGGTCTCAAACGACGAAATAAAACGAAGAAAATGAAATTGGATTGGCTTCATATTGCGACGGGATATAACCAACAACATTGGGAAGAAGCCTATCGGAATCAGGATAGAACCCGTAGAGCAAGGAGATTGAAATGTATTTAGGTTAGTTTAGGTTATGTTTGGTTATATTAAGTTCGGTTAGGGCGGCCTCACATAGATGGTCTGAATGGTCTGATATACATAACACTACATACGTTTAAGCCACGCCTAGGATTGTGTGTTGATGGTTGACGTGTTGGTGATGAGGGATGAACCTAGAACCCACCTGGAGTTATTTATGAATTTAAAATGCCATTAATTCCAAAATTCCCTCAGATCACAGGAGAAAAATTTTCTTAATGCATTAGTCGTTCTTTGAAGGTACACTGTAAAAAGGTACAAATTGTTGGCACAAAGCTTAGGAAAAAAAATCCCTAGAAATGTAGGGAATATTGCCTAAAATCTAGGGAGTATGCCATAAAATGTAGGGATTATTCCCTAGATTTTAGGCAATATTCTCTATATTTATAGGGTTTTTTTTTCCCTAAACTTGGTGACAACAATTTGTGTCTTTTTACAGTGTAGGTACCTACATTTATTTAGAGGAGAAAAATTCTGTCAGAAGTTTCATTTTCTGAGCGATCATAGAGTGATCGCTAATGGCTATCTATCATACAAATACAACTCTTGCTGCTCTATATCTTTTGAGGGATTAGAGAGGACTCAGAATGCTCTTCTCTACAAAAAATCTTATCGGCGGATGTATTTTTATTTATGATCTCCTTAATCTCCGATAATCTTACAATATAAAATAATTTAAATTTTATCAAATATACAACGAAGCAACTGGTCCACCAAACCTACCTGAGGAGCGATCATTTCATGTTTGAATTAAAAAACTCGACAACGGAAAGAAGTCACGAGTTTATTATTTACTTGATTTTTCATATAACTTCCTCAAACCACCAACATCAATAACAATTTGTCCTACAGGAATAAAGGTGATGAAAAATTTTCAAGAACTCATGTTGAAACTTAATTTCTCGATATTTTTCAAGTCGTTTAAAGTCGAACATAAAATTTCGTAACATGTTCAAAACGATCCTTTAGGCCTTTACCAGGTCATCAGAATGCCTACTCCGCAGGTAATTCAAGGTATCGCAACCAATAAAATTAAAAATTTCAAATATTTCGACAACAAAGAGGTGAAAGACTTCCTTCCCTATATGTAGACAAATTATTGTCCTTGGATGGCGGTAAGAAATTCAACAAACAAAATCTTCAAGATGTTGTCTTCCCTATACCTATGTACATACGCAGACATACATATATAGGGGCGATTGGCGAATTTTTCGGAATTTTTCTTAACTGTTCGGCGGCCCACCAAATAAATTGAATTACAACGCTCTCGACCGATCCACTTCATGGGTAGCTCTGCAATGATAATTGCGATAAATATTTAGCCACCAGCAAGTAAGAGAGACTTTTAAATAATTGCCCTGCAATTGATTTCAAGCTGCGAATTTTATTTGCCAGTTCGGTTGCAATTTGAAACGCAATAACTCGCAGCAAATTATGAAAATTCATTTAAAAACCCATTTCTGGTTTACGATTTATGATCGGTCGATTGAAATTTGACTCAGTTTCCTTATAAGTCGGGGAGAGAATGTGAAAATTTTAAGTTATTTCAAGTGGAAATCAATTAAAAACGGTGGAGGGACTTATAAAAGCTGTGAGGAGGATGGGATATCTGGAAATGGAAATAAAAGTTCTATACGTAAAAATCTCACGGAGATGATAGTAATTTTTGTGCGTAATTAAAATTTCAAAGTTGCAGATTTTTTGAGTATCTGAATACATATTTAGTTTTGGGGAACGTAACTAATCCTATGTAGGTTAGGCCTGGTAATTGGGGAGGGAGGGAATCAGTTATAATTTTTATCCATAAAATATGGGAATACATGGCTCCAGTGGTTAGCTGTCAAAAGTTTGTTTACCAAGAGGTGTTAAGTACAAGTCTCAGTGAATGGCTCGAACTTTTTATGTTTATGTTCTGAATCATCATCAGAATTGTACAGATTTCATCTTCTCTTTCAGGAATTTGTCAAATTTGAATTTAGTAACAAAAACGGGAAGTTATTTCTTCCCACTGAAAAAAAAAGAAGAAGCAAAATATCAAATTGGTACTATTTCATATATCTTTTTTCCATATGGGCATCCATATACATATGTAAAAGAAATATGATAGCCAGAATGAGTCCAACCATGCTTCAGGTATTTAGTCTCAATGCATAGTCAAATAAGATTCCACAGAGTTCCAAAGGTCGTCTGCATTATAGGTTGATTTGTACTAGACTTATATTTCAGGAGATTTGTTCCATAGCAAATTTTCAAGAACTAAAAGTTCAACTTATACCAATTTCAATACACGTCCTTTTCTTAAAATGAATTGAAAGTTTTCTCTCCCGCCGTTCTATTCAACTTATATTGGACGAAGTTACTTCTGATCGTTTTATAATCCATGCCGATGTACCGCAAGGCTCTGTGCTTCCTCCTATTCTCTTCCTCATTTTTGTTAATGATCTGCGAGCTCTCACTTTCAATCCTATTCATAGTTTTGTAAACGACAGCACCCTTGATGTGTACTCTTTTTTAATCTATAGCTTGTTCCCGTGGGAATGTTATAGTTGACAAATAAGCCACATGTTCAGTTCATTAAGCTATGACCTCACGTAAATACGCACTTGGGGCAGAGCGAATCGGGTCATTAAACAAGACCCAATTCGCTCTGCCCAAAACCCAATTTTGTCTGTTATCACTCAAACATACTCCAGCTCCACATTTATCATAGACTCGAACCCACCTAGCAACGGTGGCGCCATCTGTGGGTGAGAGCTCTGAAATAAAAACACGGCACTGGTGCTCTGATAGAGTAACTACTTTCGTTTTTCTTTGGGTTTTGATGAATTCCCTTTTCGTCGACCACATAAACCAAAAATTCACCCATTTCCGTCGATAGAGAAAATATTTCGAACTCAGTCACCATCTCATAACATCTTTGGCATTGAAATATCCAACAATTTTTCGTATTGCTAAAAACGCGATGAAGTGTCTGGGCTTCTTGCAAAGATACAAGAAATATTTTACTCCATCAGACTTTGCGCAAATCTGTAAGTCTCATATCAGGCCTAGATTAAAATATAACTCCCATATTTGGGTAGGGGCTGGATGCACTGCATTGTCCGCATTATACAAAGTAAAAAAGAAGTTCCGGCTTATTAGCGATGACATATCAATAACAACTATTGATTCCCTAGAATACCGGCGTTGTGTCGGATGTATGTCTCTCTTTTATCGTTACTTATATGGTCATTGCTCTGACGATATTTCTAACCTGACCCCATGTAGAATTCTTCCTATGCGCACCTCATTAAAGTCAAACTCGGCCGTACCGTGAAATTCTGTCAATCCTTCATAAGCAGAACAGTACGAATGTGGAACACTTTGCCATCCTCTGTTTTCCCACCCAAACATGAACCATAATCATCAAGCGTAAAAAAAAGTAGTGGAAAAGTTTGAAATAAAATCTGAGAGTTCAAAACTTCTCTAAATCTGGTTTAAATGGCCTCTGTTGATCACAGTTTGTATGAAGTTTTGACGATGAATAGACTTTTTATAATTTGATGTTACTCCAGATCAGCAGTAATACCTTGCGGTTGTTGTAATCCACTTTCGTCGTATATACGCGAGAAATCATATTTGATCTGAACATGTGATATCTTGACCACCGTTACCGAACATATGTTCAATGAGTGAAATGAGAGGTCAATTGTCGTGATTACATCGGCGCTTATAGTCTGTCTCGAGAACGGCTTATTGGTCCATTTCACTCCAAAGCAAGTTTGTGGTAAAAGTGCTTTCAATCCTAGGTGGATATCGCCAACCTTAATCAAATTGATGATATTTAACCAGCCATTTTGAGCAGTTGTGTTGGTTAAGCATAAAGAGTATATTGCCAATACATATGTGTCTTGCTCTTTGTCGTTGTCTGCCAAGGTGTTTCGCTCCAGATTTTTGTTTGCCGTTTCGCAGATAGAGTTTTGATGACTTTTTGTAAATATTTACTTTTATTTAAAACCTTGTGGTATGACGTAAGTTATACACATTTGCATACTTTTTGTTGTCGTCTGCCGCCACTTTTGCGTCAATCAAAGTGTCTGCCACCTCTTTGCGTCATTCAAAAAGTCTGCCATATTTACCGTTGAACATGCAATATCATTCTTTGCTGGTACATAAAAAATCAGGCCTTATGGAATCACATCCTGCAACGCCAGCTCTCCGCCTATTAGAAGTATCTGTAAAATCTACCTCTCGGATTTGATTTTGCCACCTAGATTAGCGAAAATCTTCATTTTACCTGAAAACGGGTCCATTTTCGGTTTTCTTATGTTGAAGGCAAGTTTTGAATTCACTCTCGTTACCTATAAAATAATGCAGGTTGCGTTGATTGTTAAACAAAAAGTTTCTCTCCTAAAAAGTGGATGTCCTTTTCCAGTGTCGTGTGTAGAATTGCAGTTGGAGAGGCGATTATACTACGGCTGTTCACTAAATTTGTAAGCCCAAGTTACGACGTTCCTAGCTCAATGATTATAAATCCCAAGCGAACTTTTTTACCTTAAAATAGGCCCTCCTAAGATTGGCAGATGTAAGAAAAAAATATCAAAACTTCAGTTTTGATTATGGTCCTCAGCTCAGATGTGCTATAGTTTGCGATTTTTAGTCAAGGTGAGCAACGTACATTCATTATGGCATTCAGACTTGATATGAGCTCATAGTATTAATAATGCTAGACTTTTCCAAGGCCTTCGATAGTATCAACGTTTCAATTTATATGTATAAAGAAAAAAAAAACTTAACTTTTTCTATTTCAACCTTTAAGCTTGTAATAAGTTTGATATCTCAATATAGTGGTGTACCACAAGGTTCTATTCTTGTACCTCTAGTTTTCTCCTTTTATATAAGATACGATCTACCGCAGAAAATGTAATTCACTAGGCCTCGGATGACGTGCCTTCAATTTATCCACGGATTGCGATGTTTTTATTAGGTTAATTTACAGATCATGCCGGTTAAGCTGTATACATTGCAGACATACATACTTGCGTAGCAGATCTTCCTCTGTCATTATTACCTTGTTACTCAAGCAGTTGAGCCTTGATTCTGCGTTCAATACCTCATTTGTCGCTAAATATTTCTCATAGGTGGTGCAGCTTTTTACCTTGATGTTCAGATCTAGATACTGTAACTTTATGTCCCTCAAACAAATACAAACAACTGTCAAAAAATTAAAATTTTATTTTCTTCAAAAACTATGACTAAGCTCTACTAAAAGAACTATAACTTTCTGAGTACCTAGTAATCAAAAGTACAGAGAACTTCAAAGTATCACAACTAAGCCTTAGAGAGCAAAACGGAGAAATAACTGTTCCTTCTCTACTCCTCAATTAACGGAATTTTTTATCCAAAATTCTTTAATCAAATCGGAACCTTTCTCCCCAATCATAATGATCGCAGCGTTTATATTTGCGCTCACTAATTTTGGCATAATACTTGCGTCAATAACTCTCAGTCCGCGAATTCCATAAACCCGAAGCTGAGGATCAACGACAGCTGTTGGATCCCAATATGGTCCCATCTTACATGTCCCGACCGGATGATAAATGGATAACGTATAATGACGTATCATGCATTCCCAATATTGATCTGTGAACATGGGAACATGGATACATCCTGGCCAATGAAAGGAAGATACTTGTGATCCAAAACGTTTCATAGCTCTAGTCCTGGACAAAGCGACTGCAATTTTGACACCTTCAATTAAGGTCTTTGTGTCAAGTTCATCGGATAAGTAATTCGGGTAAATATATGGATATTCGAAAGGATTTTTACTTCGGAGTTTTATAGATCCAATACTTTTGGGCCGTAATAACACTGGTATGATACTCCATGCGTCCTTGTTGTTGATCCTTTGAAAGACGGCATTAAAAAATGTCTCAGTTAGACCGTGTGCCTTGCGTAGTTGTGTACCACCATCAGAATTTATTAAACCCGGCAAGAAATGAAATCCTATGTCTGGGTAATCGTCTGTTGCGTTTACATATTTCGTGTTCACATAAGACAAACCTTCACCACCTGCAAAAATTGTTAGAGGCCCTTGACCGACAACGGCATACTGCAAGACAGTAGAAATTGAATGGAAACGACTTTCAACTATGGATACAGGTCGATTCATCAAAAACGTAAGACCGCCCAGTCCAACGTGGTCTTCCAAATTCTTACCAACAGACAATTCTTGAATCAAAGGAATTCCATGCTTAGATAGTTCACTACCGGGTCCTATACCCGAAAGCATAAGAATTTGCGGTGAATTCACAGAACCTCCAGACACAATAACCTCCTTCGTTGCTCGAACATGATGAATTTTTCGATCTCGTACGAATTCCACACCGAAAGCAATCTTAGTTACGGGATCTATCATAATCTTTGTAACCTGAGTATACATTGCAATGTGTAAGTTCGTCCTTAGACGTGCAGGCCGGAGGAAAGCTTTAGCTGTACTACATCGACTTCCCCGTCTTGTAGTACCTTGAGCTATCATGAACCCAGTCTGCTGTTCACCATTTAAATCTCGATTTTCATAGCCCATTTCAACTCCTGCTTCTACAAAGGCTGCTGCTAGAGGTGTATGATATGGAGCCTCTCCAACCGTTAGATAACCTCCCGTCGAATGGTATGGAGTATTTGCTAAATATGGATTTGTGTTGTCTTCGGATTTTTTAAAGTAGTATAGAGCATCTTTAAAACCCCAGCCAGGATTGCCCATAGCCTCCCAGTTATCATAGTCCTTCTTGTTTCCTCGCACATAAATCATATAATTCAAGACACTCGATCCGCCCAAGACTTTTCCTCGTGGCCAGTTACATCGTCCGTTATTCATTGCTGAAAAACATTAAAGAACTTAGTAATTTCGAAAACAATACTATGAGAGGAGGAGGAGGAGGTTGAGGACGAGTCAAATTCCATAATACTCACCTAAACATGATGTGCCCGTCGGTTCGGTTTTATATTTCCAATCCATTTTGCTTAACTGCAAGTATCCAGCCATAAGTGGTACATCTGAAATCTCTGTCTCATCTCCACCAGCTTCGAGTAGTAGGACATTCCAGTGTTTTACTTCTGTTAGTCTATTGGCGACAACTGCTCCTGCAGAGCCCGCCCCTACTATAATAAAATCATAATACTCCAGGAGCTCCTCTGACGGCATATTAATTGGCTTCGCTTCTGGATCCATGATTTTTTCATATTGAAAGTAAGCGATGGCAGCAACTAGCATGGGTATAAACCAGCCAACACTTGTGGCTGCTGAAACTGTAGCACCTCCGATAGTGGTCGCCGCACCAACTATTGCACTCATTTCTTAGCTTCTTGCCCAAGCTGTGCTTTGCATGATGTACTGGAAGAAATTAAGAAATTTTTTATTTTCAAAAAGCTCGCAATGTAAAAAACAAGAAATTTGGCGCTGCAGGATTTAGGAAAGGTCTCAGCTTTTTATATATTTTTTTGTTATTGCTGAAGTTTTGAATTTGTTACCTTATTGGAGGTAGAATACCAAGAATAATTTTGTTTAACAGACTCTATAGCAGAGATTTATGCAAAAGTATTAGTGATAGAAAAGTAAGGCATTTGGGCCACAGGAACATCACCACCCTGAAAGCTTCTTACTGGTATGAGAAAAAAAACCCATTAGAAAGCAATTATTTCTTCGTATTCAAAGTAACCGATGGCTGCAACAGCTAGCACGGGTATAAACCAGTCAACATTTACGTTCGGAGTCTCTTGAGTACAATTTTCGCTCGTATATAAATATAAATTCCGATAAACT
Organism: Dioctria linearis; assembly: GCA_963930735.1. Taxonomy (NCBI): domain Eukaryota; kingdom Metazoa; phylum Arthropoda; class Insecta; order Diptera; family Asilidae; genus Dioctria; species Dioctria linearis. The sequence goes on along the minus strand of OZ005742.1, from coordinate 260,440,967 downwards.
CATAATGCTCTCCTAATATGCTTCATGTTCCCGGGTTGAAAATCTCATACCGAATTCAATATGCCGATGGAGTAGGCATCCTTTTTTCGCACGCAGTAATACATATGGCCATCTAGCGCAGAGTGGATCAGCATTAAAATCGGTTCTATTATATTTCCACGCTGCTATTTCCGCAAGCTTAAAAACTCGAATTTCGAACTATTAGCATGTAGATGGCGTGGAAAAAGCTCCATACTCTTTCATATCATCATTTAACATGTAATTTTCTGATTTAATATTTTTTATGAACGCTAATCAAAATCAAGAGGTATTTTTTACAAGCTTCATGATTTAAAAGGAAAAAAAGTACTTTAATTTTTAGATAGTTTCGAAGCAATCTAATGGTGCCAACAGGTGTCACCTTTAGCGAATTTCTTTGGCGTTGTTATGGCGATTTGTTATGTTAATTTCAAAGTTCGAAATTCACTCTGCGCTGTATTTTGAACACCTTTGTTCTAGAATAAAAGCTTACTCTGCTCCGATCTGCATGCATTGTGAATTCGACATTATAATGTGACCAAACCAGCAACCAGGTCCAAAAGAGTTGTTGATGTAAAAGTTCAATGCCAAAATTGCACTGTCCCGAAATACATTGCCTTAAAGAAAAACCAAATATACGAGATCGTTAGCACTTCAATCGAAGGAGGCGATGAATTTACTAGGTCCGTTCCGAGATAAGGGCACAAACTTTAAGGAAGTGAAAATATATTTTTTTCAATTTAAAACTAAAACGATGTTTTCAAAATGTACAGAACTGGACGAAAAGATAAAAAAGGGCGAATAGAAGTTGTTACCTTAGTAAGTCCGCGTTTGTGGAATAAAGATTTGTTGTCGAATATAATTTCATGAATCGTTTTTGCTCTTTTAAGAATTGATAGTTGATTGAATCGACTCCGAGTCAATTAGACAATGTTTTTGTAGGAGATAATTATACGTACAAACAGTAATTGTGTTATCGTCAAATGCAATCTCATTTGTATTCTATCCACCTTCAAAATTACAGAGCTTGTAACACTCCCAAAAAAGAACACTGTCGTACTGTTGAGATTGTAAAATCGAGTTTTATTTAACCACTCAACTTCAGAAGGGGGATTTAAATCTAATCTAATTAAGAGCCTGTTGTGCGATTTTACGAGTGTATTATGTGCATAGGTGCAAAAGTAAACAACTGGTGGTGAAACGATAACAAAATCATAAAAACCGTGAGAAATCATTGGAGATAGTTTTAGAAAAAATTGTTTAGATTTGAACAGCGTGATGTGAAGATTAAACCCGTAATTCACATTGTAGCACGTTTTAGGAACTGCAATATTTATGAGCATATTGGATTATAGGTATAATCACAATTTATAAAAATAACAGTAACCGTCGATAAAAGTTGGTTTTATCATTTATTTTGATAATTTTTGAGTCATTTTAGTATTTTTTGTCTTGATTGGGTATAAACTGAAGCTGCAGCATCTCCGCACCAACTATCCCACTCATTTCTTAGTTTCAAACCGGATTTTAATTTCTTCGTCAAAATGTTTTGTAAGAAATTTCTCTCTCGTTCAGTAGTTTTGCTTAAATTTGGTTGTTGTCCAAGATGTGCTTTACATGATGTACCTACTAAGAAATTTTTATGTAGAAGCAAGCAATAAGCTTAACTACAATAGACGTAAATAACTTTACGAAATTGAACGAGACTGAACTTATGAAAAATTGATATTTTTAGCCTAAATATTTATCACATTCCGTAAAAGGTATTATCTTGATATTTAATGTTCTCAATATTATTAAGTGGTAAAAGTGAAAAAATTAACAAATGGAAGTTGATTTAATTGAAGATTTGTGCTTTCCATTAATTCGCAGTAACATTTTTATTCCATTTTAATTTTTACATTTTTACACTTTGCACTTTTAATAGTAATTTAGTAATAATTTAATTGTTTGACACATCGCGTTCTAACAGAATGAGCGCTTCTTACCGCACCCTTACTGACTGCAATTTGACTTTTAAATTTAACGAAAGTTTCTTTCACACGAGTTAACGTTATATTTTGTGTACGCCTGTTAAATTAAAAGGCGCGTTCGCTTTACGTAAGTAAATGTACTTACGTATACACGTCTATTGTAGTTCAGCCTAATGTAATTTCAATAGAAAACAAAAATATTTATCGCTGCAGGATTCTGTAAGGTCCTGGTTTTTATCTTATTTTTTTGTTTTTTGTTGAAATTAATTTAAATTTCTTCGCCTAATGCGTGGAGGGTAGAATACTAATAAGAATAATTTGTGCTTGTAGTAATAAAAGACGCGAATCTATAGCAGAGATATATGCAAAACGTTGATTGATAGAAAAGTAAGGCATTTGGGCCAGAAGAACACCACCACAGTTGAAAGCTTCTTAGTGATATTGAAGAAAAAAATACCGTTAGAATACAATGTTTTATTAGTAAAATGAGAATGGGTCTTCTTTGATGAAAAACTAAGAGCACTCTCTAATTCGACATCAGAACTTTTCTAGGATATTTATATGTCCAAATTGGGGTAGTAAACAGCACCCGAGCCTACGAATTTTTTAAAGAGAGATTTTGTGTACTCGTTCCACTCTAAGGTTGATACCCGTGGGAATGTTAAAATTTAAATTTCTAGTATTTCTAGCCTGATCCCTTGTAGAATTCTTCCTATGCACACCACACGAGCTGTAACTGGTGTTATGTTCTCTTTCAATATATATATATTCTCCAACTCCTTACCTTTGCTATTATTGACCAGGTATCCGTATATGGTTTCGGTACTAAAAATCCACACACTCAGTAATGCACCTTTTGTATTCACAACAACTATTTACTGAACGACTCGATTTGTGTATTTATTATATTATTGTTTTTACCTTGAACTTCTACAAATCAACTTTTATAAAAATCTTTTACAAATCAACTTTTACAAAAATCTTTTCACTGAAACCGAACCAATCTGCCGAAACTCGAATGCACTCTTGATCACTTTCATCGCGATCAAGGTAGAAAATGCATAGTTGCATTTCTACCCTGAGAAAAATTTTCATTTATCCTGGACTTGATTAAACAAGTCCAGAATATTTTTCGATGGACTGCGGCTTGAAAAAATTTAATTTGATGTTTTTATAAACATCAGCCACCGTCCCGTCGCTTGAAATTGCGGTGCGCGTATACATATAATGTAAATTCGTGGCGCGCACTTCTTATCGCGAAAGCTCTTTTTTTTATATATATGTACGTATGTACATACATATTGAAGTACTTTTCACGACAAATCGTACTGAAGGTACGATTTGCTTTTTGTTTTATATTTTTTAAATTAAATTATTTCAACTGGCAAATTTAGCTGAAGGCCAAGGTGTTTGGCTTCGGATTTTTGTTTGACTAGCCCGCTTTATTAAGAGCTCTTTGTCCGACTCCACACTAGCTGTGACATGTAAGTGCTTTAACTGACCTTTCTGATCGCAGATTGTAGTCAAGGTGAGCAACGTACATTCATTATGGCATTCAGACTTGAAACTAAATGAATTGGCAAGCTTCTCTGCCGATACATGGGTTTTTAATATCGAGCGCCTTCCATCATGTCTTAAGGGAATCTCTGCTGACTCCAGCCGGAGGTTTGAAAGAGTCTTAACTAAACGCTTCCACTCCCATCTAGTTTAGTATCAAATTATCTTTGATTGAAAAAAAATTTCGTAACGTTCACGAGTGCCAGTTAAGTGGTACCGCTGCAATATATGCGAAAGACTCCATTAAAACTAAAACAAGCTTAGTGCGTAGTCCTCAAATTTCAGTTCATTTGCATTTGGTTTTCCAAAGAGATTCACTCCTTGATGGAAATGGAAGAGAGAGGGAGAGAAAGAGAGAATGAGCCTATTATTTATATATATGTATATATAAAAAAAAAGAAAAAAACGTGGCTTATTTAGGTGGGTTATATATCGAAGAGGGGCACGAAATAGGATACCGTTTGCTATTCGAAGCTGGGTCTTCTAGAGGTTCTATGGAAAAACTTGGAAAAGTATGTGACATACTAGGTATATCGAAACGAAACGTGTTGTGCTACAGCTGTAATCCAAATGAAGTTCATGAATATTTTACTTCTACCGAAGTTTCTACGAGGTTATAATCGTTATTAAAATCTATCACACCAGAGTCGCCAAAACTCGTTATGTTTTAATATGGGAGGCACTTTTTTCTCTCTATAAAGTCAGATGCCGTTGAATAAGAAGACTTACCAAAACGTTTTCTTAAAATAAATTTTCTACCTTCTGAACTATATTCTTGCTCCTACTCCCACGCGTGCCTGACAACTTCTATCTTTCCATTATCATGGAAAATAGCTAATGTCATCTGAATCACCAAAAAAAGGTTACCTACCAATGTCTCCGCCTACTGCCCCATAAATGTCTTATCTCTTATGCTTTTTGGCAAAGTCTTGAAAATCTTATGAAATAGCAAGCAAGTAATTTTTGTTGTCACCCCATAGTTGTAAGACTGCCTAATTATGTGTTACCTCCGATTCACGAACGTAAATTGATAAAATGATGAGCTCAAAGTATTAATACTGCTAGACTTCTCCAAGGCCTTCGACAGTGTCAACGTTTCAAATCATATAAAGAAAAAAAATTTTAATTTTTCTATTTCAACCTTTAAGCTTGTAATAAGTTTGATATCTCAGTATAGTGATGTACCGCATGGTTCTATTCTTGTTCCTCTAGTTTTCTCCCTTTATATAAGATGATCGGATGACGTACCTTCAATTTATCCACGGATTGCGATGTTTTCATTAGGTTAATTTAAAGATCATCGCGGTAAAGCTGTATACATTGCAGACATACATACTTGCGTAGCAGATCTTCCTCTGTCATTATTACCTTGTTACTGAAGCAGTTGAGCTTTGATTCCGCGTTCAATACCTCATTTGTCGCTAAATATTTCTCATAGTTGGTGCAGCTTTTTACCTTGATGTTGCTAAATATCATCATTCAGATCTAGATACTATTCTATAACTTTGTGTCACTTAAACAAATACAAACAGCTGTCAAAAAATTAAAATTTTATTTCCTTAAAAAGCTATGACTAAAGGTAAAACAATAAATACCTAAGCTCTACGAGAATAACTATAACTTTCTGAGTATCTAGTAATCAAAAGTACAGAGAACTTCAAAGTATCACAATTAAGTCTTAGAGAGCAAAACGGATATCCCAAAAATAACTGTTCCTTCTGCTCCTCCTCAATTAACGGAATTTTTTGTCCAAAATTCTTTAATCAAATCGGAACCTTTCTCTCCAATCATAATGACCGCAGCGTTTGTATTTGCGCTCACTAATTTTGGCATAATACTTGCATCGATAACTCTCAGTCCGCGAATTCCATAAACCCGAAGTTGAGGATCAACGACAGCTGTTGGATCCCAATATGGTCCCATCTTACATGTCCCGACCGGATGATAAATGGTTAACGTATAATGACGTATCATACATTCAAAGTATTGATCTGTGAACATGGGAACATGGATACATCCTGGCCAACGAAAAGAAGATATTTGTGATCCAAAACGTTTCATAGCTCTAGTCCTGGACAAAGCGACTGCAATTTTGACACCTTCAATTAAGGTCTTTGTGTCATGTTCATCAGATAAATAATTCGGGTGAATATATGGATATTCGAAAGGATTCTTACTTCGGAGTGTTATAGATCCAAGACTTTTTGGTCGTAATAACACTGGCAAGATACTCCATGCGTCCTTGTTGTTGATCCTTTGAAAGACTGCGTTATAAAATGTTTCAGTTAGACCGTGTACCTTGCGAAGTTGTGTACCACCATCAGAATTTGTTGAACCCGGCACGAAATGAAATTCTATGTCTGGATAATCGTCTGTTGCGTTTACATATTTCGTGTTCACATAAGACAATCCTTCAACACCTCCAAGAATTGTTAGAGGCCCTTGACCGAAAACGGCATACTGCATGACAGTAGAAATTGAATGGAAACGACTTTCAACTATTGATACAGGCCGATTGATCAAAAACGTAAGACCGCCCAGTCCAACGTGGTCTTGCAAATTCTTACCAACAGACAATTCTTGAATCAAAGGAATCCCATGTTTAGATAGTTCACTACCTGGTCCTATACCCGAAAGCATAAGAATTTGCGGTGAATTCACAGAACCTCCAGACACAATAACCTCCTTTGTTGCTCGAACATGATGAATTTTTCGATCTCGTACGAATTCCACACCGAAAGCCACCTTAGTTACGGGATCTATCATAATCTTTGTAACCTGAGCATACATTGCAATGTGTAAGTTCGTCCTTAAACGTACAGGCCGGAGGAAAGCCTTAGCTGTACTACATCGACTTCCCCGTCTTGTAGTACCTTGAGCTATCATGAACCCAGTCTGCTTTTCACCATTTAAATCTCGATTTTCATAGCCCATTTCAACTCCTGCTTCTACAAAGGCTGCTGCTAGAGGTGTATGATATGGAGCCTCTCCAACCGTTAGATAACCTCCCGTCGAATGGTATGAAGTATTTGCTAAATATGGATTTGTGTTGTCTTCGGATTTTTTAAAGTAGTATAGAGCATCTTTAAAACCCCAGCCAGGATTACCCATAGCCTCCCAGTTATCATAGTCCTTCTTGTTTCCTCGCAAATAAAGCATACAATTCAAGACACTCGATCCGCCCAAGACTTTTCCTCGTGGCCAGTTACATCGTCCGTTATTCATTGCTGAAAAACATTAAAGAACTTAGTAATTTCGAAAACAATACTATGAGAGGAGGAGGAGGAGGTTGAGGACGAGTCAAATTCCATAATACTCACCTAAACATGATGTGCCCGTCGGTTCGGTTTTATATTTCCAATCCATTTTGCTTAACTGCAAGTATCCAGCCATAAGTGGTACATCTGAAATCTCTGTCTCATCTCCACCAGCTTCGAGTAGTAGGACATTCCAGTGTTTTACTTCTGTTAGTCTATTGGCGACAACTGCTCCTGCAGAGCCCGCCCCTACTATAATAAAATCATAATACTCCAGGAGCTCCTCTGACGGCATATTAATTGGCTTCGCTTCTGGATCCATGATTTTTTCATATTGAAAGTAAGCGATGGCAGCAACTAGCATGGGTATAAACCAGCCAACACTTGTGGCTACTGAAACTGCAGCACCTCCGATAGTGGTCGCCGCACCAACTATTGCACTCATTTCTTAGTTTTTTGTCCAAGCTGTGCTTTGCATGATGTACTGGAAGAAATTAAGAAATTTTTTATTTTCAAAAAGCTCGCAATGTAAAAAACAAGAAATTTGGAGCTGCAGGATTTAGGAAAGGTCTCAGCTTTTTATATATTTTTTTATTGTTGCTGAAGTTTTGAATTTGTTACCTTATTGGAGATAGAATACCAAGCATAATTTTGTTTAACAGACGCGACTCTATAGCAGAGATTTATGCAAAAGTATTAGTGATAGAAAAGTAAGGCGTTTGGGCCAGAGGAACATCACCACCCTGAAAACTTTTTATTGGTATGGAAAAACACCCCCATTAGAATACAACTAAAAGCAATTATGTCTTCATATTCAAAGTAACCGATGGCTGCAGCAACTAGCACGGGTATAAAACCAGCCAACATTTACGATCATCTGGGACCTTCGAAAATACTTTGCACATTTCGATATTTGCTCGGAGGCTCTTGAGTACAGTTTTCGCTCGTATGCAAATTCCAATAAACTCACAGCGCTCTCCTAATATGCTTCATGTCCCCGGGTTGAAAATCTCTTATACCGAATTCAATATGCCGATGGAGTAGGCATCCTTTTTTCGCACGCAGTAATACATATGGCCATCTAGCGCAGAGTGGATCAGCATTAAAATCGGTTCTATTATATTTCCACGCTGCTATTTCCGCAAGCTTACAAACTCGAATTTCGAACTATTAGCATGTAGATGGCGTGGAAAAAGCTCCATACTCTTTCATATCATCATTTAACATGTAATTTTCTGATTTAATATTTTTTATGAACGCTAATCAAAATCAAGAGGTATTTTTTACAAGCTTCATGATTTAAAAGGAAAAAAAAGTACTTTAATTTTTAGATAGTTTCGAAGCAATCTAATGGTGCCAACAGGTGTCACCTTTAGCGAATTTCTTATTTTGACAACGATAGTTGCTGCTTGTTTGTTGACTTGGCGTTGTTATGGCGATTTGTTATGTTAATTTCAAAGTTCGAAATTCACTCTGCGCTGTATTTTGAACACCTTCGTTCTAGAATAAAAGCTTACTCTGCTCCGATCTGCATGCATTGTGAATTCGACATTATAATGTGACCAAACCAGCATCCAGGTCCAAAAGAGTTGTTGATGTAAAAGTTCAATGCCAAAATTGCACTGTCCCGAAATACATTGCCTTAAAGAAAAACCAAATATACGAGATCGTTAGCACTTCAATCGAAGGAGGCGATGAATTTACTAGGTCCGTTCCGAGATAAGGGCACAAACTTTAAGGAAGTGAAAATATATTTTTTTCAATTTAAAACTAAAACGATGTTTTCAAAATGTGCAGAACTGGACGAAAAGATAAAAAAGGGCGAATAGAAGTTGTTACCTTAGTAAGTCCGCGTTTGTGGAATAAAGATTTGTTGTCGAATATAATTTCATGAATCCTTTTTGCTCTTTTAAGAATTGATAGTTGATTGAATCGACTCCGAGTCAATTAGACAATGTTTTTGTAGGAGATAATTATACGTACAAACAGTAATTGTGTTATCGTCAAATGCAATCTCATTTGTATTCTATCCACCTCCAATATTACAGAGCTTGTAACACTCCCAAAAAAGAACACTGTCGTACTGTTGAGATTGTAAAATCGAGTTTTATTTAACCACTCAACTTCAGAAGGGGGATTTAAATCTAATCTAATTAAGAGCCTGTTGTGCCATTTTACGAGTGTATTATGTGCATAGGTGCAAAAGTAAACAACTGGTGGTGAAACGATAACAAAATCATAAAAACCGTGAGAAATCATTGGAGATAGTTTTAGAAAAAATTGTTTAGATTTGAACAGCGTGATGTGAAGATTAAACCCGTAATTCACATTGTAGCACGTTTTAGGAACTGCAATATTTATGAGCATATTGGATTATAGGTATAATCACAATTTATAAAAATAACAGTAACCGTCGATAAAAGTTGTTGGTTTTATCATTTATTTTGATAATTTTTGAGTCATTTTGGTTTTTTTTGTCTTGATTGGGTATAAACTGAATCTGCAGCATCTCCGCACCAACTATCCCACTCATTTCTTAGTTTCAAACCGGATTTTAATTTCTTCGTCAAAATGTTTTGTAAGAAATTTCTCTCTCGTTCAGTAGTTTTGCTTAAATTTGGTTGTTGTCCAAGATGTGCTTTACATGATGTACCTACTAAGAAAATTTCAGGTAGAAACCAGAAATAATTATCACTGCAGGACTCTGTAGGGTCTTTTGCTTTTTATTTTTATTTGTTTTTTTGTTTTTTGTTGAAGTTAGTTTAAATTTGTTCGCCTAATGCGTGGAGGGTGGAATTCTAAGGGCCTGTGCGAATCGAAGTCTTCGTCTTTTTATTACCGCTAGTAACGTAACATCGAGTCCATGTCTATGCCACCGAGCTTTGCTACTTTGTATAGCAGTTTAGACATCTGGTTAGCTTGATCATCGAATCAAGGTTCGAGTTGACTATTTTAAAAAGACAACATATTGTAAGGTTATGTTTATCCGCTGACTGTCGAGATCAAGCCAAGCAAACAAATTCGGACAGGTTAGCTTCGTCTTGAGCCTGATAGAAAAATGGCGAACGCTGACAAAATGAAGCATAACTATTGCGCAGGGTTTTTACTGATTTAATGCCTTTAAAAACAAAATTATTGATGAATATCAGCAATCATAAACTAGTCATAATTTGTGACTAATAAAATTAATCTTTATTTTTTTCGTTATAACTTATCGTAGTACGTAGATACAATATAATTCACATCGCCAAAAATGTAGAATATGGGCACGAAATAGGATAACGTTTGCTATTCGAAGCTTAATGCTATCCTGGGTCTAACTGTTCTAGGGAGAAACTTGAAAAAGCATGTGATATACTATATCGAAACGAAACGTGTTGTGCTACAGCTGTAATCTAAATGAGGTTCATGAATATTTTACTTCCACCGTAGTTTCTACGAGGTTATAATCGTTATTAAACTCTATCACACCAGAGTCGCCAAACTCGTTATGTTTTCATATGAGAGCATTGATTGTGATGAGTTGCCTAAGACAATTTTTTTTCTCTATAAAGTTAGATGCCGTTGAATAACAAGACTTACCAAAATGTTTTCTTAAAATAATTTTTCTACCTTCAGAACTATATTCTTCCTCCTACTCCTACGCGTGCCTGACAACTTCCATCTTTCCATTATCATGGAAAATAGCCAACGTCATCTCAATCGCCAAAAATAAGTTACCTACCAATCTCTCTGCCTACTGCCCCATAAATGTCTTATCTCTTATGCTTTTTGGCGAAAGTCTTGAAAATCTTATGTAATAGACAGGGAGTATTTTCTTTATCACCCCATAGTTGTAAGATTATTGTGTTATCTCCGATTCACGAACGTAAATTGATAAAAGGATAAGCTCATAGTATTGATACTGCTAGACTTCTCCCAGGCGTGTCAACGTTTCAAATTATATAAAGAACAAAAAAAAACTTAACTTTTTATATTTCAACCTTTAAGTTTGTAATAAGTTTGATATCTCAGTATAGTGGTGTATCACAAGGTTCTATTCTTGTATGTCTACTTTTATCTCATTATATAAGAAACGATCTACCGCAGAAAATGTAGTTCACCAGGCCTTGGATGACGTGCCGTCGATTTATCCACGGCTTGCGAAGTTTTTATTAGGTTAATTTACAGATCATGCCGGTTAAGCTGTATACATTGCAGACATACATACTTGCGTAGCAGATCTTCCTCTGTCATTATTACCTTGTTACTAAAGCAGTTGAGCTTTGATTCCGCGTTCAATACCTCATTTCTCGCTAAATATTTCTCATAGTTGGTGCAGCTTTTTACCTTGATGTTGCTAAATATCATCATTCATATCTAGATACTATTCTATAACTTTGTGTCACTTAAACAAATACAAACAGCTGTCAAAAAATTAAAATTTTATTTCCTTAAAAAGCTATGACTAAAGGTAAAACAATAAATACCTAAGCTCTACGAGATTAACTATAACTTTCTGCGTACCTAGTAATCAAAAGTACAGAGAACTTCAAAGTATCACAATTAAGTCTTAGAGAGCAAAACGGATATCCCAAAAATAACTGTTCCTTCTGCTCCTCCTCAATTAACGGAATTTTTTATCCAAAATTCTTTAATCAAATCGGAACCTTTCTCTCCAATCATAATGACTGGAGCATTTGTGTTTGCGCTCACTAATTTTGGCATAATACTTGCATCGATAACTCTCAATCCGCGAATTCCATAAACCCGAAGTTGAGGATCAACCACAGCTGTTGGATCCCAATATGGTCCCATCTTACATGTCCCGACCGGATGATAAATCGTTACCGTATAATGACGTATCATGCATTCCCAGTATTGATCTGTAAACATGGGAACATGGATACATCCTGGCCAACGAAAGGAAGATATTTGTGATCCAAAACGTTTCATAGCTCTAGTCCTGGACAAAGCGACTGCAATTTTGACACCTTCAATTAAGGTCTTTGTGTCAAGTTCATCGGATAAGTAATTCGGGTAAATATATGGATATTCGAAAGGATTTTTACTTCGGAGTTTTATAGATCCAATACTTTTGGGTCGTAATAACATTGGTATGATACTCCATGCGTCCTTGTTGTTGATCCTTTGAAAGACGGCATTATAAAATGTCTCAGTTAGACCGTGTGCCTTGCGAAGTTGTGTACCACCATCAGAATTGGTTGAACCTGACACGAAATGAAATTCTATGTCTGGATAATCGTCTGAAGCGTTTACATATTTCGTGTTCACATAAGCCAAACCTTCAACACCTCCAAGAATTGTTAGAGGCCCTTGACCGAAAACGGCATACTGCATGACAGTAGACATTGAATGGAAACGACTTTCAACAATTGATACCGGTCGATTTATCAAAAACGTAAGACCGCCCAGTCCAACGTGGTCTTGCAAATTCTTACCAACAGACAATTCTTGAATCAAAGGAATTCCATGTTTGGAGAGTTCACTACCTGGTCCTATACCCGAAAGCATAAGAATTTGCGGTGAATTCACAGAACCTCCAGACAAAATAACCTCCTTCGTTGCTCGAACATGATGAATTTTTCGATCTCGTACGAATTCCACACCGAAAGCAATCTTAGTTACGGGATCTATCATAATCTTTGTAACCTGAGTATACATTGCAATGTGTAAGTTCGTCCTTAGACGTGCAGGCCGGAGGAAAGCTTTAGCTGTACTACATCGACTTCCCCGTCTTGTAGTACCTTGAGCTATCATGAACCCAGTCTGCTGTTCACCATTTAAATCTCGATTTTCATAGCCCATTTCAACTCCTGCTTCTACAAAGGCTGCTGCTAGAGGTGTATGATATGGAGCCTCTCCAACCGTTAGATAACCTCCCGTCGAATGGTATGGAGTATTTGCTAAATATGGATTTGTGTTGTCTTCGGATTTTTTAAAGTAGTATAGAGCATCTTTAAAACCCCAGCCAGGATTACCCATAGCCTCCCAGTTATCATAGTCCTTCTTGTTTCCTCGCAAATAAAGCATATAATTCAAGACACTCGATCCGCCCAAGACTTTTCCTCGTGGCCAGTTACATCGTCCGTTATTCATTGCTGAAAAACAATCAAGAATTAAGTAATTCCAAAACAATACGATAATGAGAGGAGGAGTAGGAGGAGGAATCAAATGCGACAATACTCACCTAAACATGATGTGCCCGTCGGTTCGGTTTTATATTTCCAATCCATTTTGCTTAGCTGCAAGTATCCAGCCATAAGTGGTACATCTGAAATCTCTGTCTCATCTCCACCAGCTTCGAGCAGTAGGACATTCCAGTTTTCCACTTCTGTTAGCCTGTTGGCGACAACTGCTCCTGCAGAGCCTGCCCCTACTATAATAAAATCATAATACTCCAGGAGCTCCTCTGACGGCATATTAATTGGCTTCGCTTCTGGATCCATGATTTCTTCATATTGAAAGTAAGCGATGGCAGCAACTAGCATGGGTATAAACCAGCCAACACTTGTGGCTGCTGAAACTGCAGCACCTCCGATAGTGGTCGCCGCACCAACTATTGCACTCATTTCTTAGTTTTTTGTCCAAGCTGTGCTTTGCATGATGTACTGGAAGAAATTAAGAAATTTTTTATTTTCAAAAAGCTCGCAATGTAAAAAACAAGAAATTGGCGCTGCAGGATTTAGGAAAGGTCTACGCTATTTATATATATATATATTTTTTTTTTGTTGCTGAAGTTTTGAATTTGTTACCTTATTGGAGATAGAATACCAAGCATAATTTTGTTTAACAGACGCGACTCTATAGCAGAGATTTATGCAAAAGTATTAGTGATAGAAAAGTAAGGCATTTGGGCCAGAGGAACATCACCACCCTGAAAACTTTTTATTGGTATGGAAAAACACCCCCATTAGAATACAACTAAAAGCAATTATGTCTTCATATTCAAAGTAACCGATGGCTGCAGCAACTAGCACGGGTATAAAACCAGCCAACATTTACGTTCATCTGGGACCTTCGAAAATACTTTGCACATTTCGATATTTGCTCGGAGGCTCTTGAGTACAGTTTTCGCTCATATACAAATTCCGATAAACTCACAGTGCTCTCCTAATATGCTCCATGTCTCCGGATTGAAAATCTCTTATGACGAATTCAGTATGCAGAGTGGAGTAGATATTCTTTTTTCGCACGCAGTAGTGCATATAGCCATCTCTGTTTAGCTCAGAGTAGCGCAGAGTGGGGCTGCATGAAAATAGGTTCTATTATATTTTTAGGCTACCATTTCCGAAAGGTTACAAACCGGAATTTCGAACTATCTCTTATATCATATTATTATCTAACCAGTGGCGTGTCGTCTTTGGAAGCAAGGGAAGCATTCCTTCCCTTGGAATTTCTGATTAAATTGAATTAAAACAAATAAAAAATTACAACATAAAATTATCTTCAAAAAATGTTCATCAACAATATTTTCCGTATGAGTATAACGAGTATATTATGTGCATAGGTGCAAAGGTAAAGAACTCGTGGTGAAGCGATAACAAAATCATAAAAACCGTGAGAAATCATTGGAGATAGTTTTAGAAAAAATTGTTTAGATTTGAACAGCGTGATGTGAAGATTAAACCCGTAATTCACATTGTAGCACGTTTTAGGAACTGCAATATTTATGAGCATATTGGATTATAGGTATAATCACAATTTATAAAAATAACAGTAACCGTCGATAAAAGTGGTTGGTTTTATCATTTATTTTGATAATTTTTGAGTCATTTTAGTATTTTTTGTTTTGATTTGGTATAAACTGAAGCTGCAGCATCTCCGCACCAACTATCGCACTCATTTCTTAGTTTCAAACCGGATTTTAACTTCTTCGTCAAAATGTTTTGTAAGAAATTTCTCTCTCGTTAAGTCGTTTTGCTTAAATTTGGTTGTTGTCCAAGATGTGCTTTACATGATGTACCCACTAAGTAATTTATATTCAGAAAAGCTCGCAAGGAATGTAATTTCAGGTAGAAACCATTCTGAAGGGTCTTTTGCTTTTTATTTTATATTTTTGTTTTTCGTTGAAGTTAGTTTAAATATGTTCGCCTAAATGCATGGAGGGTAGAATGCTATTAAGGATAATTTGTCCTTGTAGAAATCTATAGTAGAGATTTATGTAAAAAGATTAGTGATAGACAAGAAAGCATTTGGGGACCAGAAAATACAATGTTTTATTTTTTTAGTAAAATGAAAAAAATGATGAGAAATTAACACACTCTCTAACACGATATCCAAATTGGGGGGTGAACAGTATCTGAGCCTGCGCATTTTTGAGAAGGTTGAGAAGGTCATAAACCCTTGACTATATCTTACCCTCATATATTTGTAAGGCAAGGATAATTACAGACCCCAAATACCTTTCATTTAGAGGCCGACAATTCTAATAAGTTTTCCTGCAAGGCTGTTGACAGAATTTTTTATTGGTCTCAATTTCCACTTCAACTTGTTTGACTCTTGAAAATACAAATTCAAATTTATTTTTTACATTGTAAAACAAATTCGAACATTAGAAAATTTTTATTCTAAACGACTTTATTTAGTTAAAATTGATTTGTTTTGTTTTTATTATATAATTTATTAATATTTGCAACTATTAGTGCGACATCTGTTAGAAACTAGTGTTTGGAAACAAATTTTGAAAGCTTTCGAAACTATGAACGTGAGATTAGGAACTATTCAAAATCTGACGTTACTCTGTGGAAAGCGCAAAGAACTTATATTAGAATGCAAGTTTGAGAAAAAGAGAGAAAATGCAATTTGGTGATTCTACTCTACTCTGCCATTGTAAACACTCCTTAAAACTCACCCAAATTTGGGCGGATATGAAGCAATTCCCAAGGGATTTTAATTTTGAAACCCATGTACATACTAGGCCTTGTGATATACAGGGTTTAAACAAAATCATATGGTGTAATGTGCCGGTGGTTTATAGAGAACAAATTTCAACACGCAGCCAAAAGGACTACAGGGTCGGACTTAAAATAAAATAAAATTAAGTTCGAAAATCAGACAAATCGGGCAACTCCTTCGTGGGCTTGCCATACAAAAATTACGTTTTCTACTGTATATTTGGACACTGCCTGAGAACGCGTCGACGTAGAGAGCTGAAATTTGGTCCATGGTGTTTTCATTCTACTAACAAATAAAATTTCAAAAATGGACTAAACAATTTAGGTTTTTTACATATACTGTAAAAACGATCAATCCTAGACATTTTTATTGTACTAAAAACTTCTTCAGAATACGAAATCCTATAAAATTGGTTATAATAGTTATTTCTGTCCGACGAACTGTTCTAGAAATAATATGCGAAAAACCACTTCAAAAATCAAACTTGCATAGATCTTTGACCATACGAAATTTCATACGGGCATTCATCTAAGGTGTCATAAGAATTGGTCTTAGACGAATTCTAGTCTTTTTACTTGTTTTTTGTTTTAAATTTTCTTCTTTAAACCAGCTGCGCTATCATTCCATATGATTTTGTATATATATTTTTATATCTAACTTCTGGTTACCACAGGGTCACGCAATATTGATCTTCAACGGTTTGTTATATTTTAATATCCTAAAACTCATATAAAATCGACCAATGGCATGAGGTTTGATATGAATCACACAGGTTAAAAGTGGCCATACGTTGTTTCTAGTGTGACTTAAGTAGTTAACATGGACCCTTCATACTATTTGATGAAACCTGAAAATTGTCTAATTCTGTGTGACCGTAGGGGCAAGTTTATACTGTCAACCTTTTTACTTCCCAAAAATCTCAAAGATTTCATTCTCACTGTTCGATCGAAAACCAAATATGCTCTTAGGTTGTAGGTAGGGTGCGCGATCGCATAAGTAGCTTGGCCGAATCAAAGTCCTGTGTGAGAGGCTCCGTGTGTGTGTATAGATACATATAATATGTGGAATGCCACACATGAAATTAAATCATCGTGCAAAAGGACGAATTCAACATTTGGGAGATCCTGAAGTGAATTGAAGGCTGTCGTAGAGAACAGAGTCTATGGATGGGCAAATGTTTCTATTAAGGGGGTATTCTAGTATAGAAATTCGAAAAAATCGATTTTTTTTGTTTTCATATTTTCAAAGTTTAACTATTCAAGAAAATGCCTACAAGAGGATTTTTCAAATTTGTATCTTTATATTTAGTGTTCACTTGCATCCAGCTGCTAACAGTTGAATTCTAACTTCCAAACCACGTGGACGTATGGACTTTAAGGGGTAACGCCTCTGTAACGACTAAAAAAAAAGGTTTTTTCACGAATTTTTTTCTCGCAAAATTAAAGGTGTTTGAAAAAAACCTTTTACGGGTATAATCGGGCATATACATTGAACTTTATTGATAAATTTTTGACAGCGAAAAAAAAACAAAATGGCGACTTCACAGCCATCTTCACGGGACATGTTTCGGAGCAAGTTTGACGCGCTTGGTGGCGACCTCCACTTTCTTTGTCTAGAGGGTTTAAACTATTTTTTAAGCCAATAAAAAAAAAACGATTTTTCAAAAAAATTACAGTGGCGTTACACCTTAAACACGTTTTTCTCGAAACTGCCTTTTTCAAGACGATGCCCACGATTTCTCAAGTTCTACTGGACCGATTTACTTGAAATTTTTTTGGGAGTCCTCTTTATAGACTTGTCTATGTCCGAAACTAGCCGCATCCCAAAATTTCAATTTTTACTATTTTTAAAAAACTCGAAAATGTCAAAAAAGTGGTACAAAAATTGCTTTTTTTTTTAGGCAGCGGCCATTTTGTGAAACATTTTTTTTTCAACTTTTCTCTAGTTCCGGACAAAGCGACATTACTCTAGACTAATAATCTTTTTTTTCGGATTGCTAGGCGGGTTGGAATCGTGGGCATGATCACGCGCCAATTTTTTGAAGCCCCCACTTCATCAGCTGCTAATTTTTTGAATTTTTAACTTTTTTAATTTTTTAATTTTTTTCTGTATTCTTGCAATGTTAATAAATAACTCATAAAAAATGGATAGAAAAATATTGATTGCCTTTTTTTTACGGCACTTCAAAATTCACCTAAAATTCGGGCCTCTAGACTAGAATACCCCCTTAATGAGGATAAGAAATTTATAAGGAACTTATGGTAATAGTGGCTATTACAAATCACAAATACCGTCTACCACATGTAACGGCACTCTTGATCCTTTCTTCTTTTTGTATAATAACACTTTCTTGTAAATACCTCAGCTATCATCCTATCAACATCCTGGGAGATCCTTTGTAACTAGAGAACTCGGGTACAGATTTTTTTTTTTTCAAAAATCATCAATATCCGGTACTACAGTAAGAGCGCGGACCACAGTTATGCTTTAAGGATGTAAAACTCGGCTTAAACAACGTCTAGGGTTTAAACTTCAACTGTGAAATGATTGACCCAGTTTAAACAGGTCACAGTATGCTGCCTCAGCTGTACGAAATCTGTAGGTAGAGTGTTGGTTTATTCCTACCCCCAACGATCATCTTACGTACATGTTTTCGTGAGCCATAGGCAGTATACTGACCCGTATCAATAGGGTTATTGCAGTTACCCAGAATAAAGTCAAATCTCCAGTTTTCTTTCTTGCTGTACATTCCGCCATTTTTTTAGTAGAATAGTATTCAATTTTACTGTTAATTTTTGTACTGGTGTTTTATGCTGTACACTAATTGCAATATTACATCACCATAAGCTACAAGATCAGCCAAAAAATAAACATTGCGGTCGCATTTGTAAAACCGGCCCAAAAGTACTATTGGCAAACAAGTAGCAGTTCTGCATTTCAATGAGAGAAAACAGTCAGTCGGTGGCGGTAGTAAGTAACTCTTATAAAAATCACTAAGAAATGAGTGGATAACAACGCGCAACGTTCGATGGGTGATATACTGCGCAGCTGGGACTACAATAAGAAAGTTACATAAAAAATATAACCGACAAGTTTTGCAATGAAATTATTTTTTTCCGGGCACTTCAAGTCACGTTTACTATTGGTTTTGAATTTCAATTTGAGCTCGACTTCTGGGGTTTAGTGGAAACAGTAGCTGACCGCTCTTAATTTGTTGACAATTTGTTTACTAAAAAATTTTCCTCGAAATCAAATATAATGAAAAGCACGTTTTGTTTCTTGTACTTTTGTCGTGAGTGTAAAAAAGCCTTGTCCTGCTGAATTTACTAAAATGATTTCATAATCGTCTTCCTCTCTAAGTATGACTTGACCATTCTCAGATTTTTAAGAAGATCTGTTAATTAACTATATTTTAATCCCGCTGAGTTGATAGCAATCTGATTTCGTAAAAACCAATTTCTGTAAATCGACTATCAATGCCTCGGATTTAAATAGACTTTTTTGTTCATACAAGGACAGTGAAATGTGAAGACTCAACTACCTACATCCCCTGGATAAAATTATTTAATAAGAAAATCTCAGTTATGGGCCTTAGCTTAATCAGATAATGTCATACTACGGGAGAGCAAATGAAATGAAGTAACTCAAAAATTAATTTCATTGGCATCTGTAATATTCAATAAGGAAACTGGTGATCAGAGAGTGGTGGTCATTGAGAGTCTGGTCCTTAAATGGGTTTTAAGGATCAGACTGTAAATTATGGCAATCAATCAGAATAATGCTGATCTTGAAAAGCATACGTTTTAAAATCTATTTCAGGAGCTATCGTCATCTTGATACACAAATCAATCGAAAGGAGAAAGGCCCTAAAACCTCTAAAATCTATAGATGTTGTTACGAGCTTTTTTAAGTAATTAGAGATAGATGGAAGAACTCCGTATTGGATTTAGTACTATCGTTGGAATAATGGAATTTCTAATGGGACATTTATTTTTCAATTATTGTAAAGAGGAAGGTATATATGTACCTACATATATAAGAAAACGGTCGAAGCTATTCCAGAATATAGACTTAATTATCTATTTTATATTTCCTGTCCAAAGTGTTTGAAAAAATTTTGTACAATCGGATTTGTGCATATCTGGAAAGCAATGATTTCTTGAATCCTTATCAATCAGATCTTGATATACTTAGTTGCACGAACGCTCTCTTGAAAGTTACTGAAGACATACGGTTGACAATTAATGAAGAAAAGGTTACTGCACTTGTGCAGCTGGATTTTTCTAAGACTTTTTATAAGGTGAATTATAGGCTTTTAATCAATAAGTTGAATGTAATTGGTCGAATGCAATAATTTATCCTCTGAGCTCTTGTTAACGAATTGTGGTGTACCACAAGGCTCTATTTTGGGGCCGGTATTTTTTTCCGTTTTCATAAATAACCTGCCGAATATGTGAGATACTCAAAATTTGATCTCTCTGCTGAATTTGCAATTTTATATCTTCATGTCTTTGGGGTTGACTGATAATGGTGGTGTGGATAAACTAAATGAGGACATCATGGCAATCTTGGTTTCGTCCAAGCAAAATAATCTAGTCCTCAATCCCAATAAAGGTAATTCGATTGTTATGTACAAACATGACGTAGACACTTCTTGTTTTCCATCTACTATTTTACTCAATGAATGCCCTATCACGTACTGCGATAATGTTAGTAGAAATCTCAGTATTATATTTAATTGAACCTTGACTTGGAATAATTACGTTAAAAACCATCATCACTTCTAGGATTTATGGAACTCTTCATATGCTTTCTTTATCGTCGTCCTTCATCTACTAGACGTATGTTTGTTCGCAGGCTCATTATTCCTATCATTATGTATGGTTGCGAAATTTTTGCTGGTAAGATGGACTCTATATCAATGCGCAATCTCAGTACTGTCTTCAAGTCAGCTGTTCGTTACATTTACGGACTTTGAAGATTTTACCATATCAGTGCACATGTTATTTTTGTTATTGGATGTCTTTTAGTGTCCTATCTTCATCAAATTAATATTTTTAAACAAACCAGACTACACTAGAGCCTCGAGTTGCGTTGTTCCAACTTGCGTCCTTTCGAGTTGCCCCAAAAAAATTTTTGATACCCTAATTTTGAGTTGCGTTGCTAATTTTCGAAATGCGTCGAAAAAAAGTTTTAAAATAAAATTTAATCAAAAAATAGCATAACGTCTAGATTTCAAAAATTAAAATTTAAACCGAAACTAGAATGCCATGATTTATTTTAAATGCAGCTGCAAATGAAATAATTAACTAGAATGCCATGATTTATTTTAAATGCAGCTGCAAATGAAATAATTTTTTATTGAGTGTTTATTAGTATAAAAGTTTAGTTCTTAGTTGTTTGCATAACTTATAACTTATAACGTTCAAGTGTTTCTTGCTTTTTTAATAATAATTGTTTTAAATTCTAAAAACTCAATTACATACATACATATATACATTTCTCAAAGGTATTACATTTTGTTTATTGTTTTTTATTATTTTTTGGGTTTGTAATTGATTTTTTGAAATATTTTTTATTGCCCTATTGTAGAATAGAATTATGAATCGTAAACGATCGTCAGATGAAAATGGTAAAAAATCTACGAAAAGAAATAAAAAAGTAATATCTTTGGACGTAAAACATGATATTTTACAACGTTTCCAAGCGGGAGAAAAAGCGGTTTTCATTGGTAGAGCTCTCGGGCTAGCTCCAACAACAGTAAGAACTATCTGCAATCGCGATGCAAAACAAATCAAAACATTATATGAAGCAGCAACAGATTCCCAATTAAAAAGTACTGTTATAAATCGAAATGCATTAATAGTTAAAATGGAATCTCTACTTTTAATTTGGATTGAACATCAAACTCAAAAAAGTATGCCGCTGAGCAAAATGGTTATTCAAGCCAAAGCTAAATCTATTTACGATGATCTGCAAGAAAAACTTCCAATATCGAATAAAGCAATTTATGAACAATTTAACGCTAGTGGTGGATGGTTTGAGCGTTTTAAATTTCGCGGAAATCTGCACAACATTTGTTTAAAAGGTGAGGCAGCTAGTGCAGATCTCACAGCAGCAAATGGTTTTAATAAAATATTGAAGGCTGTTATACAGGAAGGTGGCTACAGTTCTAAACAGGTGTTTAATATTGATGAAACAGGTTTGTTTTGGAAACGTCTGCCGAAAAGAACCTATATTTCAAAAACAGAATCTTCTGCACCTGGCTTTAAAGTAAGTAAAGATCGCCTAACTTTACTTCTTGGAGGCAATGCCAATGGTGACTTCAAACTAAAACCATTGTTAGTTTATCAGGCTGAGAATCCTAGAGCTCTAAAAGGTGTTAATAAAAGAAATCTTCCTGTACATTGGCGATCTAATAAAAAAGCTTGGGTCACTGGTTCTTTGTTTGTTGATTGGTTGGGCAAATGCGCCATTCCTGAGTTCAAAAACTATTGCGAACGGGAAAATTTGACTTTTAAAATATTGGTACTACTGGATAATGCACCAGGACATCCAACATATATAGATGATCTATCAGATAATGTAAAATTTTTATTTATGCCTCCAAACACAACTTCACTTATTCAACCAATGGATCAAGGAGTAATCTCAAATTTTAAGTCATACTATATTCGCCGGACATTTAAACAGCTACTGCATGCTGCCGATGCGGATGAAGAAACTTCTATGGCTGTATTTTGGAAAAACTACAATGTATTGAAAGCTGTTAAAAATATTGGTGATTCTTGGGCAGAAGTAAAATCCTCTTGTATGAATGGTGTATGGCGAAAAATATGGCCAGAATGTACAACAACTTTTACGGAAGTTGACGATGTGCCATTAGTTCGGGCAGAAATAGTTAACTTAGCCCAAGAAGCTCATTTCGAAGGATTGGACGAGGCCGATTTCGATGAAATTTTAAATGTAGAAGAGGATTTTGATGTCAGTACCGCAGATTTAATTGAAATGGCTCAAAATATTTATGAGAATGACGACAATTCCGTAGAAGTACCAGAAGTGAAAAAATTAACAACAAAGGGTATGGGGAAAGCAATTAAATTAATATCTGAAGCATTAGAAATATTTGTTGCAGAAGATCCAGATACTGATCAAAGTGCAAAGGTTACTCAAGCTGTAGAGGCCTCCATCAGCTGTTATAAAAAAATTTATTTGGATAAAAAACAAAAGGCTGTTCAAATAACTCTGAATAATTTTATAATAAAACAACCAAAAGAAAAGCAAACGCCAAATCCTGAACCAACGTATGAAATAGAATCTGAATAAATTCTATAAATTTATGTTGCTTCATTATTTTACATTATTTTAAAATTCGTTTAATGTTTGCATTAGTTTTTGGTTTAATAAAACTTATTTAATAATAGTTAATCTATTCATACCTGTTTTTTATTTAAATATGTAGCAATATAACTAATTTTTTTTTTAAAAACATGGATTTCAGATTTTATCGGAACCTATTATGTACATATATAGAAACAGGTACAAATGTATGTATACAAAATTAAAATTCGAATTGCGTTGTTTCGAGATGCGTCGCGATTTATTGTAACGCATTAACGACGCAACTCGAGGCTCTAGTGTATCTGAATATATTTTCGATTTTTCTCGTTCTAACCAAACTTTCAGGAATAACAAGTAAAGTAAGCTATTTTCGTAAAAAGTCCTAGCTGGTTCGGTGCATAAATATTTTAAGCTGGAAATTTTTCGTCTTCACTAGACTGAAATTCATTGAAAAGAAAATGTTTTTTGCCCCCAATAAATTTACAAAATGCATTGAGATGCAGAAAGAATATCGGACTTTTCGACCCAGCGATCAGAGAGGTCTCATCAGTGTGATTATCTCTTATCGCCTACCACAGAATTTCGATGATACAGGTCTATGCCTTTAAGCAGACCTTCCTTTCTTGACGTAAAATAATATATCTATAAAAATTTGCTTGAAGAAAAATCTCGACTTATAGTAAGGAGAAATTATCAACTTGATTCTGACTATGGGTATGCTCTTGATTACAGTTATTTATTAGTTGGTTGTGTTCTATTTGAAAACCACGGATTGACAGCAGTCATAATAATTGTGATCACAAATTGCAATGTGTTATTTATCTATAGCTTCATGAGAATTATTCACCAAGTACTTAAACAATATCCTGAGAAATAATTTGGGCATAATAATCGACGACGGTTCTAGTACAAAATCAAATTATATATCGTAAGTTATGTCAAATATTGACAATTAAAAATTATCTTTGCAGGATTAACTAAAATAAATAATTCGTCCAACAAAAGATGAATAATATTCAGATCTGCGCATTTTTTAATCAATTGGCTACCTCCATTCAAAATTGTGTTAGGGAATATATTAGAGAAAATAAGAAATAAAAGCTTAGGTGAAGGAAAGTTCCCTGACACTTGGAAAGAATCAATTATAGTACCTGTACCAAAAATAAAAAATACTAGGAAATGTGAAGAGCTCAGACCAATCAACATACTATATATTTTTGAAAAATTATTGGAGAAAGTAGTTCAAATACAACTCGAAAAATATTTCGAATGACACAACAATCGAGTTTCAGAAAACAGCACAGCTGCGAAACGGCATTAAATTTAATAGTGAATGAGTGGAAAGAGACAATAGATGAAAAGAAGTTCATAATAGTAATATTTTTAGATTTCAAATGAGGCTTTGAAACTATTAACAGTCGCATCCTCATAAAAAAATTAAGTAAATTCGGAATAGTTGGTAAAGAACTTGACTGGTTTGAAAGCTACTTATCTGGGAGGACACAGAAAACAAGGATATCGTCTGCCAAATCAACAGTTGAGGAAACTACATTAGGTGTACCACAAGGCTCAGTACTGGGGACACTGTTATTTCTCATTTATATTAATGACATGACATTCTGGAAATTCTGAGATCTTCGAAACCAGTATTATTTGCAGACGACACATTGATTTATTTAACTGTCTGTGATTTCCCCCAAATGAAATGGGAACTTAAAGAAGACCTAGATATGTTATGTGAGTGGCTAAAAATGAATAAGCTTTTGTTAAATGTGACAAAAACAAAATTAATGGTGATGAACTCGAGCTGTGATACTGAAATTGAAATTAATGGTGAAACAACAGAAAGTATAGACAAAATTAAATACTTTGGTGTGATTTTAGACAAAAAACTGAATTTTAATGCACATGTGGACTATATTTGTAAAAAAATAAGGGAAAAAAAAATTGGATTCTTTAAGCGTATATATATATATATACCATGTATACCACGCGATTTCTTGGGGTGAGCTGATCAAAAAATTGCCCCCCCCCCAACCAAAGCAATTGTGGGTCCAGTGATAAAAGATCCTTCGTACCTACCTGAGATTATTGCTTGTATGCAATTTTTTGATCTGGCTTGAATCTGCCAATAATCCTCCAGTGCTAAAACTGATACAGGTATTGGCATGCGGTTTGTTTTCCCAGTGATAGAGGGTAGTAGGGGCATTAATAAGAAGCTACACGTAAGAAAGTTTTTGAAATAAATAACGGTATTTATGAAATTTGTGGTTAAAAAAAATCAAAATTTTGGAAATATTTGAGTATTTTTTTCTTGGTTATTTATTTAATAAGCCAACAATAACCGAAATCTATAGGGTGGTTCAAAAGTTATACTCATTTATTCCCATCAGGGTTCACGTATATTGGCGAAATCTTCAACTGGCCCCAACTCCTAAAGGATGGTTCGGGGGGGGGGGGGGGGGGGGGGGGTATGTGGAACAATTTTTTGATCAGCTTACCTCAAGGAATCGCGTGGTATATCGGAAAGTATCTTGATCTGAATCACCCTGTATAATGTCATAATTACACCTCATTTTGAATATTGTTCGACGATTCTATTCTTATGTACCCAAACAGCAATAGAAAGGGTTCAAAAATTGCAAAATAAGGCCATGGGATGTATACTCAATTGCAATAGATTTGCTTCGATAAGATGAATGTTGGAGGCATTGCAATGGATGAGTATCAAAGAAAGGACAGAGTTAAACGTCCAAACTTTTATATTCAACATAAAGATGAAGAGAATTCCGAACTATTTGACTCAACAATTGAACCTGGTCTTGACGAAGGCAATGGAGTGTTTAGTTTTTAAGAATACATATCTGCCTAATTAATGGGCAATCATCCAGCATTTTCCGATTTTTTCTCTTTTAACTTAATTATCTGTAGTAAAAATTAGAATAAAATATAATTGCTGGATTTTAAAATATCATTTGTGCGTGATTTTCCATTCATAGAGAAATGTATTCAATCGTATATTACCGATTTGTCAATCAATTTCATTTTCAATCGAATTGAAATGTTAATCGATTACATTTTTAATCGGGGCTACAAATTGACTTTTTAGTCAATAGAAAATTTTATTCGACTAACCCACCCGTTAATTGTCTAGCGAACTAATTGGGAATTCAATCGATTTTATTTGATTTTTTGGTTAATTATTTAATCGATTACCGCCCAGGTCTGATTCTATATCTAATTCTTATCGCCACTAAGTGTGCTTTTTGTATCGATGTAGTACATTGAAAAATTTTTCGAAATTATCCATTAACTCCAATATAATTTTGTAAGTCTTCTCTTCTACCTTCTGAACCCTTTTACCTCCTACATATATATGTATGTAGGTAATTTTCTTGGGACCCCCTTGTCTAACCTTAAATATTTTACATAATGACGCATTTAACATTGAAAGCAAAAATAATGTTTTCGCGGTCAATAATAAATTTATTTATTTTTTTCCATCTAACTCAGCACTACCAGAATTAAAAAAAAAAATCATTTCCAAACAAATAATAATGCTAACAACAACAACACCACCACCAAATTATCAAACATCACGTGTACAACGGCATGCACACCGCGTTTAATTTCACTGAAAAACTTTTTCTTAGCGAAAGCGTTCACCTGTAACAAATTAGTTCGCGTGATTGTGACTATACTTCTTAGTTAATGACTGACTCACAAATTACGGCAAATGTTAGTAATTTCTTGTAGAAAACAATCAGAGGAGGTTGCGGTAATGAAATGATTTGCACAAAAATTGCATAGAATTTTCCTAAACATCACCCAATCAAATTCGCTGTATGCAATTAAAGGTGATTAGTTTGGGTCGGCCCTCCAAGTCTTAACGTGTAAAAATTTTTGATTTACCTAAGTGAAATTTACCTTGAAAAGAAGTTTTTTTTTGGTTTTTTTTTTATAAAGGTTCGCCTACAGTTGCTACACAGTTTGTAGTTTTCGCAAAAATTAATATTTCGAGTGGAATATTGCACTTGCACTCTTGCACCTGATCACCTCACTTAACACAGTCTGGGCAAAAAATTCTTTATGACTTTCTAATGTATATGTGTCGTACTATGTATGGCAGCACTGTCCCTGTATTTGAACTTCTCTCTCCTCGAGTAAAGTATGAATTTTATTAAAACTGGTTCTTAGTTATGTCGCCGATGATGTCGCGTCATCGATGATTCGTGATAAACAGTTTTTCGCGCATTTACATATACGTAATCAACTTCATCCGTTATATACCGTTAACATTACTGTGTCACACTATGAAATTGCTGTACGAGAGTTACTTAAGTAACTGAGCATAACGTTCATAGAATTTAGTTTTTTTTTAGTTATTTTTAGTTTTTGTCTTGTGACACCTAAAAGGTTTTTAATTCACTTGAAAATATCACTAACGCGGGTTTAGTAAGAGGGCTGGGTTCTATCACAGTATAGAGAAACTGTTAATCACAGCAACTTTGATTTGTATATGCCGATGAATGTCTTAAGAGCAACTGACCACAAATCGTTAAAACTTAAATTTTTTAAATAGACGAACACAAAAAAAAAACAACAAAATTTTTCTTTTCTCCATTTCTTCCATGACCACTACAGCCAGTTCTGGCTGGCTCCCGCTACTATTATTATGGAGTAGGAGGGCTACCTTAATCTTAAGAAATAACGCGACTGATCGCTGATGATCTTGTCTTGAACGGTACAGTCTGAAGTAAAACTAACCACTCACCTTTCTTTTCTTTTCTTTTTTTTTGTAATCATCCGACGTTATTATAAGCAATTCTCTTGTGTAATCCATTTTTGTTTTGTAAAGTCTTACCAAACTGCGGAGATCAAATGGAAGAAACAAGTCTTAAGATCAAGTTCATGATCATTTTCGCATGGATATTTTTTCTACATGATGATTTTTATCGTTTGATTTGTCTGACCTCCTCAGGTCTCAATCATTGTAAATTTGCTATTTCAACAACACATCACTGACACTGATCTTGACTAATCTTTGATAGAAAAAAGATCTTGCCTTAAAGTAAGATCAATTTCTACGGAGATTATTACACAGAGAGGTGTGATAGCAGTGTAAAGAAGACCACAAAGAAATGTACGTGACATGGCACAGGAGGCTAACTATGATGGGGCTTCTTCGCCTTAGTAGTAAAAGAGTTGGGAAAAATATGTGTAGGTCTACATGCGCATTTCTGTAGTAGGTCTTTGGGCCTTTGGCAGTTTTTGTATGAAGTCGTTAACGTACATATGTTGTTACAAATCCAGTAAGCAAATAGATTGCGAGAAAGTGCTTAGGTACGTCACAAGTGAAATATTTGTATGCCGATATTTTGCCTAGGGTTATAAAGCGAAGTTATCACATGCAACTTGTTGAGGCCTGAATATATTAAAGGTGTTATGTATAAAATGGTTTGCATTGGTTCTTAGGCAAATAATTTAGTGTAGTGTTTCGAAATTTAAAATAGAAAGTTATGAGATCGGTATGAAACTCTATATTTTCACAGCAATTTTGTATTTAAAAATTTTCAAAAATTTCCCTTAAAAGTACATAAATTCTTTTTTTTGCATTTTCCTGGATATAATTGTTCAGGGAGAGGAGCCTTCACAGATTATCAGTTCGGCTATTTTGGGTATCATTACACTCTGTCGTAATTGTTTTTTTAAATTCAGAATATCGATACGATTCTGAAAAATATTTGCAGAAAATACGCTCTCCTAATACAAATCCCATGGAAATTTATATTAAAGGTAAAAAAAGTTGGTATAGGGAATTTAGTCTAAAATCGGTTGGCGATAATCCATTTTCCCTAAAACTACTTGGCAAAAATATCGTTTGTAAAGAAAAAAAAAAATCTTGCAAAGTTTCAAAGTGCGAAGTTGCAAATTTGCGCAAAGTTTCAATGGATATCTGATAACCAAAAAATAATAATAAAAAATTAACCATTAAGGTGCAAATTTTATTTTATTGGCTATACTTTTTTAAATTACGCCAGAAACAATATCGTGAAAATTCAATTAGATCATCCAAACCGATAGCTCAATCCAGAGTAATGCTAGAGTAGGTACTATAACGATTGTTTCAATTTATGTAGGGTAGAACGGAGAGGTGCGTAAAAATCTACGCTTGGAAAATCATTGTATTATTGCAATTTGCAGATTGACCTATCTCCCTCAACAGGTGCATTATACCGTTGTGTATATTTTATTATATTATTGTTACGTGCAATAGAAAAGGACAAGCGACATCTATTAAGTACGGACATAAAAAACTTTAGGTTCGGAGAATCGATGTTTCTAGAATTGAATCTTCGAGAAGGTTCTGGACAATTTTTAGAGCATAAGTACAGGCAGCGAGTCTTGTCTCAAACAGTGAAGTGAACGTAGTAAACTATTTGGATTGCAATAATTTGAAGTACAGTACTAGCGATAATTAAAGTATAGTTGATTAATAATTGTTTGTGAGTTTTATAAAAGTAAACAGTATAGTGGAATAAAAAGAACTTGTGAGCTATATCTGAAAAATAGTGTTTTGAATAACGAACGCTCGTAGCAATATAATTTTTTTTTCTTTTTTTTTCTAAATAAATTTCATAACGTCCCGTTTTTTTTCTTAAATGGTTTATTTAAAAAAAATGTTGATGTTTTTTACCTTTCGTTCTTTCAAACGAATTTTTTAATCTAATATACGAATTGGTGGACTCCAAAACTACCTGTCAAGTAAGTATACCACATCGAATCCCTCTTTTCCTGAACAAGCCTTGTTATTCCACGAGGGAAGGTAGTGGTACATACATTTTGCTTTTGTAAGTAGATATTGCAAAAGCAAAATTTATGCACTGCGCCAGCTACCGTGTCAGCCTTAAAGGCTCTCAAATTGTGTCCCAAATTTATAATCTCTTCAAGCAAACTTCTACTTTTTCAAGGGTTCCACGTTTTATAACCGACATCAATGTCTATCGAAACGAAAATTCCCTGCAGCCAAAAATATGACGGCTCCCTATTATTTTGTCCTTTTTTATTTTGATGATACGATCAGGAAGGTACAATCCTGAACTTCAATTCTTATGTGTTATCTTATTATGAGACTGCGCTGATGCATCATGATAAATATGATATAAAATAAAATAAAATAAATAATATAAAAAATATGAATATTTTAAAAATAATTCTATTTTCCTTTAATTTATGTAATTACAGGTGGATGTTGTGGTTCAACGAAAAAACGTACAATAGTAGGAGGTTGGGCATGGGCATGGTGGCTTGTAACAGATGTACAACGTTTATCACTCGAAGTAATGACCCTAAATCCAATGTGTGAGGGTGTAGAAACTGCCCAAGGTGTTCCGTTGACTGTAACTGGTGTTGCCCAATGTAAAATCATGAAGGTATCTCTATTGATTCAGATAATTCTCTTAAAATATTTTTCATAAAATAATAAAATTACATATAAACATTTAAATAATTTAATTTTGTTTTTTATTATAAATAAATAGTGTGATTGAAATTAGTTTTTTTTACTATTTTCACAGCAAAATTTTTTTAGGTACATACATTCAGCTGGCATGTTTGGAACCTCCAAAGAAAAGCATGCTAAAAATTTATGCTACAAAAATTTGTATTCTATATAGTGTTAATATAAATATCAATTTTTAATAAGAAAATATTTATAATAACAAAAATAAGATAACATTCATTCGATTTTATCCCCTCTCTTATTTACGCTAGCTTGGATTGATTGAATTTTCTTTGCATCGTAACGTGATACTATATTTATATATGTATTACAGATAACTAATGTTATACTAATATTCCCTTAAAAACTTCCCACTAACAAACAGGTAGTAAATAGTAAGTTGCTTTTACGGCATTATAAATGTAACCTAACTATATTTGCTTTACACTTTTTCTCTACTCCCTTAGAAATGCTTAAAACTTTGCATGTGTAGTGTTTTAGATTTGAGAGCACTTATCCTCACATTTTAATTATATTTTTACGTAAAAATTAAGAAAATGCACAAATCAAATAGAATAAAAGTTAAATTAAATAATTACGTAAAAAATTAAACATGAAAATCAAAATGTAATTTAGATGTGCCCCCAAAAACCGTTATCGAATGTGAAGAGAGATTTTATAACATTTTACTTTTCTGGGTGAATGATTTTATTATTAAATCTAATTCTCAGTTAAAAATTTACTTTTCATTTAATTTACGAATAATTTAATTTTTTAATTACATACACTGATTTGGTGATTTAAAAAAATATTTCAATCAATTTTGATTCGACATTTAAAAATTGACGATCAAATGATAAAAATTTTCTTTACAAAAAAAAAAGATCGAAGATGTAGGACCAGTATTTTTCTGGGAAATCATAAATTCGTTGTAAATAAAAAATGATGGTGGTTTTGGCTTAAAATAATCATCTTCCTTATTTCGGAAGGTTTTTCCATTAAAAAAAACATTTTACAAACTCCGGAAGGTTCGGTGAATACGAGGGATCAGGAATAATATCCCAACTGAAGTCCTATATTTTTTCTATTCTTTTTCTTCCTATTCATCAATGTGAACCTGGTTTTGATGAGTTATGAATTTAATTGACTCAACTGTTCTCCATAGAGTTCAAAGAATATCTCATCCTTTTTATCCCACCATATACTGAAAAAAGCAACCTATTCAGGCCTGATCTCGCTATTGCATGCACTTGGTACTTCATCATTGTCACAGCATTTTTACACAGAATCCACTTTATATCACCTTGATCGAATCGTTGATCCAATAATCGCTCCTTGGTGTATCTTCATTGTAAGGTACTGGAGATACATGTAGATTCGCTGTTATTTGTTGATAGGTAACCTATCCGAAATATGGTAGTTGACTGCTTGTGATTTTACAACTCACCTATTCTACTCCAAACTATCACTGAAGTTGAGTTGAGCGATGTCTTTTTGAGGTCAGCCCGTCCCTTTAACTCGTACACGAATTTGTCTGTCTATTTATTTATATATTTCTTTTTTACTATTTTCGACACTCGTAGACCTACTTTTCGTCATCACAGCGAGCTGAAATTTGGCACACAGGTTTATGTCGCGTGACAATTGAATCTATTAAAATTTGAACCGGAAATTTCCATGGAAAACCCGGAAAATCGGGAAAACTCATTTGAAAATTTGGTACAAATTTGATTAATGATAAATCCGTTTCAGGAAAAATGCAGAGTTTTCCGATTTTTCCAAAAAAATTTCCCGAGTTTTCCGACTTTTCCGGAAAATTTTCTGGTAAAAAAGTTTTCTCAATTATGCAGGATCAAGTTCCCTATCAACTGGCATTATTACTTTCTCTCCGACAGTGGTGAAAACTTGCAGAAAAAATCGATGTAAATCGAATGTAAAACGCTTTTCCGGAGTTTTTCAGGCCAAGGAAGCGTTTGAACGTTTTATATTCTAAAGCAAAGTTGTGCTTTTGTGGAGAACTCCGTGGAAAACCCGGAAAAGCGGGAAAATCATCGGACAAATTTTCATCGATATGATAAGTGATAAATCTGTTTCAGGAAAAATGCAGAAATTTTCAAATTTTCTGGAAAATTTTCAAATTTTCTGGAAAATTTTCCGAAAATTTCCGGCATTTTCCGACTTTTTCGGAAAATTTTCCGACAAACAAGTTTTATAAGCTATGCGGAATCATTTTTTTCCCGTCCTACTGGCATCAATACTTTCAATCATGAAAACTTCCATGAAAAATCGAGGAAAATTCATGTAAATTTTTAGAAAAATTTCACAGTAGTAGGAAAAGTCTGTACTGTCGTTGTAATACGATAACCAGTTGTTATACGATATACGTCCCAAGTCCAGCGCCTTCTATAATAATGTGGGATATGTTTTTCGATGACATTTTTATATCCTTTGGGTTGTGACTTGGCTTTTTCTTCTCAAAAATATTTGCTGCTCGCTTTTCCAGTAGAAGTAGAATACATTTTTGGAATAGAAGCAGTTTAGGTTTAAGTTTTTTATATATTCTCGTCCGTTTATGAATAAATTTGTCATGCGCTCGGAAAGCTCAAAAACTTTTTGAAGAGAACCTTTTAAAAACGTTGACATTATACCTACATCAAATTATTTTTCAGCTCCGATATAATTTTCTCTATGGGGTTGTAAAAAAAACAAATGTACCCAGATGCGCATGGTCATTTGTGACATTTTTTTATGCGTACACTCTCACCGTATAAAATGCAGTGTACATACTATGTTAAAAACAACAAATCTTAGTTAGAGATAAATTTCAACTATCCATTAATTTTAAATATTTGTCTTCATTATTATTTCTTTCATTTTGTATTTAAAAGTATCTTCTCATCTATGTATATAGCGTCTTCCGTTTAATTTGTGCATCTTCAATCAGTGTAATTTACAATTTCCGAAAAAGTAATAATTTAACATTTTCAATTATTATATTTTATTGTTTCATTCGATGTATATATTTTGTATGTTGTTGCGTATTTATACATTTATTATAAATGTTGATCCTCTAATTTTGGCTGGAAAAAGTGCTTTCGGTTCTTCTTACATATCTACAAGTAAATAAATATTTCAAAAGCTTGTTTCTTATTAGTACTACTTATATGTATATAAAATGTTCTCGTTTAAACACCAACATAAAATTTATTTCAGCCTACTTAATCGATACTACTTAAATATACAAATTTATATTATGTTTAGCTATTAAATTTATTTTTCATTCTCATTTTATTATTAAAGCTGGGGACTATGAATTTCACTGTCATCCTTGGTTCAATTCTAAAATGCAAAAGTAAATTTTATACTCAATTTGAAATTTTGATGAAAACTGTTTTTTCCCCTTTTTGAATTTTCAAAATTGAAAAGATTTTTTTTATTGTACTTGAAGAGAAAATCTGTTTTTAATTCATTTCGGTGCTAATTGAAAAATATTCTTGTCATAGATTTGCTTAGAAACAAAAATTCTAAATAATAAAAATGAAAATTTTATACTGATAATCATTGAAGAGTCAAAATGGCAACATTAAAAACAAAAATTGAGAATATCTGGTATCGTTATACCTGTAATATATTATGCTCCATGGAAAGTAGTGGATATAGGAGGGAAATCAAATATTGTAAATTCTAGAAGAAGTACGTATTTTTTTTTAAAGGAGGGGCGCGTCGTTTTAAGAAAAGAAGCAGATTTTAAATATGTATATACTCGGGTTATGTGTCAGCTCTAGGAAATATATAAAATTAATTTTGATCTTCTGCTAAAATTTTGATCAGAATGAAATTAAAATAGATCTGATCAACGTTTCTTGTAATCTATTTAAACTAATAACCAAATACGATCGACCACATTCAGCTTATCTTATCTTATACAATTAAAAGTTAGAACAGATCGGCTATTGATCAGCTTAGTTTAGATCTCATAGAATTATCATCATCATCATCAACCGATCATCTTGTGTAATACATATAAGTAAGTGTTATGCGTATTTATGTAAACATGATGCATGGATTTTATGCTGCACATCTCTTTTAAGGTTAAAAAGCGCTAAAGCAGATTAACATTTCATGGATAATAAGAATATTGAAAATAAAATACCATCATATCGGATTTTAATGGACAGAAGAATTTTAAGAACTTTTATGTTTAATGATTCTAAATCAAATCATAAAAACAAGAGGAAAAAACAATCACCTCGTCTGGGAAAAAATAAATAAAAAAATGAACTTACAATTTATTTGTGCGCTTTCATCGTTACTGGTTAATGCCAGCTGAAAGCGACGTAGCTTAATAGCCTAGTTACAAAATTAAGAAATTAAGAGGCGTTCGTCGCCCGGAAAGTGGAAGGTCCCGGCTTCAAACCCCGGAGGAAGCGGTTGTTTTTTCCTTTTGTATTTATGATTTGATTTAAAATCGTTCGTTAAAAATAAAAGTAATTAAAATTCTTCTATTCTCCATCTTTGACCGATTCTAACAAGTGTGGATTCGATTCCCGTCCGGGAAAAAAAAATAAAAGGATTTTATAAATTCGAATATAAACTCCTGATTTTTTGGAAGCATTTTACTTTAGTATTGTATATTGAGTGTGGGGAAAATTGGAGGTGATTTAAGTTTAGATAGTTTATAGAGCGGGAAAAGTACGCTGCATAGGAATATATTTGAGGGTTTTCTCAAGAGGTGACGAGACTAATAGTAAAATATTAATAAAAGCATTTAAAAATATGTAGTGGCAAGGGTGGGATGAGGCGAAGTTTGAAAAGAAGATGGATGACCTTCTTGTCAACATTTTTCGCTGTAATTTTTGTTGCATTTTGGAATTATTAGAATTTTAAATACTGTAATTAGGTTTCGGAAAGACGAATTGAGAAATAAACCTTTTTCTTTTTAAATTACCTACATATTTCTATATGCTGGAAAAGTTTTCGAAGAAAATGTCTCATGAATTGGAAAGTAAAACCAACGAAAACTTACAGATTTAAAAATATTTCTATTATTCATATATTTCCTATATTTTTATATGCTCGATTCGATCAACAACTCAAAACGAATTACATAATTCTACCGCCAGTTTTATCCGCAGTGTCTTAATAGCTATTTCAACATCATTTTAAGATCATTTGATTTGAAATTTATTCTGAAGAAGTAAGATCATTTTATTTGACCTTAATTTCTAAATTGATTTAATATATCAAAGGGGCGGCTTCCATTAAAATGATCTCGGTTGAAAATGATCTTTTAACAATCTTGGTAAATTTGCAATGATTCAAAGGACGGGCCTGCCGGCTTAAATGTATTAAAGAGAAAATAATCCAAATCGACATATTCTGATGATAACAAAATTTCGACTATATGTCACGCGGTGGCTGTAAACCATCTATTATTTATAGCTCAAAATGTTTTAAGTGATTGTGAACCCTTCAACCTTTTTTGCATGGATGTATGGAATAGAAAGTTGCAATAAACTTAAAGGTAATAACAAATGAAATCTTGTTTTTTTAGTTAGTTCAACAGTTAGTGATCTCAGGCTATCTTGTAAGGGTTTTAATAAGCGCTCTAAGCTCTGTTGACTAGATTTTCAGTTTCTCTTTCATTTCAAAATTAAATGATGAGGGCAACATCTAGCCAAATTAAATCCAACCGGAAGAGTACCTTCAATCTGGAGATCTCCTTAAGGTTGCTATGCGATAAAGAAATTACTCAGAGCCCGATGAAGGCCCTAGAAAGTACTTAGATACTGGAGGTAGAATATGATTGTCTTCTTTTAACTCACATAACCCACATAACTACGGTGATATGTATTAAAAAGAATTCCAAGCTTTGATGTATGTTTGCCTATAATGCAATGATCCATGTTTGTCGCTACGATTCTGGTAATGTCTTTACTGTAGCCCCGTAGTTTTGTTTTTTTTTGTCGTAGCAGGACCATATTGTTCTAGATATAGCGCACTCATTACACACATAATGAAAACTCCTCAAATCATTTTTCTACATTTTACAAAACTAGTATACTACTTACATACAATATACTAAATCCATTGCATAACTGTATTTTAATTTGATTCTTTGTATGAGTGTTTATAAATTGTCAAAATTAAGATCATTAAGAGATCATGAAACAGAAAAAAAAACTTAAACCACATCATCGGACAGATACGAGTGGGAACGACATGTATAGATACAATTTTGTCACGATTTGACCAACCATGTTCGTAGAACCTATTGGTCTAGCTTTTATCCCGGTACGGGTACCCAATTTTCGCCGGGTCTCCATCCTTACACACATATACATATGTAAAAGAAAATCAGACACAATAATATTTTTATTTCTGTGTTATTGGCAGACAATCAGCGCCATCTTTTGGATATATTGCTTCAGTTTTATCATATAAAAATAATATTATGAATAAACAGAATTTGTGTTTCGAGTAGATTTATTTTTTTTTTTTTGTATAAAATATAAGCATTTCATGATTTTCCAAAACTATAGAGCTTATTCGAATCATTTGACATACGCTCGCATCAGCCATTCAAAGACGATGTTCTTCTTACACAAAAACTATATGAAAGATGTATAACGTTACATTTACAACTTTCAATATTAAAATAAACATTTTCTTTCAGTATTTACATAATATTTAGTTACATACCTACATTGCGGATGATTTATATACGTAAATATATAAATTAAATTGAAAAACTTAGGAATTGTTTTTGCAAAAGTCAAAAATTAGCGGATCATCTAAAAAATTATTATTATGTAAATATTTTTTCTTTTTTTGTAAATCGTATTAAATTTTGTTTTTTTATAGATATTTTTCAATTTTTACAAAGAAATATTTTTTATTAATTTTCTCCCTTTCTTTTTATTTTCATGTTTTAATATCTACTTTTGGTTCTATCATGTTAATTTGGAGTTTTACTGCCCAATCTTTATTTTTAAGTTGCTTCAATTTATAAATGCAGGTAGGCTATGTTTTTTTTTGTTTAATTTTTCTTTTTAATTTAAAATTTTTTAATTAAATAATTAACTTAAGTTTCTTTTTCTTTGTGTGCTAACCCATTTATTGTGTGTAGGCTTTCCTCAGCACCTTTTTACTTATTTTATAATATTTTTTTTAGAGGAATT
Source organism: Dioctria linearis (assembly GCA_963930735.1). Taxonomy (NCBI): domain Eukaryota; kingdom Metazoa; phylum Arthropoda; class Insecta; order Diptera; family Asilidae; genus Dioctria; species Dioctria linearis. The sequence goes on along the minus strand of OZ005742.1, from coordinate 260,403,241 downwards.
ATTATTTAAGATTAAAAAAAAAACAAAAAGATGTCAGAAAAGTGAAAATATTTAAAAAAAAAAAAGAAAAAAAACATATTAAACGTGAAATTATGATATGTGAAATCTCTAAAAGGTAATAATTAAGGTCGTTGAGAGTTAGCTTTTAAATCGAAAACCTTTTGTTAAAAATTGTTTGGCAATTTTTAAAAGATTTTGAAAAATTTTGAAATATTTTATTAACTGGAAATAATTGACGAACACACATACACACACACGCACACACACATTTTCTTCAAACAGAATGATCAATAGGGGTGCAGGCTCCTCAGCTTGTTTTATTAATTCGTCAATTTCTAAATATTGCCAATGATTTAAGTCAGGTTACTTAGATTTTTCACTAAAATGATTGCAGTCATGATCACCTGAACTATAATTGTTGCATATATGTTTGTAGTATGTACTAGTATGAGTTTATGAGCGATTCTAAATACAACTTAATGAATTGTGGTATTTTTAACTTATGATTTATTTAATGTGTGCAGTGAGAGAGTGCTTCTCTTATGCGATGTGAATCATAAAATTAATATACCTTGCGCCTGCTCAGTGCATTGTGAATTTGCGTACAGTGACTGACTGCATTAAGGTTATATCTAAACCAAATCTCTATTAATTCTGCCATTATGCACTGCGTTTATCTCTTTATAGTCCAATAATAATGGGACCCTCAATGGGTCCACAAGTAAACTTTAAAGGAGAAATTTCAAACTACATACATACATTATACATGCGGATGAGAGTACACTCTAAACATGTACGATTTTTTTTTTATTTGTACTATAATTTTTGTTACCTCTTATGCGCGCAATATTTAAAACAATTTTTATTGGGTCAGGGAAAAAGTTTGTGGCGATGCCATCGGTGAAGAGCTTCTGTGTTTTCTTGTTGAAAAATTGAATCAAGTGATTTTCACAGGCTTCTTTTGGCTCCAAAAGAAGCATGTTAATTCCATTGAGAGAGTTCTACATAGATCGGAACAAGTGATAGTCAGAGGGTGCTATGTCTGGACTATACGGTGGATGCACCAAAAACGTCCCAACCAAGCTCTTGCAATTTTTGACAGGTCATCAAAGCAGTTCGTGGCCGGGTGTTGTTGTGATGGAAGACAACATTTTTCCTATTGTTCAATTCGGGCCGTTTTTTTCTCAATTTCATGGCGAAATCTCTCAAGTGGTTCACACTAGAGTTGAGAATTATTCATTCGATCAACTGGAAATACCTTATGGTGGACTATTCCTCTCCAGTCCCACCACGCACACAGCATCATCTTTTTCAATGTCAATTCTGGCTTCGTGACAGCTTGTAACGGCTCACCATCCCTTGTCCACGATCGTTGACGTTTCCGATTGTCGTACGTGACCCATTTTCATCGACGGTTATTAAATATTTCAGAAATTGCTCGATTTCATTGCTTTCGAATAGAGCATCGCAGATGTTAATTTGGTCTATCATGTTTTTTATGCTCAACTCATTAGAAATCCATACAGCTTCTTTTTATATTCAGATTTGTGTAAATGGCTCAAAACAGTTTTGTGATCAAAATGCCTAGCTCCGTACCAATATCGTCATTGCCGCTGTGCTTATCTTTTTGGAATTTTTCAAAAATTTCATCAGCTTTTTTAGTGATGTGATCTTTCACATCAAAATTACCAGAACGAAAGAGAGCGAACCATTTCCGCGCAGGAGATTTTTTGATAAAGTACCTTCACCGTACGCAGCACAATTTTTTTTATAAGGCTGCCCAAATTTCTTCTATTTGTCGTAATAATATTGCAAAATATAGCGGAATTTTTCATAATTTTTCTCCATTTTCAAATGCAAATAACTTTTCAAACTCTGCACCAATTTCGATGTTTTTTTAAGCACTGAAAGTAACGCTCTAAGTGTCACCTGTCAAACAAGCATTTAGTGGTGTCGCTGCGATCGTGGTTCGTGAGTTATTTGCAATTCATGCCATCTATCGGGAAAACGCCACGAACTTTTTCCCAGAACAATGTTCGGCGTCAACTCAAGTAACGTTTGTAACCCCCCCCCCCCCCCCCCCACACACACACACATACACAGACGACAAAAATGAATATTTTGTTTTATTGTTCAAGTCTCCAGTAACAAAAATAGAAAATAATAATAATAGTAAAATTTTGTTTAATTAATTTTAGCATACCTAATAGGCGTGAAATAAAACTGACTTCTTTTAAATATGCAATAATAATTCCTTATTTTTTGTGTTAATATGTATTATGAAAAAAAAAATCCTATTATTTCTCAATTAATCTACACATTCACATTCACTTATTTGTCATTAAAAACACTCATAAAAAAACTATCAATTTCGTGCGTAAATTTGAAAAAAAAAACAAAACAAAAATTAGATCTTCATGCACCAAGTAACATATGCGCATTATCAAAACAATTCTTAGCTAATATCTTCGAGTTTTTTTTTTCTTTTATCAACTTCATACCACATATACTTATGTATATCTTTAACTAACTATATAGCAAATTCAATATACATAATATAGCTTCCTCTATAGCTAGACCCTCCCCTTACTAACTAAAAACCAAAAACAAAAGCCAAAAGACTTCCGGCGATGGAGTTTAGCCAACGGATGCTGATTCTGATCCCCTGCTTGTTTTTCATTTCTTCTTATAGATGATGAACGTGTATTATTTTCACCATCAGGCCGACGAACTACTGGGTACAGCTAGTGAACAGTTCTTGGGCAAGAGCGTTAAAGAAATCAAACAGACAATCCTGCAAACCCTGGAAGGACATCTCCGAGCCATATTAGGTAAGTGAATGTTTAACAATTTATAAAAAAAATTAATTTTATTTTATTTTTTAATCTTACTTAATCTTTGTTTATTACTTGATAGTAGAAAATGTCTTGAACATATTATAAAGGTCTTATGTGACTTTTCTATTATTATAATTACCATGACTTACCTACTGCGAAACTGTTAAATTTTGAACAGTAATAAAATATATTAAAAAAACTTCTAAAATAAATAACTTTTGTAAATAAAATGCACTAAAAAGTAAAAAAAAAAGTTTCTTTCTCAGTGATATAAACAAGAAAAGTTTAATGCAAAATAAGAAATGCTAGAACTTCAGATTAAATCTTAGCTTTGGGCATGATTTGCAGTTAGACAATTGTGATTATAGTTATGGATGCCCAGAGAGAAAGAAATTTTTTTTTTTTTACTTTATAGTGCATTTTATTTACAAAAGTTATTTATTTTAAAAGTTTTTTTAATATATTTTATTTTCTACTTTTAGTCAAATTCTCGAAACTCGACTCTCGAAACTCGACTTTCAAAATTCCACTCTCGAAATTCCACTCTCAAAATTCCACTCTCGAAATTCGACTCTCGAAACTCGACCCTTATCGCACACGGCCCAAATTGGACAGGCCCAAGGGTGGTAATTACCACCCCCACCCCAAGATCCCCAACACGTAAGAGAATTTTACCCCATCGGAAAGCTCACTCATTCTAAATCAAAAAAACCCCATGTAAATCCATCCGTGTTTACTACTCTAAAACTCTTTCGTGACGAACGGCACTCTCAGCCGTTCAGGCGCTCAGGCACAAACTTTCTGATTCAGAGGTCTGTAAGTTGATAGAAAATTATTAAAAAGGCTCAAAGCAATTTTGATTTGTTTTTGTTTTTTTTATGGGAGTCGGTCCGAATCTTGGAAAACAGGCTCGCAGACGAACGAAACTCCTTGGACTAATCCCCAAAAAACCAAGAATTGGGAATCATGAATTTCGAAATAAAAGCGTCGCACAATTTCCATATGATAACATGAAAATTAGAAAGTTGAAAATAATACTTTTGAGAACAAAAAAAAAATTGAAATATAAATATTCAAGTAAGAAGTAAAACTGGGTAATCCCTACAGTCCCAAACTAGGTAGCTTTGAAGGAAGGCATGAGAATTTTGTACCTTGGTTTGGCTGCCGCACCTTATATGTATATATTTCTGCATGCCGATAGCCCCTTTACAAATTGTTTCTAATGCACGTCCTCATAGCGTGGATATCTGCAGTTGGGTAGAATCCAATTGCCTTGTGTAGCTTACATCTCGGTCCATAGACTCCCACACCCACCATAACTTCTTTCTTAGATTCGTCTATGTACCAGACGAGCGATCCACATGGAAATTTCGGTTTACAGAAGTTAGCAGGCAACATCTTAGCGATAAGAGCAAACATGAAAAAATATAAAGCCTAATGTTAGTTCTAAGACTGATATGGGATAGGTACTCATAGCACTTGTTATTCTGCAGGCTGCAAGTAGTTTTTAGTTTTTTTTTTTAACTTTACTTGTGCTGTTATTTCCACTATACGAAGGCGCCGTAGGTAATGATGGGCCTAATGATAGAGGTATGTTGGGACCAATAAGCTATTTTTGTATTTGAGCTCCATTTTTTGCCATACAGCTTACGGCAAATGATGATTGCATGTGATTTTCTGATGGGACGATAGTGGTTTTGTTAGGTTTGATGCTTACTTTCTGACTAGACACAAATTCAAAGGCCCCAAATCTTACCATTAAATATTTGACTAAAACTTGATATAAACACTCTTTAAGGGTTTTCGATCAAGAAAATAAGAATTATTTTAGCAAAAGCGCCATCTAGTAGCCAAAAATCAAACTATTTTTTTTGTTTTCATTTCTTTTTTCTCTTTAACGGTAACGTTATATAAAAATTTATTTTTTTTAAGTAAAGAGAATTCCGTGCGCTATAATAAAGTATGAAGATGCTCAAAAAGTTAGACGTACCTTCAAATTTTCTAAACAAGCTTAAAAAATAGTTAACAAAAGTAAAAAAAAAACGTTAAGGTGGAATGTAACAATATTGTTACATGCTATACATACATACATACAAATTGAATTTGAATAATATCGTTGAATACCTCAGACTATCGTCCAGTTTTCCTAATACCATATAAGATATAAAGGATTGAAGTGAAGCCTCTACCTGAGCCTTCGTTGGGCGTCCGCCTTCGACTAATTCCTTATTCAGTTCACTTTTTAGCTGTATTTATAGAGCACTATTTTCTTACAAATGTCAACCTATTAAAATTATTTCTTGTGAGGTGTTCAGTGAGAGAGAGAGAGGGGGAAGTGCAATTAGCTGTTCAACAATTTTCTAATAAGAACCCCTATACCTTCCAAACTTCTCCCATATAAATTTTCTTTGTTTCCACGAGACCTATCCACAGTTGCCCGATTGTCAACAACTATTCGTAGAACCCTCCACATTTGACATTTCACCCCCATTCTTAAATTTTCCTTAAACTATTTTTGTCAAGGTTTCTTACATTTTTTAAGTCATTTCAAATTATCTCGATCAATGGCAGTTGACCTTGGAATATAAATTTTTAATTCACAGACTTCCAACTTGGTATATGCATGTTGAGTAATATTCTTTCCTCACCCCATACTGAAGGACATTTCCTTCTTATCGTTTCTAATCGATAGAGGAATACAAAACTTTGTTTACTTTCGTGCGGCTTTGGCTGTCATTAAAGGTTATCTGTATCTCTCTGACTACGTACTTAACTAAAAGCCGTGACGAGTAAAAATAAATTTGATTTTAAGAAAAGTCGAACGTAACGTGAAATCTATAAAATTTACATTGTACACACACACACACAAACATACAAAAGTATTTGAGCTACATCCGAGATATATTTAATCCTTCTTTTATTTTTTTATTTTTTTTTTCTTAAATCCCTGTTTGTATAAAGGATGGCTATCGCACTAATCCATGCTTCTCGCTGATGACAAATTTTTTTGTTTCGAAATGAAAATTTCAAAATTTCCGTATTTCGTGACACCAAGAACAAAGTGAATCATTGAAATTGAAGGTATTACAGTAGATAGCTAGCGCTGATAGCTGTAATCGTTAAATTTTGATTGCATGCTGAACTAGCATGCAACACCAACTGCATTTGGGTCAGGAGATTTTCCTCCTCTTATAGAGTTTATTTGCAATTTCCCTGGAATGCAAAAAACACTGGAATTTATCTGAAAACTTTTCTCTACTTGATTTTTTTTTGTTGCTCCCCTTCATGATGCTCTTTCAATGTCAAATTAATTTGCTTTCATTGTCAAGACTATCAAGAAGTGAACAATGTGAACTGTTATAATAATATATTCGCTGCCAAGTGCCAGTGATTAGTTTAAAAAGTTCAAGTCTCTAGAATAGTGTGGCTAGCAGTTGGGCTATAGACTAGCAGTTGAGAAACAAATAACGTGTGCACTATTAGAAGTTCCAACCGAAGCTTGTTGTTAATTAAATTTAGCCAAAAACCTAAATTAAAACAATGTGAAGTGCGCTGGTTAATTGCATGCGATATAAAGTTATTAGTGCTGTGCGATAAAAATTAGAATTAAATTAATATGAGAAACAATTATGTTCTTTCGCTAGTTTTTGTGAATTTGGAAATGAAATTGCAAATGTGGACAAATTAGATTATTGCTAGCAGAGTTTAAAGTGGATGCGAACACTTACTTCATTCATAGCCTTGATGTGTCACAGCTATTAACAAATTTGTAGCTGCAATAAATTCTAATTAAAGTCCATTTTTTGTCATTTGGTATTATTTCATCGTTCAAGACTAATTGGGTGGTTTATCTTGATGCTCTTATTAATAACTTTGTTCATGATATCATTCAAGTTATGGATGCAGTGTTATTTTTTCAGAGTACTTTAGCTCTTTTTGCGCTATTGATAAGAACATACCAACAGCTCTGATTCTCTTATATTTCTCTAAAGTTCTTAAAATTGCTAATGGTTAGCTTTCTCACCGATCATGCCCAATTGTTTTCAACAATTTTTTTTTTGATTATGTTGTTAGTTATAGACTGCATTTTTTAATAAATAGGTCTCAGTTCACCCTACTTACAGTATTGTTTGGCGTGCCTCAGGGATCTATTCTGGAACCTCTGCTATTCTTCATTTTCGTAGATAACATAACATTAATATTTGAAACGAAATGTTGATTTAATAATGACATATTGGCACAGTTGTAGTTATATATTATGTATTTTAAGACTAATTGAGTTAATTAAAAACTGTATGTCAGTTTAATTGGGATCTTGATGGCATTTACGTTAAAACGTATTTCTTTATAATTAATATATCGCTAATACATCGACTGGAACTGAATATATGTAAATAGATACTAATTTGTTTGTGCTATTTACCTTAGTCTGTAATCATGCAGTTATAGGGAAGTTTGTTATTCTCATATAATGCAAATGAATTAATTTGCATTTATACTAGCAATACGAAAGGGATAAGTCTATTACAAATTTTTATTAACAAAGATTTCTTCATGTTTCTGGATCTCGATCAAAAGAATGAGCTTTCAAAAAAAAAACGTGAATAAATAAAGAAAATAAAAAAAAAGATAATATTAGCAGATGACAAACAACTTTGTTTTTTTTAAGAACTCGTAAATAGTAGAGAATGTTACAATAAAGTAGAGTACTCACACTTTGTTAGAAACTCGTAGAGCATCCTTGGTTATCCTCTATAAGCTGCATAAGTAAGGTTGCAACACTACATATTCTGTAATGATTTTTGAAACAACTTATGGATTGTGTATGCAATCGTCTAAAAAAGACTTCCAGAGCTGGTTCTAGAAAAAAAAAATCAAATGTCAGAAGACTGTCAATATAAATCGGATACCTGAATTCCTAAATTGTATCAATGTAATCTATTTCAATATTTATACCGTTGACACACAGCGAGTATAGGTACCATAGTTCGGATACCATTGTATTCGCTGTACCATGTTAGGTGACACATTGCATTCTAGTGTCATTTGACAGATTTTAAGACTTAGTAAGTTTTGCTTTTCAATAAATCGTCGGAAAAATTTTTAGTGTCAACTTGGCTTATGTCATAAACTGGTGCAAATGTCTACTTGAACAAAAAGTCATAAGCTAGATAAAGTGGAGTGCCCATACAACTTTAGGCCCGACACTTCCAGACATGGAAGATGTCTTAAACGATGCATTCTGATACTCTGAATATATTTTATTAACAGTGTTTATTTCCACCTAGCAAGGGAGAGCTTTGGCGATCGGATGTAGCTTGACCGACTTTCTTGAGTAAAAAAGTAGACTTTTCTACTTCTCCTGATTGTGCAGACGCACCAATCGTGGAAAATGACTTCCTATGAGAAAAATGTTTACAATAGAGCACTATAGTGGCCATGGAAGAAAGAACTGCAAGAATATATGCGAAATGTAGTAGCTGGGGTGTACATGACCCAAGTGTATGAAAATGGCAAAAACGTCTCGAGAAACTTTTCGGAATCGGGAAAAATATACACTACCCGATAGTACTCGGCAAGACCTTCAATTTGATATACAACATGCGGTATTGGAACCCCCCCCCCGCCAGATATTCCTACCCCCACCCTAAAACAATGCAGGGAAGAATTTCCCTCTACAAATTGTAGCTGATAATGAGCTGAGGCTAACAGCGAAACCCGTATTCAGATCGGACAGAACCCTACCGAGTTAGAGCTGATCTAAGGTGCAAAAAATCTAGTACTTCAGTTCGAATAAAAAAGAGGAAAATACTAAAAAAGTGAGTATTTGGATGGCTATATATAACTATTTAAGCCTCCGAGTATAGGTGTGTGTGCACTCAACCTTCTTCTCAGGACGTAAGGAATTCGTTTCTGTACTAGTTTTTCCAAAATGTACTAGATCAAACGTTAACACCTCCCCCCCCCCCCCAGCTTTCCCCCGCTAGATAGATGTTAATAAAAAATGTTCAAAGTATCATAATGCGTCGTTAAGACATATCTCATCTCTGGAGGTGTCGGCCCTAAAATGCGCATTCCCCTTTGTCACTACGTATAAGTGGCGCTGAAATCATTAAAAAGCTCCGTACACCATGGAATAATAGCCTCGTATCAGTTTGCTCAGCTTATATTATGCTGGTATGCAACGAGACACAGGTGGTTTATGCGTACACTATGATATCAGTACTAGCAAAGGTATTAACTCAAAGCAATTGCAGGAAAAGCAAATAAATATCGGAATCCATATTTCTAACTGGAATAGAAGAATTTTTGAGAAGTTTTATTTTTACCGATTCTAAATTAAATTATAAATACAAGAGAAAAAAAAACAACCGCCTCGTCCAGTTTTTTGAAGCCGGGACCTTCCGCTTTCCAGGGCGCCTGCTCTTATCTCTAGCTAACTGGGAAAATTTTTTGCTCCAAATGGTACAAAATACTTATTTTTTTGTTTATTTTTCTGTTCCTATTTGGAGAAGAGTGCAGTTCACCCCTATTTTCGGAGCAATATTTCGGGCCTTGTTAAAAAAAAAAACATTTAATAAAGCTTTTGCACTTAAAATTAATTAAGTTTTATTTTATACAATTCTTCCAACTAACGTGACTAATAATAAAACCAGGAAGCGATAGGAAGCAATTATCATTATCAAACAAAACATCATTAGTTGCATAATAAGAAATAAAAATATTTAGATTTATTTTATAAAGTTGAATTCATCCAAAATTTCTGATGCATTTTTGATAGTGTTAAAGATTGCGAGTGTAAGAATATCAATTAGTTTAATTTTAATTAATTTTGCTGAGCTTTCTTTTATTTTATTTTACTCGATTCATTTTATTATCTTTTTTTTTATTACTATTATAATTCACTATGAATAAGGTGGTAGATACAGGCATAATAGTTCGTAGTTGTATTTGTTATTTTTGTTCATAGGTTTCATTCATCTTTCAATTTTTAACACCCAGCTGTACTACAATACTCCCCCCCCCCCACTTATTGATTTTCAATTATCTCCAATCAACTAGTTAAAGTCCACGTCTTTAATAGAGCACGAAAGTAATTTTGTTTGTATATGAAGTTTTCATGCTTTGTACGTATTCATACCTTTATACTTTTGGCATTCAAGATAAGGTCTATGACTAATTTTTTAGGAATATTTCGGCTCCGTCGGGAATCGAAAGTATAAAAAAAAAAATAACTCAGTCGTGAAATGTCCTTAATCTTATCACTAAGTACAAAATGGTAATACGTTTTATTAATACCTGAATATCTATAATACATCCAAAGTTGAGTGCGGAGAAAATGTATTATGCCTATTTATTTAGGGGTGGTAAACCCTTAACTATATATGTGAATTGATCAACTTTTGTAATAGTATTCTCGTCTGCAGTATAGAAGGACGATATGTGATTAGGAAATTAATGTGAAGTGCACACTTAATTAAATTATTTTTCATGCATGCCAGTATCTATATTGAACGGTCTTATCAGACGCGCACAGTTTAGAAGGAAAGTTATTAATTTCATCAAACGATAGCAAAGATAAGGGAAGTTATGAAAATTTATTAATATCTTTATAAAAAACCGTAAAGAAAAAAAAATTAAATTTTAATTTGTCATAAGATACCCTCTTAACTTGAGTGTTAAATGAGAAGTGTGTGCATAAATAGGTTAAAATTAATACAGAATTTAGTGAATTTAGTAAGAAAAAACTATTTTCCTGTACAACTTTATTTTGGTCTAAATTTAAATGGTTGTCGTATGGATAGGTGTTTGTAAAATATCAGCAATGGTTGGATTAACTTATTTTGTTGTGAAAAGGTAAATTATTATATATGTTTTACTTTTTTTTTTATTATATTGTCAATAAGTTATTATGGATTTTAAATGTTTGCAAATTGGGAGGCCTGATGTTTAAGGAATTATGCAAACTAAATGAAATAATCTCACCAAACCCTTTTCAAAGATTTGCATTTTTCTTTTGGCTACAATATGGAGTTTTAAAGCGCATACTTTACACACATTTTTAGCTTATTATGTTGGACGTGCGATAGTCTATTAAATTAAAATTACAAGTCAAAAATCAAAATCATTATGATTAATAATAATGTACGCACGTCACATCCAGTTTTATTTGTAATGCATCGATGGGTGACTTAGATAATTCAAAAACGTAACATGGATACGCGGTGAAAGGGTTAAATCTAGATTAATTCATTTCTACGAGTAAGCCGTATTTTTAGGGTGTCGTACAACAAAATGAAAAAAAAAAACGGAACCCTTATTCAATTCGCTTGTGGATCCGTCTGTCTGTCTAGCTGTGTATGACACAGATAACTTTCTCGAAATGTACGTGACATAGAAATATTAAATTTGGTAGAATATTAGGCGCATATTTTTTCGACAGTCAACGATTATTAAATATTTATTTTTTATTTTTAATGACGGTAGGTTCGGCTCCTTATATATATATTTTTATTACCATACTAGATTATTAGTTCCTTTACAATCCTTTAAGTGAGTGGCCGTGTTAGCTCAGTTGGTAAGTGCGCTGACTACTATCATGGTTGTTGTGGGTCGTTTTTCAGCTCGACAGGCTCCTTCGTTTTTTTCCCCTACCAAGTTTCTTTTCGACTTTTATATCTTTATAGCTTTTCCTACTCAGCACGTTAGTACAATGGGTCGCGTTGGCCTCTGAGTTTGGAATTTTTCGTTTCCCTGCTACGAAAAACAAAAAGCTAGGTCAAAACCTAACTAGTTCGCTTTTTCGCACCAAAAAAGGTGGATTCGTCCTATTTCATTAAAATTACCCCCTATGTCCTATACACAAATAACCCTATTTTACTTCTTACACCTCTTATACTATACTTATACCATCTATTACTCCCTAATTCAGTTTCCCCTAAATCGATACCTAATTAAGTCGCTTTTTCGCAATCATCAATAGTAGATTCACCTATTTCACCAAAAGTACCCCTATACCAACTATTATCCAAAAAATACCCTCTAATGCTGTGTAAACGATTTTTACAAATGACATGAATGTCTTGTACGTGAAAACATTAGATTTACTCCATTTTATTACTAAATTCCTTTTACCCGCTATTACTCTCTAAATTAACTTTCGAAATATTAACTAATCCAGTTTTTGCACCAGAAAAGGGTAAATTGAGCCCGCTTCACCAAAACTAATCCATATAACAAGCTAAATTAAGTTTGCATAGTTCTCTGAACTTAAAATCTTCTGCAAATATGGCAGCACTGTGAAATTATGATTTTTTTTACTATTGTTAATTAAATTACTAAAGAAGTTATGTTTATGTTTTGTTTTATTGTGGCAGATTTGTTCATATTAAGAAAAGACACATTTTTATCCCATGACATTTGTAACTCAAACTGAACTTAATTCGACAAGTTTGGGCGATTTAAAATTGCGTAAAAGAGTTAAATTAAACTTAAGCCACAATTTGAGCTTGAATTACATACACATCATCAGACTTACAAAAAATGTAAGGAATTTAGTCTTCTTCAAATTTATGTTTCTACATTTTTGTCGTAGGATCAACCGTTGAGGAATTATTTTGAAAAAAACCAATGCTTGGTACCTTTCATCCAAGATGGCGGACCGTGCAGAACTCCCCCAAGGGTTTAAACTTGAATTTATCATCGGGGCCCGGAACTGAATAACATATATAAAAATCGCACCTTTTGTAGGGCAAAAACCTCTACTGACTTGACTAAATAGTGTACAAATTTTCCCCTCTCCTTCTCCGTTTTGAAGTTATGGTTCAAGCAAATTAAAATTTCGGATTTTTAACTCGGTTTCCTTTTAACTACAATATTTATCTAAAAACACCTCATCAAGACCAATTTTTCATATTGGATTAAGGACGACCAAAAGCTTCCCTTTAAAATAATTTATCACACTCTGAACCCAAAATGTAACCCTTTCTGGGTTTTTCCACTTTTTCTTAAGCATATCCTGCAAAAATGGCTGAAAAAGCTCATTCAAAAAAAAAATAATTGCCTACTTTCTGGCATTGAACTTTTTCGCTGGATATGTATACGAAAAATTGCAAAAACTCGAAAAGGGTTACATTTTGGGTATAGAGTGTCATAGATCATTTTAAAGTGAAGTTGTTGGGTTTCTTAAATTCAATATAAAAACTTAGTGTTGATGACGTGTTTTTGATAAAAATAGTAGTAAAAAAAAACCGAAAATTTTAAATTTGTTGAGCCATAGCTTCAAAATGGAGAAGGAGGAGGGGAAAAAATTTAATACTATTGAAAAGCTCCAACTATTATCAATCTAACAAATTTCAAATCATCATCATATGATGTACCCTTCAGAAGTTACAGGGTGATCTATGACAGCATACCCAAATATCTTAAAGTCCCGTTATCTCGGAAACTATTAGGATTTCCCCCACCACTTATACAATTTTTTGCTTGTGTAAGCATGACCTATACATAGCAAGAGTATACGGGACATACCGTATAAAAACAAATATTTTTTATTTGTAGGTAGTTACAGATGTATCTATTTTGGTGAAACTTTCTCGGTTTTTTACTCCTTGATCCCGTTGGGATCCCAAGTTAAAATTTTAATATGGTTTAGCAGATAATATAAGGTAAAAAATAAAAAATAAATTAATAAAATCAAATGATTAAATCAAAAGTACGTCTTGCAGGATATTCAAAGATAAAGGATTAAATCCTTATTCTTGATGTACTTTTCCGGAAATATTTTTAAGATGCTATTTTTCTTAGATACCATAAAATCTTGTCTTTCAAATGAGCCATATTTCACTGTCCTAGCATGAGTAGAAAAATATATATGAATTTTTAAAGAAGACTAGGACAGCATTTTTGCGCAATTTTGAAAATGCCATAACTCGCGAAATACGAATTGGATAGGGAAAATTTTTAATTTGTATTTTTATTTTCACTAACCCTCCAAGTATGTAAAATTGCAACAAAATTGGCGCTGGAGTTTTGGTCGATTTGCTATTGAATGACCCACGAATTTCTTCCTACCTACTAGTTGGCTTTAAAATGGATTAATTATAAGTTTTACAACAGTAACCAAACTATCAAGTAACCTGTTTTTGAATCAGCATTAGTTATTCTAAGCACTTGCTTCCTTGATTTTACCTTTGGATCTATAGTGGTACCAAAATATATTTCTTAAAATTAGTTTTTGATTAATTTTTATCAATTATTTATCATAAAGAGCCCAACAAAAATAGAAAAAGGAATTACTAATTTGAAATCACATCTGTTTCCAGGAACGCTTACAGTCGAAGAAGTGTACAAAGATCGCGACCAATTTGCTGCTCTTGTCAGGGAAGTAGCCGCTCCTGATGTAGGTCGTATGGGTATTGAGATCCTATCATTTACCATCAAAGATGTCTACGACAATGTTCAGTACTTGGCATCACTTGGCAAAGCACAAACTGCAAGTGTTAAACGCGATGCAGACGCCGGAGTGGCTCAAGCGAACAGGTTAATTATAATTTTAATTTTGTTTTTTTTTTTATAATTTTATTTTGAAAAAGAAAAAAAAATTAATAAACAAATATCCATCATTCCACAGGGATGCAGGTATTAGAGAAGCAGAATGCGAGAAGAGTGCCATGGACGTGAAGTATTCTACAGATACGAAAATTGAGGACAATGCCAGGATGTACAAATTGCAAAAAGCTAATTTCGATCAGGAAATTAACACAGCTGTAAGCTAATTAATGCATTTAGAATATCTTTCCCTTAATATTTTGTCGTATTCTTATTGTTGTTTTTTTTTCTTTTTCTTTTTTGATTTTTTTTCATTTTTAGAAAGCTGAATCACAACTTGCTTATGAATTGCAAGCGGCTAAAATACGACAAAGAATTCGTAACGAAGAAATACAAATTGAAGTTGTCGAACGACGAAAACAAATCGAAATCGAAGCACAAGAAGTTGAGAGGAAAGAACGTGAACTTATTTCCACTGTACGCCTTCCAGCTGAATCTGAAAGTTATAAAGTTCAAACTATTGCGCAAGGAAAACAGTAAGTTTTATGAATTTATTTCGAATTTCGAACATTAATGATATGGCAATTTCGAAGTTAAGTTTTTTTTTTATATACATATATACGTATGTATTAGTTGACTTTATTATAAAAGATACAGATTTTTATTACTCTATGTATGCGTGACAAGATAACATTGAAAAGGCTTCAAACATGTTATTAAGTGATGCGTCGCTTATGACGTATTTTTTTTTTATCTAACCGATCATCATTATTTAAGGAACTTTTACAGATTGAAATCAATGTTGTGAGCGTAGTCCTGTTTTTGGTTGGGATCATGAAACCTAGATTGGCAAATAAAACTCGAATCATGAAACCATCCGCAATCATAAGTATAACTATTATTTTTCCACACTACTTTTGTACACTTAGGTCATTGCTGCTCCCTTCTAGTTATTTTTTAAAAATAGAAAAAAATTTATATAGAGTACATACAGGTAGTAAGACCGTAAACTATTAAAATTCAGCGTAAAAGATGTTAAAACCTCTGAGGCATATACGTCAAACATATGAAATTCTTATACATGAATCAGATCCATCTTAGGGGTCAGTACTAATAGCACTCCGAAAAAAATAAAATATAATTGATATCCACTTCTTTATATGACAAATAACTTATTCACGAAACTTGAAATTATCGTTTCAAATTTTGTATGTTTAATTTTCCGAGTAATTTTGTTACTGGCGGAATTTTACTAGCAACAAATAAAAAGTGTAACAGTAATTCCTGCTATCGGTCGCCAATGTCTTTTCTAATAGAGAGCTTATAGTTGCAAATTAAGTATATACTTGACTTAGTTCAGTGTAGAATACATAATGAATAAAGTCGCCACAAACAGAAAAGAAGTAGACCCAAAATCGAACCTTGAGGTACACCCCAGAAAGTGATCGTAGTTAAGATAAAAGACTTTTTCATACAATAACTTGACCCGTATTGAACATATAACTGGAATATAAACTCACTAATGGTTTACAAGAGTAAACTTCACATTCCATTCTAAATCTAATGTTTTTAGAAAAAAGCAGTAATAGTCAGAGAGATGAGTGCAATAATCGGTCAGGTGCCTTAAGGTTTTCTTGTGGGTAGATTAATTATTCTTATAAATTTGTATAGTCTCGGTATATACTGAAATTTATTGAATAATCATTGAACTTCTATGAGAGGCCATCAGAGATAACCATAGTGATCGCTGGATTGAAAAGTTGATTGTTTTGTTTGTTTAGGGTATATATCAACAATTGTGGTGGGCAGCCGAGTGCGTTAGTTTTGAAGATTATAAAACTTAAAAAAATATGTGATGTCCACGGCAGAAATGGTTACATTACATTTGGACGACCGAAAAGTGATTGGAAACAAATTTTCTACCAATTCAGTCAATTGTGAAAATCGCGAAATTGGCAGGATGGTAAATTACATAGACAGGATTGATTGAAAAATAATCTTCATGAAAACTTCTGCTAAATTGGCCAATCTTATCGCAAGATCTGCCATTCTGACGTTTCCGTTTCATCAAACAGTATAAGTTACGGAAAGATTCGAGATCTATTTTTACCTCGACAATAATTATTTCCAAACTTCTTTCTTATTCGATTGTTTTATTTGATTCCATGATTTTTTAATGTTTTTCAGAGCATAAAAATGTGTAAATTCATTCCAAAACCATTTGACTGTGGTATCCGCTTTCCTATGAATTTGTTCAATTACCTTTTTGAAAGAAAGTTCGTAATTAGTATGACTTGAATGTTGGAATTACTTCTTACTTCTTGGTTCATCGGTTGCAATAATTCTCCGTTGGGATAATTGTCATAGCTTTAGAGTTTTGGGACTTGTACATAGTAAAGACTTGAGTAAAAATATCTTCATATTTATTATAATTATAAGTGGGGATGGGGCCGGAGATCTGACCTGTGATCTGAAAGGTCTTTTGTGCTATGCCCCTACATACCGTTTAGGTCAAGCTCAAGTTCACCTTTATAAGGCCGCACGAGAGTTGGAGTCTGTTAAATGGAGATTATATTCCTGTTCTAACCGGGTAGTCAACAGTTTCATTACCTTAATGCCCATCATGTCCTGGCACCCATCTATTTAGTCGTAGTCACTTTTCTATAAAACTTTTGCAACCCGCGCCATCTGTCAGTCAATAGAATTATTACATGTCTATTATCATGTTTCTTCATATAAATTAATCAATAATTTTTTACCATTTATAATTATTAGTAAGTTAATTGGAATTTTAAAGGAAAAGGGACTCCGAGATCAACAGAAAGGGGAATACCCACTTTTCATACAACTTTATGTCCGACATCTCCAGACATGAGAGATGTCTTAAACGATGCATTATGATACTCTGAACATATTTTATTAACAATGTTTATTTCAATTCAGCGGCGAAAGTTTTGGCGATCGGATGTAGCTTGAACGACTTTCTTGGGTGAAAAAGTGATTGTGCGAAATTTGTGCGTCGTGGACTTCCTATGAGAAAAATTTTCAGAACAAAGCACTAATGGCCATGGAAGAAATAACGGCAAAAATATATGCTATATGTAGTAACTGGGGTGTATGTGACCCAAGTTCATTAAAATGGGTTTTTCGGGGGCAAAAACGTCCCGAGAAAGTTTTCTGAATCGGGAAAAAAGTACACCAACCGATAGTACTCGGTGTGACTTTTAATTTGATATGCTACATGCGGCATTGAAACCATTCCCACCGCCGAGGGGGTTTTTTTTTCAATTGCAGTACATTGAGCCAGGCTTAATATATTTAAATAAAAAAAAATATAATAGATTCTTCTTCGTAAGGAAGTAAATTAAATCCCTGCGTGATAACACAAAAATTTAATTCAAAATTAATTTCGAGTGAATACAACAAATTCAAAATGTTTTTGCCTTTTTATATTTTAATCACCTGCAAAAAGTAAGAATGGAAGCCCACAACTGAACTTCTTCTCCCAAATGTAAACTTTTCTACAATTGTAAACTAAAAAAAAAAAAAAAAAAATTAATGGAGTTGAAAAATTAATGAAATAATTAATAAAATAAATGTAAAATTTAAAAAATATCTAAATACCCAGGCTGTGATATGGAGACCAAGATGGCATACGATAAATGGAATTGTTTTATTTACACTAAAAATAAAATGTTGATCTTTATTTCAGAATGCACACTCTTGAAGCTGCCCGTGCTGAATCCGAAAAAATCAAGAAGTTAGGTTTAGCTGAAGCTCATGCTATTGAATTGGTTGGTAAAGCTGAAGCTGAACGAATGAGAATGAAAGCTGCTGTATACAAACAATACGGAGATGCTGCCATTATGAATATCGTGCTAGAATCATTACCTAAGGTAAATAGAACCAAAAAATCACACATTTCTTATTTTATTTTTCAACATTTAATTTAAATTTTAATTCAAATTGTAGATTGCTGCCGAAGTTGCTGCACCTCTAGCTAAAACAGATGAAATCGTTTTAATTGGTGGTAGTGACGCAACAACTGGAGATGTTGCACGTTTGGTAGGACAATTGCCGCCAGCAATAAATGCCTTAACTGGAGTTGACCTTTCAAAAGTTCTATCCAAAATTCCTGGAGCTAAGGCGTGAAATTTGGAAAGCTCGGGATTAATAGGAGAAGCAACAAAATATGCTGCACAAACACATTTATAAACATACATTCATCATAGACACCAATGAACCGAGAGTGTGTGTGTGTGTGTGTATGTGTATGCCAATTCAAGCTCTAAATTTTTCTCAGTTAATAAAAAAAGAAAGAAAAAAAATATATATAAAGATAAAAAAAATATAAATAAATAAAAAAAAGGAACTTAAAAAAAAAAATCAAAAAACTTTCGAGTTCTGCTGTGTGTGCGGCCTTCCTTTACAATAAGGCCAACCCCAACACTCTTTAATTACGTCTACATCTTACTGCAATGCTCTGTATAAAATGTCAATAGAAGTGTTCTCTACCTCAGTTCAATAATTAATTAATTAATTAATTAATTATTATATAATTATAGGCTTACGTTGTCTCTATACTCTTTCAAAATCGCTTTTGTTACGCAATAGGCGCGATATTTTATTTGTTCAATTGTCAAATTTTCAACGATTTTGCTACTATCTACATATGTTCATATTATGGTGTTTGTTGTTTATGTGCTTTTTCTATTATTAAACAAAACAAAACAAAAAAAAACTAATATTCATCACAAAATATATTTTTTCTTCTTTTGTATCCTTTTTTGGGTCCATACTCATCTTCGTCATGTCTGTACTTTCGTGTAAGCACACACATGTAATGTCGAAACTTGTCCCTGAAATGAGTTACTTAAGTGAATTTTTCTACATGTAACTAGCTGAATAGTAATTGTGTAAATAATTGAAATTGTAAAAAAAAAACAAAAAAGATAAAAGTGTGTAAAACATAAAGAATTTAGCAATTTGTTAGAGCAATTTTATTGTTTCTTAGTTTATGAGGCAAATGTTCTTGTTGTTCATTACGACAACATTTTATCCAGACAATCAATGATTTTTGTATTTTGGTAAAACAGGAAAAATTAGTTAAAGCCATTCACATTGACCCGATCTCACTGTCTTCTTAGGTAAATTTTGTAAAATGTAAAAAAAAAAAAGGAAAAGCAAAAAAATTAAAAGAATTTATAAAAAGAATAAACAGGGTAATTTTTTGTAGCATTGAAGTTGATTAATATAATTTTATTTCGTTGTGTAATGAATTTAAATTGTTAAATTGTTTTGTCGACTTTAAGTTTCTTTTTTTTTCTTTTTTTTTTGTTATATTATTCATAATTTAAGTTTTCCTTAGAAACAATTTTTACAAAACTAATTTATATACAAAATTTTTTTGATTATTTATACATTTAAATACTAAAATACTTTAATTAAATGACCACCACCACCACAACCTATAGCCATGTGAACCCGAGATCAGAATGGTTAGGGTATATAAGAAAACATTATTTTTTCCCTCCAGTTAAGTTTAACGTTAATTTTATTTTTTACTTTTTGATAAACTACGTAAAATCTTTTCTTTGATTTCCATAAAAACTAATTATCTATTTCTTCTTTTGTAATATGCACATATAAAACTACTCTGCAGTGATAAATTTGAACAACTAGATGTGGACAGAGTTTTTTTTACTATATGTGAATTCGCGTATTCATATCTCTCATTTAGCAAGGGCAACGTGAAATTAGAAACTTTGTCTACTTAATTATTACCGTTTTCGAAAAAGCTCTCGTCAATGCTTTAATTGCGAAGTAAAGTTTGATACTAAATTGCAACAGGTGCTTGCTTTTTATATAGATGGAATTTAAAAGTATTAAAAATGAAGGGATAAAATGCCTTCTTATGCTCTCGCAGTTTTCGCATACACATTTTTTGCAAATAGAAGGGTAACAATATTTAAAAAAAAAAGAATCTATCACATCCGTTCCAGAACATTAATATTTTAATACTAGAGTAACAAGTCGACAATTTATTCAGTTGAACGTGTGTCCATTCACACTTACTTAATTGATTCAAGTTGATTCTTTCAAGAACCCTCATCTGATCTGTTTAAAAATTCTTAATACTTTAATAAAAATTTTACGAAAAAAATGTAAAGATCTAGTTTATAACTATAAAAATATGTTGAAATTATGTCTTCTCGTTTTGTGTAACAAAATATAATTTAGTTTTGTAATAGGTTTGTTTTTAGGATAGACTAAGTAAAAACAAAAACAAAAAATCTTAAAGTAGAAACCGAATAGAGTAAACTAAAGACTGGTTGTTAATCTAGACCGAAGTTTACACAAACTTTAAACGAATATTTAAATATTTTTAATTAACTACATTTCGATTAATAATAAAACTAATTGTTGCCTTGTATACAGCCTCCCCCGCATAATCAGGTTTTAATACAGTCATTTTCACATTTTCACGGTATGGCCATGCTGCCGCGTTGGCCTCCTCCCGGACTCTTTTTTAAAGGAGAATTCCAAGTTAGTCTGCTATCCATGCTAATGCTTAGATATTTGATTTGTTTTTATACCCTAAATGAAATCTATACGGTATACTAAGTTTGTCATTCCGTTTGTAACACCTCGAAATAATGATAGTAGAGCAAAATGGATTGGACACCCACGCATAATATTTAAAGTTATTTTGATTTTTGCATGTCCGTCTGTCTGTCTGTCCGTCCGTCTGTCCGTCCGTGATAACTTAGAAAGCTGAAATTTTGTACACGGACTTTAAAAAAAAAACTGCCTGAGAACGCATCGACATAGACATGTTTTTATAATAATAATAAATAAAATTTCAAAAATGGACTAAATCAGGCTACCTTTTCTTGGCGTTGCCATATAAAAGTTGTAAGTTTTTTACATATACTGTGAAAACCATCACCCTAGACATTTTTATTGTACTAAAAACTTCTTCAGAATACGAAATCCTATCAAATTTATTATAATCATATTTTCTGTCCGACTAACCGTTCTAGAAATATATTCGAAAAACTTCTTCAAAAATCAAATTTGCATATAACGGTGACCATACGAAATTTTATACGGGCATTCTACGATATCATAAGAATTGGTCGTAGACCAATTCTAGCTTTTTTACTTGTGTAGGACTGCACTTCTGTTTCCTGGTTGTAAATAAAGCTTCTTTTTTATTGTTTTACCAGGATTGAGACGAAATCCCATCGTGTGGCATCAGTTATGGATTATATTAAGGGCATTCTGCATTAAATTAAGGATTGCTCGATCACTTGATGATTTTATAATCAGGTCGTCAGTATATCTCTGATTATCATAATCAGAGTTAGTTAGCTCTTATAGCATATTATCACTAGATATCGTAGTAGACGGGACATAATCCACACTAGGGATGATATATCTTGGCGGGCAATCCTTCACTGTTTCTTCTCCCAAGTTATTGGTAGCTGAATTCCCTATGGATGAGGTATTGTCAAATGCTCCTTCGATATCCAAGAATGCGCATAGAACTAGATTTTTTTTCCCTGATACGACTTTTCTAGTCCTGATATAAGATTATATTGTAGGGCGGTTGCGGCAAACTTTCCCGGTTGATAAGCATGTTTAGTATGAGTGTAGCGGTGATTGCTTGAGTATTCCACTGCTGATGTGATTATCTAAAACATTCTTCATTGTAAAGTTTAACTCAGTGTTTCTTTTATTTTTTGTCCGCCGTAAATTTATGCTAAATAAGTAATTGTGTTTCTTTTGAAAGATGTCAATAGATTTATTGCAAATATACTACACGTCTCTAGTCTTGTATTGTTCTAAAATTTGTTTTTTGTATTTCACTTGCAAAAATGCATTTAGGACTTCCTTTAGTGTGTGTATTGTAAAAGTGTAAAATTTTTAAGATTGTTGATATTTTATTTTATCTAAAAAATTCAATTGAATACCGAGCCCTTTTACATCAGACTTAGGCCGCTACACATGCTCAAGCAAATCTTCCGACTTGCGTATGGCCCAGTCGTTTGATTTACTCGAGCTTAGCGAATGTCGAAAGTTGATTTGAGAGAGCATGAGTGAAATCGGCCGTAACTATTGCCTTTACTTATGCAGTCTAATGAAGATAGGATCTATAGATATAAATATAATTGATGAGTTGAATAAATAGCAGACCATACGAGATGTTAGTCTTCCCTACGAATTGAGATGATCTTTTCTGTATAAAATCCTTAACGGGTCTTGAGATTATTCAAAACTTTATCGTATCGATGAGTTTTTCTTATTTTTGAAAATGAAGATATTTCCTTATGTAACTTGATTTTTTTTAACATATTCAATGTTGTGTAGCACTTCTAAAATATCTAAATAAAATTTTCAAACTGGCACGGTTATGATTAATTTTCGGGTGCTCAAAGATGATAACAAATTTATTTTTATTTATTTCCTTATTTTTGTATGGCAAACATGTATAGTAATAAAGTAAGGCAATAAGTGAACATATTTTCTCTACATTTCCTTGATTCAATTGAAATTTAATAGGCGAATAAATAATTTTAGTATGATTCAGATGAGAAATCATTTTTTTGAAAAATCGTTTTTCTTTTATTAGGTATTATGTATTTTTATAAGGCTCTGCTGTTATCAACAAACCAAATTATTTCGATTCGGGGTCCAAATAAAAGTAACAACTGCCTCAATAACTAAATAAAATATATATATATATTTTTTTTATATACATATATATTTTTGTTCATTCATTTCTTTTTAAAATTATAAAAGTCCTGTTCTGATCGCTGTTGAACCACTTTTAATCTCTGTTAAACATCTTTTTACGAACATTTTTTACTTTGTAATATAAAATTTTTTTTATATGATTAAAAAAGCAGGATAAACTATGAAATTTATAAATAAATATTCTTTTTTTTCTTTTTTTTTATTCAATTGACTGTTTGACTACAGCGAAAGTACGAAAATATTATGAATGTGGCATAAATTAAAAACCACAAGTAAAATTACCTAAAATTTTTCTGCGAAAACTTACAAAAAATAGAAATATTATTTAAGAACTGTTTTAAATTATTTTTGTTGCACTTTAATTCCATCCTAAAGAAATATTGTGAGCTATGCATTTCTTTTCAATGCAAACCTTCCTAAATATCAACACGTTTTGTGTTAAAATCGTTAAGTTTTTCATTGATTTTACATTTACATGAAAATAATTTTTAAGTTAAAAGGATTCTGTTTTTATCGTGTTTAACTTGTTCTTATATTTTAATCTAAGCAAAATAAATATATATATATATTTTTTTTATCTATTAAGTCCTCTTGAAACAGCATCAGAATAGAACTAGGCGTTAGAATAAATAATAAATAAAAAATAAATAAAAAAAAAATACGAATGAAATCGTCGAAACTGCCAATATATTAAAAATATACTCATGAAAAACAATTTCGACATTACAATTTTTCGAATAAGTCATTTTTAATTAATGTGTAAAATTATTACATTTTAAGAAAATTGTGTAGTCTCTGTCTCTGCTTAATTATAATTAAATTTTGTGTTGATCAATATCGTTCTCCAGCCAGGATTTAAATTTAAATGTGTGAGTTCTCGTCAAAATATATATACGCCCACGATTCCAATTCAAATACATCTATATAAATATACATTCATGTATGTATATATGCATATGCAATTATACAAAAGTGTGTGTTCGTGTGTGTGTTTGCTGATCTAGACTTGCTGTAATCGATTGCGCGCTCGAAATTATCCAAATTTCAACAGAATGCATTGTGCTTAAAATTCAAATTGGATAAAAAAAAGGAACTGCATTCAAATGCCGAAATAATTTTGAAGAAAAATAATAAATTACAAAAAAAAAAAAAAAATACAATTTATATTTAGACTTGTTTTATTGAGGATAACTAACACAAATTTATAAGCAAATTGAAATTATGAATGAAGATTACTATGTAAAACAAATTAAATTTACAAACATATATATTTTATATTATATACTCTTGTAAACAGCTAAGGAGACAAAATAAACGTCTAAAAACACAGGTAAATTTTTAATATACCTAAAACAGATTCACGTATGTATGCATCTCTAGATAAATGCTAGTATTTTCTTTGATTTTATAAACGTCGGGGCGCAATTAGGTGATTTTAGCTGAAAACCGTTAACCGTAGACGATTTCTGATGAAATTTTTGTCACCCCCTGTCGGAATCACCCCCTTAAATGGCACCTTTAGAATCTATTGACATAAAAAAAACAGCGGAAAATCGCTAATATCTCGAAAACCGTTGCCCGTAGACGATTTCTGATGACATTTTCATACACCCCCTATCAACAAACACCCCCTGAAATGGCACCTTCAGAATCTATTGACATGAAAAAAACCGCAGAAAATCGCTAAAATCTCGAAAACCGTTGCCCGTAGACGATTTCTGACGACATTTTCATACACCCCCTATCAACATACACCCCCTGAAATGGCACCTTTAGAATCTATTGACGTGAAAGAAACCGCGGAAAATCGCTAATATCTCGAAAACCGTTGCCGGTAGACGATTTATGGCGACATTTTCATACACCCCCTATCAACATACACCCCCTGAAATGGCACCTTTAGAATCTATTGACATGAAAAAAACCGCGGAAAATCGCTAATATCTCGAAAACCGTTGCCCGTAGACGATTTCTGAGGACATTTTCATACACCCCCTATAAACATACACCCCCTGAAATGGCACCTTTAGAATCTATTGACATGAAAAAACCGCGGAAAATCGCTAATATCTCGAAAACCGTTGCCCGTAAACGATTTCTGAGGACATTTTCATACACCCCCTATCAACATACACCCCCTGAAATGGCACCTTTAGAATCTATTGACATGAAAAAACCGCGGAAAATCGCTAAAATCTCGAAAACCGTTGCCCGTAGACGATTTCTGACGACATTTTCATACACCCCCTATAAACACACATCCCCTGAAATGGCACCTTTAGAAACTATTGACATGAAAAAAACCGCGGAAAATCGCTAATATCTCGAAAACCGTTGCCCGTAGACGATTTCTGACGACATTTTCATACACCCCCTATCAACATACACCCCCTGAAATGGCACCTTTAGAATCTATTGACGTGAAAAAACCCGCGGAAAATCGCTAATATCTCGAAAACCGTTGCCCGTAGACGATTTCTGACGACATTTTCATACACCCCCTATCAACATACACCCCCTGAAATGGCACCTTTAGAATCTATTGACGTGAAAAAACCCGCGGAAAATCGCTAATATCTCGAAAACCGTTGCCCGTAGACGATTTCTGAGGACATTTTCATACACCCCCTATCAACATACACCCCCTGAAATGGCACCTTTAGAATCTATTGACGTGAAAAAACCGCGGAAAATCGCTAATATCTCGAAAACCGTTGCCCGTAGACGATTTCTGACGACATTTTCATACACCCCCTATCAACATACACCCCCTGAAATGGCACCTTTAGAATCTATTGACATGAAAAAAACCGCGGAAAATCGCTAAAATCTCGAAAACCGTTGCCCGTAGACGATTTCTCACGACATTTTCATACACCCCCTATCAACATACACCCCCTGAAATGGCACCTTTAGAATCTATTGACATGAAAAGAACCGCGGAAAATCGCTAAAATCTCGAAAACCGTTGCCCGTAGACGATTTCTGACGACATTTTCATACACCCCCTATCAACATACACCCCCTGAAATGGCACCTTTAGAATCTATTGACGTGAAAAAAACCGCGGAAAATCGCTAATATCTCGAAAACCGTTGCCCGTAGACGATTTCTGACGACATTTTCATACACCCCCTGAAATGGCACCTTTAGAATCTATTGACGTGAAAAAAACCGCGGAAAATCGCTAATATCTCGAAAACCGTTGCCCGTAGACGATTTCTGACGACATTTTCATACACCCCCTATCAACATACACCCCCTGAAATGGCACCTTTAGAATCTATTGACATGAAAAAAACCGCGGAAAATCGCTAATATCTCGAAAACCGTTGCCCGTAGACGATTTCTGAGGACATTTTCATACACCCCCTATAAATATACACCCACTGAAATGGCACCTTTAGAATCTATTGACATGAAAAAAACCGCGGAAAATCGCTAATATCTCGAAAACCGTTGCCCGTAGACGATTTCTGACGACATTTTCATACACCCCCTATCAACATACACCCCCTGAAATGGCACCTTTAGAATTTATTGACATGAAAAAAACCGCGGAAAATCGCTAATATCTCGAAAACCGTTGCCCGTAGACGATTTCTGACGACATTTTCATACACCCCCTATCAACATACACCCCCTGAAATGGCACCTTTAGAATCTATTGACATGAAAAAAACCGCGGAAAATCGCTAATATCTCGAAAACCGTTGCCCGTAGACGATTTCTGACGACATTTTCATACACCCCCTATCAACATACACCCCCTGAAATGGCACCTTTAGAATCTATTGACGTGAAAAAAACCGCGGAAAATCGCTAATATCTCGAAAACCGTTGCCCGTAGACGATTTCTGACGACATTTTCATACACCCCCTATCAACATACACCCCCTGAAATGGCACCTTTAGAATCTATTGACGTGAAAAAACCGCGGAAAATCGCTAATATCTCGAAAACCGTTGCCCGTAGACGATTTCTGACGACATTTTCATACACCCCCTATCAACATACACCCCCTGAAATGGCACCTTTAGAATCTATGGACGTGAAAAAAAACCGCGGAAAATCGCTAATATCTCGAAAACCGTTGCCCGTAGACGATTTCTGACGACATTTTCATACACCCCCTATCAACATGCACCCCCTGAAATGGCACCTTTAGAATCTATTGACATGAAAAAAACCGCGGAAAATCGCTAAAATCTCGAAAACCGTTGCCCGTAGACGATTTCTGACGACATTTTCATACACCCCCTATCAACATACACCCCCTGAAATGGCACCTTTAGAATCTATTGACATGAAAAAAACCGCGGAAAATCGCTAATATCTCGAAAACCGTTGCCCGTAGACGATTTCTGACGACATTTTCATACACCCCCTATCAACATACACCCGCTGAAATGGCACCTTTAGAATCTATTTACATGAAAAAAACCGCGGAAAATCGCTAATATCTCGAAAACCGTTGCCCGTAGACGATTTCTGATGACATTTTCATACACCCCCTATCAACATACACCCCCTGAAATGGCACCTTTAGAATCTATTGACATGAAAAAAACCGCGGAAAATCGCTAATATCTCGAAAACCGTTGCCCGTAGACGATTTCTGACGACATTTTCATACACCCCCTATCAACATACACCCCCTGAAATGGCACCTTTAGAATCTATTGACGTGAAAAAAACCGCGGAAAATCGCTAATATCTCGAAAACCGTTGCCCGTAGACGATTTCTGACGACATTTTCATACACCCCCTATCAACATACACCCCCTGAAATGGCACCTTTAGAATCTATTGACGTGAAAAAACCGCGGAAAATCGCTAATATCTCGAAAACCGTTGCCCGTAGACGATTTCTGACGACATTTTCATACACCCCCTATCAACATACACCCCCTGAAATGGCACCTTTAGAATCTATTGACGTGAAAAAAACCGCGGAAAATCGCTAATATCTCGAAAACCGTTGCCCGTAGACGATTTCTGACGACATTTTCATACACCCCCTATCAACATACACCCCCTGAAATGGCACCTTTAGAATCTATTGACATGAAAAAAACCGCGGAAAATCGCTAAAATCTCGAAAACCGTTGCCCGTAGACGATTTCTGACGACATTTTCATACACCCCCTATCAACATACACCCCCTGAAATGGCACCTTTAGAATCTATTGACATGAAAAGAACCGCGGAAAATCGCTAAAATCTCGAAAACCGTTGCCCGTAGACGATTTCTGACGACATTTTCATACACCCCCTATCAACATACACCCCCTGAAATGGCACCTTTAGAATCTATTGACGTGAAAAAAACCGCGGAAAATCGCTAATATCTCGAAAACCGTTGCCCGTAGACGATTTCTGACGACATTTTCATACACCCCCTATCAACATACACCCCCTGAAATGGCACCTTTAGAATCTATTGACATGAAAAAAACCGCGGAAAATCGCTAATATCTCGAAAACCGTTGCCCGTAGACGATTTCTGAGGACATTTTCATACACCCCCTATAAATATACACCCCCTGAAATGGCACCTTTAGAATCTATTGACATGAAAAAAACCGCGGAAAATCGCTAATATCTCGAAAACCGTTGCCCGTAGACGATTTCTGACGACATTTTCATACACCCCCTATCAACATACACCCCCTGAAATGGCACCTTTAGAATTTATTGACATGAAAAAAACCGCGGAAAATCGCTAATATCTCGAAAACCGTTGCCCGTAGACGATTTCTGACGACATTTTCATACACCCCCTATCAACATACACCCCCTGAAATGGCACCTTTAGAATCTATTTACATGAAAAAAAACCGCGGAAAATCGCTAATATCTCGAAAACCGTTGCCCGTAGACGATTTCTGATGACATTTTCATACACCCCCTATAAATATACACCCCCTGAAATGGCACCTTTAGAATCTATTGACATGAAAAAAACCGCGGAAAATCGCTAATATCTCGAAAACCGTTGCCCGTAGACGATTTCTGACGACATTTTCATACACCCCCTATCAACATACACCCCCTGAAATGGCACCTTTAGAATTTATTGACATGAAAAAAACCGCGGAAAATCGCTAATATCTCGAAAACCGTTGCCCGTAGACGATTTCTGACGACATTTTCATACACCCCCTATCAACATACACCCCCTGAAATGGCACCTTTAGAATCTATTGACATGAAAAAAACCGCGGAAAATCGCTAATATCTCGAAAACCGTTGCCCGTAGACGATTTCTGACGACATTTTCATACACCCCCTATCAACATACACCCCCTGAAATGGCACCTTTAGAATCTATTGACGTGAAAAAAAACCGCGGAAAATCGCTAATATCTCGAAAACCGTTGCCCGTAGACGATTTCTGACGACATTTTCATACACCCCCTATCAACATACACCCCCTGAAATGGCACCTTTAGAATCTATTGACGTGAAAAAAACCGCGGAAAATCGCTAATATCTCGAAAACCGTTGCCCGTAGACGATTTCTGACGACATTTTCATACACCCCCTATCAACAAACACCCCCTGAAATGGCACCTTTAGAATCTATTGACATGAAAAAAACCGCGGAAAATCGCTAAAATCTCGAAAACCGTTGCCCGTAGACGATTTCTGACGACATTTTCATACACCCCCTATCAACATACACCCCCTGAAATGGCACCTTTAGAATCTATGGACGTGAAAAAAAACCGCGGAAAATCGCTAATATCTCGAAAACCGTTGCCCGTAGACGATTTCTGACGACATTTTCATACACCCCCTATCAACATACACCCCCTGAAATGGCACCTTTAGAATCTATTGACGTGAAAAAACCGCGGAAAATCGCTAATATCTCGAAAACCGTTGCCCGTAGACGATTTCTGACGACATTTTCATACACCCCCTATCAACATACACCCCCTATCAACATACACCCCCTGAAATGGCACCTTTAGAATCTATTGACGTGAAAAAAACCGCGGAAAATCGCTAATATCTCGAAAACCGTTGCCCGTAGACGATTTCTGACGACATTTTCATACACCCCCTATCAACATACACCCCCTGAAATGGCACCTTTAGAATCTATTGACATGAAAAAAAACCGCGGAAAATCGCTAAAATCTCGAAAACCGTTGCCCGTAGACGATTTCTGACGACATTTTCATACACCCCCTATCAACATACACCCCCTGAAATGACACCTTTAGAATCTATTGACGTGAAAAAAACCGCGGAAAATCGCTAATATCTCGAAAACCGTTGCCCGTAGACGATTTCTGACGACATTTTCATACACCCCCTGAAATGGCACCTTTAGAATCTATTGACATGAAAAAACCGCGGAAAATCGCTAATATCTCGAAAACCGTTGCCCGTAGACGATTTCTGACGACATTTTCATACACCCCCTATCAACATACACCCCCTGAAATGGCACCTTTAGAATCTATTGACGTGAAAAAAACCGCGGAAAATCGCTAATATCTCGAAAACCGTTGCCCGTAGACGATTTCTGACGACATTTTCATACACCCCCTATCAACATACACCCCCTGAAATGGCACCTTTAGAATCTATTGACGTGAAAAAAACCGCGGAAAATCGCTAATATCTCGAAAACCGTTGCCCGTAGACGATTTCTGACGACATTTTCATACACCCCCTATCAACATACACCCCCTGAAATGGCACCTTTAGAATCTATTGACGTGAAAAAAACCGCGGAAAATCGCTAATATCTCGAAAACCGTTGCCCGTAGACGATTTCTGACGACATTTTCATACACCCCCTATCAACATACACCCCCTGAAATGGCACCTTTAGAATCTATTGACATGAAAAAAACCGCGGAAAATCGCTAAAATCTCGAAAACCGTTGCCCGTAGACGATTTCTGACGGCATTTTCATACACCCCCTATCAACATACACCCCCTGAAATGGCACCTTTAGAATCTATTGACGTGAAAAAACCGCGGAAAATCGCTAATATCTCGAAAACCGTTGCCCGTAGACGATTTCTGACGACATTTTCATACACCCCCTATCAACATACACCCCCTGAAATGGCACCTTTAGAATCTATTGACGTGAAAAAAACCGCGGAAAATCGCTAATATCTCGAAAACCGTTGCCCGTAGACGATTTCTGACGACATTTCATACGCCCCCTATCAACATACACCCCCTGAAATGGCACCTTTAGAATCTATTGACATGAAAAGAACCGCGGAAAATCGCTAAAATCTCGAAAACCGTTGCCCGTAGACGATTTCTGACGACATTTTCATACACCCCCTATCAACAAACACCCCCTGAAATGGCACCTTTAGAATCTATTGACGTGAAAAAAACCGCGGAAAATCGCTAATATCTCGAAAACCGTTGCCCGTAGACGATTTCTGACGACATTTTCATACACCCCCTATCAACATACACCCCCTGAAATGGCACCTTTAGAATCTATTGACATGAAAAAACCGCGGAAAATCGCTAAAATCTCGAAAACCGTTGCCCGTAGACGATTTCTGACGACATTTTCATACACCCCCTATCAACATACACCCCCTGAAATGGCACCCTTTAGAATCTATTGACGTGAAAAAACCGCGGAAAATCGCTAATATCTCGAAAACCGTTGCCCGTAGACGATTTTTGACGACATTTTCATACACCCCCTATAAATATACACCCCCTGAAATGGCACCTTTAGAATCTATTGACATGAAAAAAACCGCGGAAAATCGCTAATATCTCGAAAACCGTTGCCCGTAGACGATTTCTGACGACATTTTCATACACCCCCTATCAACACACACCCCCTGAAATGGCACCTTTAGAATCTATTGACGTGAAAAAAACCGCGGAAAATCGCTAATATCTCGAAAACCGTTGCCCGTAGACGATTTCTGACGACATTTTCATACACCCCCTATCAACATACACCCCCTGAAATGACACCTTTAGAATCTATTGACGTGAAAAAAACCGCGGAAAATCGCTAATATCTCGAAAACCGTTGCCCGTAGACGATTTCTGACGACATTTTCATACACCCCCTGAAATGGCACCTTTAGAATCTATTGACATGAAAAAACCGCGGAAAATCGCTAATATCTCGAAAACCGTTGCCCGTAGACGATTTCTGACGACATTTTCATACACCCCCTATCAACATACACCCCCTGAAATGGCACCTTTAGAATCTATTGACGTGAAAAAAACCGCGGAAAATCGCTAATATCTCGAAAACCGTTGCCCGTAGACGATTTCTGACGACATTTTCATACACCCCCTATCAACATACACCCCCTGAAATGGCACCTTTAGAATCTATTGACATGAAAAAAACCGCGGAAAATCGCTAAAATCTCGAAACCGTTGCCCGTAGACGATTTCTGACGGCATTTTCATACACCCCCTATCAACATACACCCCCTGAAATGGCACCTTTAGAATCTATTGACGTGAAAAAACCGCGGAAAATCGCTAATATCTCGAAAACCGTTGCCCGTAGACGATTTCTGACGACATTTTCATACACCCCCTATCAACATACACCCCCTGAAATGGCACCTTTAGAATCTATTGACGTGAAAAAAACCGCGGAAAATCGCTAATATCTCGAAAACCGTTGCCCGTAGACGATTTCTGACGACATTTTCATACACCCCCTATCAACATACACCCCCTGAAATGGCACCTTTAGAATCTATTGACATGAAAAAAACCGCGGAAAATCGCTAAAATCTCGAAAACCGTTGCCCGTAGACGATTTCTGACGACATTTTCATACACCCCCTATCAACATACACCCCCTGAAATGGCACCTTT
Organism: Dioctria linearis; assembly: GCA_963930735.1. NCBI lineage: Eukaryota > Metazoa > Arthropoda > Insecta > Diptera > Asilidae > Dioctria > Dioctria linearis. The sequence goes on along the minus strand of OZ005742.1, from coordinate 260,370,234 downwards.
AGAATCTATTGACGTGAAAAAAACCGCGGAAAATCGCTAATATCTCGAAAACCGTTGCCCGTAGACGATTTCTGACGACATTTTCATACACCCCCTATCAACATACACCCCGTGAAATGGCACCTTTAGAATCTATTGACGTGAAAAAAACCGCGGAAAATCGCTAATATCTCGAAAACCGTTGCCCGTAGACGATTTCTGACGACATTTTCATACACCCCCTATAAATATACACCCCCTGAAATGGCACCTTTAGAATCTATTGACATGAAAAAAACCGCGGAAAATCGCTAATATCTCGAAAACCGTTGCCCGTAGACGATTTCTGACGACATTTTCATACACCCCCTATCAACATACACCCCCTGAAATGGCACCTTTAGAATCTATTGACGTGAAAAAAACCGCGGAAAATCGCTAATATCTCGAAAACCGTTGCCCGTAGACGATTTCTGATGACATTTTCATACACCCCCTATCAACATACACCCCTGAAATGGCACCTTTAGAATCTATTTACATGAAAAAAACCGCGGAAAATCGCTAATATCTCGAAAACCGTTGCCCGTAGACGATTTCTGATGACATTTTCATACACCCCCTATAAATATACACCTCCTGAAATGGCACCTTTAGAATCTATTGACATGAAAAAAACCGCGGAAAATCGCTAATATCTCGAAAACCGTTGCCCGTAGACGATTTCTGACGACATTTTCATACACCCCCTATCAACATACACCCCTGAAATGGCACCTTTAGAATCTATTGACGTGAAAAAAACCGCGGAAAATCGCTAATATCTCGAAAACCGTTGCCCGTAGACGATTTCTGACGACATTTTTATACACCCCCTATCAACATACACCCCCTGAAATGGCACCTTTAGAATCTATTGACATGAAAAAAACCGCGGAAAATCGCTAATATCTCGAAAACCGTTGCCCGTAGACGATTTCTGACGACATTTTCATACACCCCCTATCAACATACACCCCCTGAAATGGCACCTTTAGAATCTATTGACGTGAAAAAAACCGCGGAAAATCGCTAATATCTCGAAAACCGTTGCCCGTAGACGATTTCTGACGACATTTTCATACACCCCCTATCAACATACACCCCCTGAAATGGCACCTTTAGAATCTATTGACATGAAAAAAACCGCGGAAAATCGCTAAAATCTCGAAAACCGTTGCCCGTAGACGATTTCTGACGACATTTTCATACACCCCCTATCAACATACACCCCCTGAAATGGCACCTTTAGAATCTATTGACATGAAAAGAACCGCGGAAAATCGCTAAAATCTCGAAAACCGTTGCCCGTAGACGATTTCTGACGACATTTTCATACACCCCCTATCAACATACACCCCCTGAAATGGCACCTTTAGAATCTATTGACGTGAAAAAAACCGCGGAAAATCGCTAATATCTCGAAAACCGTTGCCCGTAGACGATTTCTGACGACATTTTCATACACCCCCTGAAATGGCACCTTTAGAATCTATTGACGTGAAAAAAACCGCGGAAAATCGCTAATATCTCGAAAACCGTTGCCCGTAGACGATTTCTGACGACATTTCATACACCCCCTATCAACATACACCCCCTGAAATGGCACCTTTAGAATCTATTGACATGAAAAAAACCGCGGAAAATCGCTAATATCTCGAAAACCGTTGCCCGTAGACGATTTCTGAGGACATTTTCATACACCCCCTATAAATATACACCCCCTGAAATGGCACCTTTAGAATCTATTGACATGAAAAAAACCGCGGAAAATCGCTAATATCTCGAAAACCGTTGCCCGTAGACGATTTCTGACGACATTTTCATACACCCCCTATCAACATACACCCCCTGAAATGGCACCTTTAGAATTTATTGACATGAAAAAAACCGCGGAAAATCGCTAATATCTCGAAAACCGTTGCCCGTAGACGATTTCTGACGACATTTTCATACACCCCCTATCAACATACACCCCCTGAAATGGCACCTTTAGAATCTATTTACATGAAAAAAACCGCGGAAAATCGCTAATATCTCGAAAACCGTTGCTCGTAGGCGATTTCTGACGACATTTTCATACACCCCCTATCAACATACACCCCCTGAAATGGCACCTTTAGAATCTATTGACGTGAAAAAACCGCGGAAAATCGCTAAAATCTCGAAAACCGTTGCCCGTAGACGATTTCTGATGACATTTTCATACACCCCCCTATAAATATACACCTCCTGAAATGGCACCTTTAGAATCTATTGACATGAAAAAAACCGCGGAAAATCGCTAATATCTCGAAAACCGTTGCCCGTAGACGATTTCTGACGACATTTTCATACACCCCCTATCAACATACACCCCCTGAAATGGCACCTTTAGAATCTATTGACGTGAAAAAAAACCGCGGAAAATCGCTAATATCTCGAAAACCGTTGCCCGTAGACGATTTCTGACGACATTTTTATACACCCCCTATCAACATACACCCCCTGAAATGGCACCTTTAGAATCTATTGACATGAAAAAAACCGCGGAAAATCGCTAATATCTCGAAAACCGTTGCCCGTAGACGATTTCTGACGACATTTTCATACACCCCCTATCAACATACACCCCCTGAAATGGCACCTTTAGAATCTATTGACGTGAAAAAAACCGCGGAAAATCGCTAATATCTCGAAAACCGTTGCCCGTAGACGATTTCTGACGACATTTTCATACACCCCCTATCAACATACACCCCCTGAAATGGCACCTTTAGAATCTATTGACATGAAAAAAACCGCGGAAAATCGCTAAAATCTCGAAAACCGTTGCCCGTAGACGATTTCTGACGACATTTTCATACACCCCCCTATCAACATACACCCCCTGAAATGGCACCTTTAGAATCTATTGACATGAAAAGAACCGCGGAAAATCGCTAAAATCTCGAAAACCGTTGCCCGTAGACGATTTCTGACGACATTTTCATACACCCCCTATCAACATACACCCCCTGAAATGGCACCTTTAGAATCTATTGACGTGAAAAAAACCGCGGAAAATCGCTAATATCTCGAAAACCGTTGCCCGTAGACGATTTCTGACGACATTTCATACACCCCCTGAAATGGCACCTTTAGAATCTATTGACGTGAAAAAAACCGCGGAAAATCGCTAATATCTCGAAAACCGTTGCCCGTAGACGATTTCTGACGACATTTTCATACACCCCCTATCAACATACACCCCCTGAAATGGCACCTTTAGAATCTATTGACATGAAAAAAACCGCGGAAAATCGCTAATATCTCGAAAACCGTTGCCCGTAGACGATTTCTGAGGACATTTTCATACACCCCCTATAAATATACACCCCCTGAAATGGCACCTTTAGAATCTATTGACATGAAAAAAACCGCGGAAAATCGCTAATATCTCGAAAACCGTTGCCCGTAGACGATTTCTGACGACATTTTCATACACCCCCTATCAACATACACCCCCTGAAATGGCACCTTTAGAATTTATTGACATGAAAAAAACCGCGGAAAATCGCTAATATCTCGAAAACCGTTGCCCGTAGACGATTTCTGACGACATTTTCATACACCCCCTATCAACATACACCCCCTGAAATGGCACCTTTAGAATCTATTTACATGAAAAAAACCGCGGAAAATCGCTAATATCTCGAAAACCGTTGCCCGTAGACGATTTCTGATGACATTTTCATACACCCCCTATAAATATACACCCCCTGAAATGGCACCTTTAGAATCTATTGACATGAAAAAAACCGCGGAAAATCGCTAATATCTCGAAAACCGTTGCCCGTAGACGATTTCTGACGACATTTTCATACACCCCCTATCAACATACACCCCCTGAAATGGCACCTTTAGAATTTATTGACATGAAAAAAACCGCGGAAAATCGCTAATATCTCGAAAACCGTTGCCCGTAGGCGATTTCTGACGACATTTTCATACACCCCTATCAACATACACCCCCTGAAATGGCACCTTTAGAATCTATTGACGTGAAAAAACCGCGGAAAATCGCTAATATCTCGAAAACCGTTGCCCGTAGACGATTTCTGACGACATTTTCATACACCC